>VWYI01013654.1:540275-580107 GCA_013399455.1 Anthoscopus minutus
TTCCCCTCCTCTCCTCTCCTCTCCTCTCCCCTCCTCTCCTCTCCCATTATTGCAGGGTCTCTCTGCTGTGCAGGGCTCTTTGCCATCAGCTCCAGCAGATTTTTTTAATCAAGAGCTGCTATCTCTTGCTGCTGGAGCAGAATGTCAGGCACATCTGGAGTGCATCTGCAAAGAAGCCTTTGGGATGAGGATCTGTCATGGGGAAAGCAAAGTGTGCCTCTTCAGACAAAACCTGGTTGGAAAGAGGAGAAAAAGGAGGCTGGAAGCAACTTCTCTTGGTTTTCACAGCTGGGGCTGGCCTGCAGGAGCAACAAAGCCTGAAAGCCCACGGGGAGGGCTGTGCCACCACGCTGCACCAGCAGCTGCCTGGGGCTGGAGAAACCACACCACAGGGATGATGGCTTTTACATTAGGTGTGGGCTACAGTCAGGTATCCACTGAGCAGCAGCCTCAAGTACATTTCAGTTCTCTCTTCACTGCTTTTATGTTGGATAAACCCCTGGTTCAGTCCATTTCTCCCAGCTAGAGCTGTTACTCTAAATAAAGCCCTGCCCTATTCCTGGCTCCAGGTCCTGTTGTCTTGGTTTCAAGCCCATCACCCTGCTCTGCCAGAACCTGGCAGCACAGTGGGATGCTGTGCCCAAAGCCACCCCTGGGAGCCTGCCATGCCCCCAGGAGGTGCAGCCTCATCCCTTTGGTGTCCAGCTCCTGAGGATTCCCCCTGCCTGCACCTGCCCAGGGCTGCCCAGCATCACACTCACCGTTACTTTTTTCCAAATAACTGAGCCACTCCTGTGCCCATCATTTTTTGGAGGATGAGATGTTGGTCACACAGGTCTGCTTCACTGCCTCCTCCCTGCCCAGCTGGGAGGTGCTGCTGGCTTTGGGCTGTCTGCCCCTGGCTGTGTCCCAGGAGGGCACCTGGGGACGGGCAGAGGTGAGCGCTTGGCTTCTGCCTTCTCGTCTGGTTTTGAGCTGTGATTCCAGCACAGAGCTGTGTGTTGGGGCAGTATTTCATGCTTGCCGGTGTTGGCTGATAAACCTTTGATTTTCACTTCTGGGAATAATAGCACAGTAATGAATTATATTCACAAGAATAACTGTAATAGTCATAAAACCGCAAATAGAAGAAAATTGTAAATCAGTCACCCCCTTGTAATGTGCTTGCTTCATCTGAATCACCCTCCCTGGGCAGATTATCAATTTTATTTGGCTTTTCCATCCTAAACTTTTATTAAGTGGGGTGCCTCATGCGTAAAGATACCGAGCACAGGCCATATGTTCCAGGGATTTATCTGTTTACTTTGCCTTCCTTCCCTCCCTCTCCCCTCCTCTCATGGCTCTCAGGACCTGCAGGCAGCTGACCTCGGACCATAAAAGACACATGTCCCCAGTGTCACTTTACCTTTATTATGCAAAAAAAAATAAATAAAAAGGCTGTCAGTGGTGCACAGACCTTCCCCTGTGCTGTGCAGCATTAGCCAGACCCTGAAGCGTGTTTAGACTTCCATGTAATTAAAATAGAAAGCCATTAGCATAGATCCAGGGTAATCAAAGGGACACATCCTCAACCCCAGCAGGTCCTGGGCTGTGACACGAAGATGCTGCTGCTCCCAGTCCATGGGACAAAGCTCATCCTGAGCCCTGTGGGTAAATGGGACAGCCCTGGGCTTGGGGAGGGGTAGGAGGCAGCAGGGGAGCAGCAGGGGCAGGACAGTGACAATTTACCTCTGTGCTGGTGCCAATTTGCCCCTGTGCTGCTGGGACTGAGCAGATGGAGATGGAGATGGAGAGTGCAGCTCTGAAGGCAGAGCTATGGCACAAGTGCTGTCAGTGTCTCTGCTGTGGCACTCCCTGTCTTTTACCCTGGCTGTGGAGGGAGGTAGCAGCAGAAAAAACTTCTGGACCCAAGTATTCTCTTGCTTGGTGCTGCATGGTAATTTTTAGCAAAGTCTTCACCTTCTCCCTTTTTATTGCAAACTCATGTAAAAAATATATCCCCTTTCTTTTTCCTCTAAAAGCCACCTGTTCGTGCCTTTTTCCTTGTCTTCTATCAGAAATCTTCTGGTTCAGTTGTGTTCAAGGGGTGCAAGGCACACAACCAACTCTAAATCAATGCTGAAGGGAAAGAGGTGAGAGCTGCCCAATGAGCTGGGGAAAGGTGCAAATTCCACTCAGCAAAACACAGCTGTTGGGTTTGGGGACCCTTTTGGAGGCAAACTGCATGCTGGAGTGGAGTTGCTTCAGCTGGATGTGAACCTGCCAGGGCCTGCACGGTATTTCATGGCTTTTGGAAACACCAACTGCAATTTTCCATCATAACACAGCAGGGGAAAAGGGAAAAGCCACAGACCGTGTGATTTATGAGATGCTTCTCTTGGATTTCCATCTGTGATCTGAAATTACCAAGCAATGCAGAAACCCCGAATTGTTGCTCCAACTGCTCCCATTGTGGGTGTTTTTGCCACAATTTTTCATGCAGCTCCAGCTTCTCCTTCCCCATGCCCAGCAGCCTCCAACGCTGGCTCTGGCCCCTTGCCCAGCAGCAGGTTGGGTTTGTGGCTCACGGTGGTCAGAGCATTTTGGGTTGCTACTGATGGCTGATGGAGATGAAACCATCTGCATCCATCAGGGACTCTTGGTCAGAATTTTTACAGTTTAGCAGGACCTGGAACATCTGTTGAGTGAAGGATGTGCTGGAGACCAACATTTTCTGCTCTGGCAAATAGCTCCTTGCAAACTCAGGTTCATTTGGCTGAGCAACAGGGTCTTGGCAAACACTGGAGCTGTGAGTGTGTGTGAGTGCAGGCACCATCCTGGCCCTGCACACGTGGGCATTGCCTGGCTTTTCATCAGTGCAGGCTCAGGGGTGACCAGAGAGGGCTCAGGGGGTTTTGTGCAGCTCCCCCATTCCTCCTCTCATTGCTTCTGCGGAGGGGCTGGGCCAAAGCCAAGCTTGTAATGTGGTTTTCCCAGTCTTCCTGGGATGGCTTGCATTTTCAACCTGGAGGGGTCTCAGACCGCCAGCCCTGCTCCTGCTGGATTCATTTGGGCTTTTCCAGAGCTCCTGTTTGGCCTTATCTAAGAAAAAACAGAGCCTGCCAGGTGTGCAGCATCAGGAAGGCTCCAGCCCTGCTGTGCAGCTCAAATTGTTCCTGGCTTTGGCAGAGCTGAAAAAAGGCTGAGAAAAAAGGCTGAGAGTACCTGAGCTGCAGAGGTGATGGGGCAGGGGGCACAGGGTCACTCTGACTCGTGCAGGTGCTTCACTGAGCACCGAGCACCAGGCACTGCCTGCACTTCTGTGATCCAAGAGGCTCATCAGGGGAAAGAACTGCCATGGAGAAGGGAGGTAGGAGTGGGAAAGCTTGAAGATACCACAGAGTCTTCTGGAGGTTCAGCCCAAGAATTGCTCCCCAGAGAGGGTCTTCCTTGCATTTTCCAGGTGATGGATTGACATGTGCTCCCCAGGCCTCTGTTTCCAGAGATGCCAGAGGCTCAGGGGAACCCGTGGTGAAGAGCATGAGAGCAGAAAATCCCTTCTGGGATCCCTGCAGGGTGTGTGAACTACCCTTGCTCCTTCAAAAAGCACTGTGGGAGTGAGTTATTGCTTGTGCTGCTTCACAGCCCTGCAAGGGGTGGGGACTAAAACCTCGTAGGAATTGGATTTTAAAGGCAAGTTCAAAGTTCAAAAGTAGCTGTGATTTGAACAGAAATCTGCTCTTTGCAGCCAATTAGCAAGGCTGTGAAAGCAGCAGGAGCATCTCATGTTTTGACAGCATTAAAAAGGCAACAAAACTAAACAGTGTGGATTGAACATGGCACCCACGAGGGCTGCTCAGAGTCGATCTGGGGGTGGCTGCAGCAGCACAGCAGGTCCCAGGGACCAGCAAGGTCCCAGCCTGCCCACCAGAACCAGCATCCCTGCCCTGCCCTGCTGAGCTGCTGTTGGCAGGAGAAAATGACACATTTTTTGTTAACTCCATCCAGAGCAGTTTTGCATGCAAGGGTCTGTGTTTGCTCCACGTGGTCCCCTCTTTATTCTTTTTGGGTTGAAAATTTTCTTGGGTGGAAAGGTCTGGTTTTGGGCCATCTCTGTGCAGGGCAGGCAGCATAAGGGGATGCTCTGCCTGGCTGTGTTTGCATGAACAGATGAATATGCAGCTGTTTCACTGTCTCAGCAGAGTGAATCAATGAGTCTTTAATTAATTTATCGATAAAATAATAATAAGTAGTTTACATTAATTATTTTAGCAGACTTGGGGAATCCCACAGGTCTGGCACAGTACTCAGGGTGTCACCTAGGGAGGACAGAGGAGGAGGACTCTTCCTGAGAGGGGCTTCCCTGTGTGTAGGGTAAGGGATGCTCTCTTGTCCTGAGGATGCAGCAGATGGGTCCTCGGGTGATTTCTTTAAGGCCTAGGAAACACTGAGGCTCCTAAAGAGACAGATTTTGCTTCTCTCTTGACTGACAAATAGTGACAGACTCCACGTTTGCTGTCTGGGGCTCACAGAGTCCCTCTGGGACCTGCACGAATCAAGAACCTCGTGATGCAATTGCCTATGGATTTTTTGTGGAAAGGGGCTGATGTGATTACCACAGTGCAGGTGTACCCATAAATGAGGGGCTCAAGTGCCTTTGGTCCCAGCCGAGGCAGGAGCAGGCTCTCCAGACTCTTGCTGGACGCAGCAGGAACGGGAGCAAGCAGGATCCTGGCACCTGAGAAGGGAGGACAGACCCCGTCCCTGGGGATCTTCCAGTCGCACGGCCGAGCCGTGTCCCCTCCTCGGGGACACCCGAGCCGGTGCCCGTGGGAGCGGCGCTGGGAGGCAGCTGCGGTCCCAGGCGGAGCCGGGGTGGAAGCGCAGCCTCCGCGGCAGCCCCTGGACGCTGCTCCCGGCTCCGCGATCGGACTAAAGAGGAGCAGGGCCCGGGCACAGGGGGAAGGATGCTCTCGGTGACTCCGTGACCCACTCCCGGCTCAGGGTTTTTGCTCTGGAGGTGAACACTAGAAAGCAGCTCCCTCCTTCCCTCCCTCTCCCCTCCAAGCCAAGAAAAGCTGTCACAGCTTGATTTAGGGCTGGATAATGAGACAATTGTGAAGAGGATGGGTACAGCGGGAGCCGTCGCTTGCCAAATCATTTGGCTTAATTGATCAAATATTTTTATGCATCGTTTATTCCTTTAAGGTGACCAGAAGCCGCTTCCCCGGCAGCTCTGAAATGAAAAGAGCAACGCTGGAATTCACCCAGGCTGAACCCGGTGCGACAGAGAGGGGTTGGTGGCCCCAAGGACCCCTTGGCCACCGAGGACTCGCCTGGCAGCCTGCGCTGCCAGTGCTGCCGGCTCCGGGCGGAGGGTGGCGAGTGGATCCGGCCTCTCCAGGCCCTCCCAGGGCACGCAGGGCCACCACCGCAGGCAGCAGGGCTGGTGGCACCCGGGCTGTGGCTGCCCTTCCCCGGGGACAGCTGCGTGCCGTGGCAGGCTGCTCCTGCCATCCGCCGTGCCAGGGGAAACACCCAGCGAGCCATTGCCAGGAAATGTTTCCCCCATGCAATTAAGTCGCTGTGATCGCTAAATACTGCAGTCAGAGCTGGATCTGTTAATTAACAGAGGAAAAAGGACAAATCAAACCCGTTCCTTGCTGGCGGTTACCTCCCACCCTCCCGCTGCAGGATGCCCGTGCTAGGAATCGCTCTCGGTGCGGGCAGGAGGGGGACACACACCTCAAATTCCAGCCTTGTCCTTCGGGTATCGCTGCTCCTGGCTGAGCCCCCGTGCCCCTGCAACCCCCCCTGCTTTGGGCTGGCTCCCACGGGGGGTTCTTTGCCCAGCCAGGCTTTAACACACTGCGTGTGGCCAAGGGCGGCTGCTGAGAGCGCTGGGGAGCCCGGGCGGGCCGTGCCGAGGGGCTGCAGCTCCGGGGAGGGGCCGTGCCGGGGCAGGCAGGAGCAGCTCCATCGCTCCCGCCCGCAGCGCTCCTGCTCCGCGCTCAAAGCAAACCAAGAGCTGCCTCTAGCGGGGCTTCGCGGGGCTCCAGGCCAGGAGCTCCTGCCCGGCCCTGCCCGGCCCTGCCCTGGGGACTGCCTGGCTGCGGTGTGTCCCCATCACCCAACAACGGCACGGAGAGCGACCCCATGGCATTGCACGGCATCCCATCCCATCCCATCCCATCCTCCCTTTCTTATCCACGTTGCCCTGGCATGGTGCTGCCCCTCCCTGCCACTGCCAGCCCAGATCCTGGCTCTGAGCTCACCTGTGTGTTCTCATGTTTGGATTCTGCTTGGCACAGAACAACCTTGACCCAGGCTCCCTTTCAGCCAAACAAACGAAAGCCTTCTCTGCTGAGATGAGAGCAGCAGCAAAGGTACACCTGGCACTGGCTGCATCACTCCAAGGACAATCTGAAGGGAAGAAAAGCCCAGGTGCTCACAGGAGAAGGAGAGAACAGCAGGGATGGCTGGCAAACGACCATGAATGCTCATTTCCAGGGGTGGCTTCACAGGTGCACTGGGAAATCTCAGGACTGAAGAGAATCGGTCTGTCCTGTTGTCCCCATGCTGAGTGCTCAGCTCTCAGCTCTGTCCCCTCACAGCCTGACTGTGTCCTGTGCTGCCTCTAAGTGTTGCTTATAGGTAAAACCTTACATAGGGAAGGCCTTGTAAAGCCATGGCTCAGGTCTGCCACTTCAGCTAAGCAGAGAAGGACTATGGGAAAGTGACTCAGCTGAATTAGAGGTAGAAAAACAAGTTATTAAATCATTGTGGTGTATTGTGGCTGGTTGAATTATGTTTGTTATGATTTAAAACTCAGTAGCTGATAACTGGCTCATTGCTACAAAAGAGCTGGGTTTTTGGGATAAAGTAGCCCTCCTTTGCAAGTGCCTGGGGAGCAGATCATCACCTCACATCTAAGGACACCTTTCCAAGCCAGGGGATGCTGGAACCTGCTCTGGCTGAGAGCTAAGACATGGGGCAGCTCATGAGTACAACATCCCCAGTGCTATTTTGGACTCTCACAGCCACCAAATTCTGTTTTCTCTTATTCAAAAACCTCCCTGTGATAAACTTCCACTAACTGTCCTCTTGCTTCACCTAGAGGATTAGCAGGCAGAAAACCTCATGGTCCTTTTGGAGCTCCTGGCCAGGTGAGCTCCACCAGCATCCATGGGAGCAGAGGCCTCCTCTCCCACATGCTGCTGATCCTCTGCACTTCCCCCTTTGCTCAGAGCAAGTCCAGTGACAAGATTTCCTTGATCACACGCCCAGGGGTGCTGCTCTATACTCCTGTGCTTCCGGAATGAGCAACTAGATTGTGAGGCTTCAGAAGAAGGCTGGAAATCCTGGAAACGTTGGAATGGAAATGCAGGGAAGAAGACAATGAGATCGAAGTGAATTGGCAGCTGGGGCTGACACTCCCAGCCCAAACTCATAGGAGGGAGAGGGGCTGGCCTGTGCTCCCTGCTGCCCGTCGAGGAAGGTCCCTGTGCTTGAGGCATGTCAGGAGAGCTGCCATTCTGTATGACCACTAATGGTATTTGCAGCTCTGCATTTAAAAATGATGATAAAGGTAATCAAACTGCCAGGAACAAAGATGGATGGGGAGCTCCCTGGAGCCAGGAGGGATTCCCTGCTTTCAGTGAGCAGCAGCAATTTATATTTCACTTGCACTAGGGACTCAGAGCAAGGAGCAGGGCTGAAGCGCTTTGCAAAAACAGTAGGAAGGAGCACACAGACACTGAATTTGTCTCTGTTTGAACTTCTAGATCTTTTTATGCTATCTTTAGACATCACCAGGAAATATTGCAGGGGTTATAAACTTTTCCCAGAAAATATTTTGATGAGCAGAAGTCCCTGAGGGGATAAAAACCAGTAACTTCCTGCATTCAGGGGCATCCTGACAAAGAATGACCCCTTTTTTCCCTTCCTTGTCCTCCCTCTCAAGGCTTTGATGAGGTCCTGCCAGCAGGAAGTACAGCTCTTCAGATCTATCTGAGCTACAAGGTTCAAGGTTCTTTCAGAAATACCAATGCAACACCAGTGGTGGAGATGAAGGGAGGCAACAGAGGTGCGAGGACTCTCCAGCTGCAGAGCCTTTGAGCCTGGCCTGCCAGCCAAGTCCACAGCTCAGATCTTTGATGGATCCCGAGCAGAAGAGTGGAGACCTCTCTTGCTATTCTCTGAGTGCTCCTTTTGTCATGACTCTGGCACCCCTCCTGTCTTCTGTCTTCAGATGTTGTCTCTTTTCTCCTCTTACCTTTGTGTGGTGTCACGCTGGTGGCAGGGACAGCTGGCAGCTTTTCTTCCTTTGTGACTTGGAGTCATCCAGCACAGGGCTGTGCCTATGCTGATACCGTATCCATGCAACCCTGTGTTCCAAGGATCCTGCTTGCTTTATTTCTGAGGATTATAAAAAAGCCCCAAAACCCAGCAAGAAAACAGCCTTGCTCAGAAGAGTTCTAGCAGTTAATTAGTTTCAACATTGCAAGGCCCGCTGCCCAGCAGCTAAAAATCATTGTGTTTGAATGGTGAATTAAGTCAGCCAAGCAATAAATCTGAGCAACAAAACAGTCCCTTTAGCTCAGAGAGGTTTTCTTTCTCCAAAACACTGAGAAATGGCTTTTCCTGAGGGCCCACAAGGTCACTGAATTAATAAAGCATTTCAAATAATCTGTGGAAGTGAAGTGAAGTGACACCCCGGTGCAAGAGATTTGCTGTTAAAGCCAACTCTCTGTAACAGAGTGTGATGCATATAGGATTTCCAAAGCAAACCTGTCCTCTAATTTAGGACAGTTGTCCAAACTCCTTCATGTCTGTTCTGGTCCACATCTTCCTCCCTAGTCATTATTTAGGAGAGGTAAGCTTGAAAAAAAACTCACAAGGGGAAAAAAAAAACAAAACCAAAATAAATTCCAAACAAAAAACCAAACCGCCCCCCCCCAAAAAAAACACCTAGAAAGAAGAAATGAAAACTTGGGATGCTCCCATTGACCAGGCAAGATACTTTGAATATTTTCATGCATTAAAGTGAAGACGTGAAGGAAAGTGAGTGAAATGGTGAAAATCTCTTGAGATAATGATGGGACAGGCTCGTGTGCTTTGCAGCGGCTACCTTCCAACCCCTACCACATACAGGTACAAAGCTATCACGAGACTGCTGCACACAGAATACTGGAGCTACACCTTTGATATGCACAGCACTGGTGTCAGGGACATTCCCATGACCCAGCACAGACAGCAAGAAGGCCCATAGCCCAAGAAGCAACACTCAGACATCAAATAAACAAAGAAGTTTGACTTCCAGTTAAGTTCTGCCAGCTTAGGCCAAACATAGAATGATCTCTCCAGGCAAGGCAGGCACATCAGGACAAGCATGGCCCCTGCTTTGTGTTGCCCTCCAATTCCTTTCCTGCATGTTTGGGGTGGCCCTGATTTGGGCTGCAGATGTAGCATCAGTGGGCATGGAAAGGATGAGATGGGTGATGCATTAAGAGATGCTTAGTGGCAGATATTAGGGAAATCTTTCCAGCAGTCTGGAGAGTTCAGCAGAACAGATTGCTTGGGAGATGTGACATCTCTGCCAGCAGCTGTTTTTAAGCCAGGATGGACATCTGTGGCTGAGAACACCTCCTAGGTGGCCTCTTATGCTCCCTTCAAACCAGGGCTGTTCTCAGTGTCCTGATCTTCAGAGGAAGAGACAGTAGCATGGGACAGAATTTTCATTCAGCTCTTGCAGATGGCCCACAACAGGTCTTAGAGGAGAGCAGGGAGCAGGGAGGGCAGGAGGAACCCTGCCAGTTATCTCCAACCCCGTCAGTGGAAGTTTGTGTGGTGGCAGCCTCTGCCTTGCACTTAGAGCTGAGCACATTCCTTCACTTTCCACTGAAATGGCTTTTTGCACGTCTGTAGAACCATTTAACATGAAATATATATTTAATAATATGGTAGCACAAAGAGGCACTGAACAGGACAAACATAAAGAGATGGCAATAGCCTCTGCAATATTGTGTCCACTGAGTCTCTTCATGAAACCCTAGCCCAGGTTCCATTTGCCTTGGATTTACTCAGTACAAATCTCTCCAGAGTGTCCAGGGCCAGAGCTCTGCCCTCCCAGTGCAAGCACAGCTCACAGTGACCGTGGTGCTGCAGGCAGCTGAAATTCCATGGATGCTCATCCCTCTCCAGCCCCTGAGAGCTCTGACATCCCAAGCCTGCAGCGCAGACGTGGCTGCAGCCTCTGCACACTCACGGCCATGCAGCAGCACCCCCAGATCCCATATGGAGTGTGGCTGCAGATGGATGGACAGATGTGGATGCATTCACATCCCCACTGATGGAAACGTCCCTGTGCAGCCATAAGGCTCGAGTGTGTGCTTTGCATTTGGGGCAACAGAGGATTTTTCTCTCATTAAATAGATAAAAAGACGTTCAGAGCAACTAGGGATAAAACCATTCTAATTCTTTTATTCTTTCCAAAAGGAAAATGATTCCATATTCAGGGCACTGTGCAAACAATTAATTAGCCTAACATAAATGAAAGGTCTAATTGCTCAGTATTATTGCCTTCATTGGCAGCCAGGCATGACCAAAGAATAGGTACTGTTTTACCAGGGATAAAGAACAACTTTCTAGCTTTTAGGGCTTTTTTGATATTTCAGCATTTACTGGAATGATTTTTTTATTTTGAACGATGGTGTAATTCTCACTTCCACATGCAAAAAAGCTGGCAGTATTTGGAGACATCTGAATGAGCTGCTATCCAATTAAAAAAAGAGAGGAAAGAGACTCAGCTGGTGTGAAATGACCTGGCTGAAGGGAAGTCGATAAAGCTGTAACTTGCCTGAGTTGAATGACACCTTGGCGTCTCTGCTGTGTCTCCAGCTGGAGACTTCACTCACAGAAGTGCTGTAACATTAAGAAAAAAATGTATTTTTTAAGGTGTGCATCTAAAATTAAAGTACAATCATCCTTAATGCAGCTTCCTTTTCAATGATCTGTTGTTACCAGATGGAAAAGTGCTGCAAATGGATGCAGATGAATTTGTTCACTGTGGGTAGGATCATGAGGGATCAGGTTACAGGAGCTTTAAAAAACAGAACTGTTATCATTAATGCATCTCTCATAGCAAGGAGATAGAAAGCAGATGCTGACTGAGTATTGACCCAGCCTGAGGAGTATGGGTCCAATAATTCTTCCTTTAGGCAGCTGATTCTCATGGGAAAATCCTCAAATATTCAGCTGTAATGCCATTATCTGCCTTGTGCAGAGACTAGCAACCAGAGGCTCTTCTTTAAAAGCAGTGTGGGTGAATTCTGCTCTCATTCACACTTGCACACCCCCTTGGAAGGCACTACAGAGGGCTTCTCAGCAAGGTGGATTTTTGGTGTTTGGGGTGAGGGATTACAAAAAGAAAGGTGCTTACAATATAGAATAGTAACCACCACGTGAAAAATGTAAGAACAAATAAAACAGATTTGTGGCTGAAGGTCACACACACAATGTGAAACAAAGAAGTAAACAAGGGCCTTCCTGAAACCATTTCAGGTTTGTACCTATCTGTATATGCAGCTGGAACAATTACCAAATGCTGTTGAAGACTTTGAGACAAAAAAAATGACAGATCCAAAGATGTCATAGCAGGAATGGTCCTTCAGATGACTGAATATCCCAATAACCTCTGTCAGGCTGATTATCAACATTCTGCTGAGCTCAATACAGCTGCTACACAACCTTGGAGAGACAGGCACTCCTCACTTGTAAAACAGAAAATTCCAGCAGAAAAAGGTTTTTCTTTCCAATTTATTTTGCAAATCTACCAATTCATTCTATGAAAGTATGAAATTCTATGTGGTTACATTAAACAGTTACATTACAATCCAGGTAATACAAGTAATCACTACAAAGTTAGTTTTAGGTACTCTTGGATAACAAGTAGATTTTATATCTTTTAAAATAAGTCACAAAGAAGAGATAGAATAGCCTTGTGATTGTCAGAGGCTAGTTTAAAACAAGGAAACTACTGTAGATTTTCCTCATCCTATAAAAAATTAAGAGAGCAATACTTCCAATGTTAATGTTCAATTGGATTCATCAAAGACATTAAGTGAACACATCTACTCTCAGGGTAACAAGAACAGTTCACAAGTTGTTTGGAAACTGGTGTCAAATTTCATTCTCTGGAGATCATTTTTATCATTTAACATCACCATCGTCCTTGCTTTCAGATGCACAAAAATCCTGCAAAATGCACAGAGCTCCAAATCCTCTCCAATTGAATTCAGTGGGAGTAGGATCAGCTCCTACATTCAGAAGGTACTCCTGATATACTGAAATCCTTACAAAACAATCTCCATACCAGGAATGAAATTCATTTAAGGAACAAAATATTGTAGTAATTCAGGAAAACTCTCAGCTCTGCCACCCAGCAATAGACACTGAAACTGTATTTCTGAGGACCTTTATGCATGGTCACGCTCTCCTCCCAACCAGCAATAGGATGTATGAAGACACCAGGTAACTGTGCTCAGTTAGAATTTGGAGCTACATAAATAAAGTACAAAAATCAAAAAAGAGATCAAATCAGTCTCAAAACTGCTCTCCTGACACCCATCTGACACCTCCAGTGACATTCTGCTGCCTGTAAGCTGCCACTTCTGATGTGACATCTGTCAATCATAACTGCTTCTTAGGAAGCAACTAAATAGTTGAGATTTTGCAGAGGCATCTCTCACTGTGTGTATTTAGGAGTAACACATCTATGTGTTGCACATCATGCAACAGTTCCACAGAAGCAAGGAGAGCTGTTTGTAGGGAAATAAGGCAGGTGCAGGTACATTCTGATGGCTGTGGCACAAAGGAGATTGAAACAGATCATTCTTTCTTGTAGCCTTCACCTCTTTTGACCAGAGCATCCTAAAGGGCGCAAACTCCCAAATCTCCCCTCTCACATGTGCAACAAACCTGCAGAACCTATCCTAGCACAGAACTGAAGCCAGCAGCTTCCTTCTAAAAGAAAAAGGTATTTATCCACAGAGTATCTTTAAACACTGATAACCTCAAAAACTTAAAAGAAACCAGACAAGTTACACAAAATGATACAAACTTTTCACCTGGACATATAGTGCCATCAAACTATGGAAGCAATTAGGAAGTCACTGTTGAGGCAGCTACTTGAAGTGTGCACAGAAGGCTTTATTCCCCTGAAGCAGACAAGTTTTGCTACAGTCTTGGAAATGGCAGCAAGCTGGTGGGAATGTTTCTGTAATACAGGCTAGCAATTTCCTTCCTGACTAACAGTGCTCTTACCTGACAGGCCAAAGGCAACTAGGGTGATTTAACTGGTGGCTGACTGCAGGAATTTCCCTAGAAAGTAGTTTAAAATGGTAATAGATGCTGTCATTTCCCTCTCTCTGATATGGTAACTATAATTCGTTCAGCCCCTTCGTTCTGAGCACGTATTACCACAGACAGCCCCACCCTGCTATTACCACTGTGCCTGCTTGTTTTCCACCTCTACTCATGTAAATGTAATGTCAAATCCTCTTAAGAATCCTGAGCAGCCCTCCAGAATCACTTGTTCAACTGACATTTCTGTAATAATAAGGAAAGAAAAAAGAGTTGTGTGAAATTAAATGGCGCTCCTGTTGCCAAGTTGTTAAAATTATATGGCAATATGCTTCCAGTAGTTGGAAGAAATTAATTTGTGGAGTGCTTACAAGCTTTACATCTACTAAATCTCAACAGGATATAAAATGCTATTTAAGTGATACAACTTACAAATGTTAAGGAGGAAAAAAAACAGCACCAAAGAGTGGAAGAAGAAAGCAGATTCATGTCTGCACTCTGATTCCTGGAGGCTGGATCTCTACAGCTGAGGAAGCCAGGTGGGAGATCCACGGTGAAGTGTTTGTGTGTGTGCATCCGACAGCAGCTGCAGCTTTCCCTTCTGCCACCTCTCCAGCACACGAGGCTGAGCTCTATCAGTGAGTCACTCCCCTCCTGCAAACAGCTCTGCCAGCCCCCACTCTCTGCCACTGCCTTCTGACAGGACCAGCCAGAGCAGAGCCACTCAGTGTCACTACCTTTCACCTGCCTTATTATACTGCTGCTCAGGAAGATGTGCCTGAGACACCTGCCCGCAGATGATAAATTCATTCACTAGTTTTGGCACGATGTGATTACTGCCATCCTTTTCTCACCACAACATCAAATACAACATAAAAACTTTGGATTTTCTATGGTGAGTGAAATCAGCAAAATGAAAAGCCAGGCAGTGCCAGCAGTGCTGTCACTGCTCCATTCTGTGCGACAGGACCGGGGTAAGGCGCTTTGGCAATCAGCACCAAGTTTAAGCAACAAGCTTTTAGAACACACACAAGTTTCCTGCAGATGCACAGAAAACTGAGACAACCTGGTTGTTCTCTGCTCTGCTTTGAAACGACAACAATTCATTTAATCCAGCAGCAGATCCTAGCACTATTTTCCTACGTACAGTACATTTTGATAGCAACACAGAAGCATGTGACACAAAACAGATTTGTTCAAGCTCACCATGGTTCTGATGGGCTACACACACCAAGAGGCAACTCAAAAAGAGCACTGAACTCAATTCATCAGAACAACAACACTAACACAAAGGAATTTCAGCTCAACTTTGTTTAGAAAGGAGCTTTCCTTCACAAAGGAAAAGTTCTTATTGCAAGTTGTACTGCTCAGCTTGGTCACTTCTCACATAGATCTGAAGTATCAAAAACTACCAAGGAGCCAAGGACAAAGAATTCCTGTTTTGTAACTATTTTAAATATAGCAAGCCTGCTTTAGAAAGAAAAGCCCCCGTGCAATATTCCAAACGGCCTTTTCTAGCAGACTGGAATTGTTAAATCAACACTGACAGAAAATACACACTTCAGAACTAGTTCTGGCACCTTGCAATTTGGAAAACTCTTGTGCACATGGGACTGAGGCAGCTTCTCTGCAGACCCTTTTCTCACAGTACCCTTGGATCACCCGAGCTTCCTTCACCCCTCTGAGGGTCAGTGGGCTCAGCAGGCGCCTTCCTCGGCCGGCACAGAGTGGCAGCTGCCGTGAGACACGGTGTCCATGCTGTGGGACTGGGGGTGGATGGACACCTGCACGGCGATCTCCTGGCCCTGCTCGCTCAGGGAGCCATCGTCCGAGTCCCCGGCCGGGGAATCGCTGCGCTTCATCTCCGCGCTGCTGGGGAACAGCGAGGCCTGGGGGGGCTGCTTGTCCTCCTTGCCCACCTCGTCGGGGTCCTCCACTCGCACGGCCTCGAAGATCTCCTCCATGAAGGCCCTGCAGTTAAGGATCAGAGGCGGGAGGGGAATGCTCCTGGCCAGCTCTTCGATGTAGCGAGCAAACTCCATGGTTTTAAACTGAGTGACTTTGGCCAGCTCGAGTGTTTTGGCAGAGGTGATGATGGGGATACGCTTGGCTATCTCGAAAGCTTTCTGCAGCTTCTCGGCCCCCTCCGTCCGGAAGAACTCGTTGATGGCCTTCTCCGTTTTGCGGAGGTGGCTGCTCATCATGCACAGGCGGGTGATGTTCAAAATGAGGGTGATGGCAAAGGCAACGAGGCACACAATCATGTAGTAGATGCTCATGTCCCCTGAGGTGAAGATAACCCTCAGGGTGACTGTGTAGTACAAGGTCTCGTTATGATTAATGCCTGCACACGTGTACCGGCCCCGGTCAGCAAAGCTGACCTTTGTGATGTTGAGGGAGTTATCAGCAATCCTCCACCGGTCACCTGCCGAGGGGGAAGAAATAAAAAGAGCTCATGAAACAAAAATCCCAGGGTAAACATCAGCAGGAGTCAAAGCTTGGCAGTGAGCAGTCCAATTCTAGCTGAGTAACAGCACACCAAGGACTGAAATGTCCTTTTCATGCTTGTGACACAGAAAGCAATAACCCACTTATCCATCCTACTGCTTAATGGTAAATTATTCTGCATGCTTGCTACACTGCTCTTACATCCTTCTCTCATCTGCACTTTCCATTGTGCTTCTGGCCTGCTGGTTCTTTCTGACAGGGATCCCAATTCTTAACTAGTGCTTCTCACCCTTTGTTAAAAGACTGTCTTCTATAAAGTCTAATTTTCCATACGTTCAGAGTCAAAAATCAAGTGACCCATGAAGAAGATCAGTCTGTAAATGGCTCTGTTGGCAAAAGAACCCAGAATTTTCTTGAGACAGTTTTCTGCTGAGCATGCAGTGCTGACATGCAAAACCCAAGTAAAAAGAAATCAATACAAGAAGCTTTATACAGCATTTGCTGTGCATTTATAACTTAGGGGGAAAACTGTTTCCATAACTCACTTCTTCTAATTACTCTGCTTTGAACTGTTTTCATAACTTATTCTTCTAATTACTGTACTTTGAACTAATCTCCAGATGGCATTATAAGTACAAAAAGGTTACTGAATACTTAAGGCAGAAAGAGGGCCTCCAACAAGATCCTATCAATTAGTTCGATGACCTTCATTAATACTAATAAGAGAAAAACACATGAATCTCTAAAACATTTTCTTAGATTAAAAACTGCAGGGATGAAACTATAAGAGCCAATGGCCAGGAAAATATATTCCACTTCCAATTCAAAAGGGTTAAATAGCATGAATTCCATCGTTGGCAATCACATACTGTGTTACTTTCCACAGTCTCACTGGTGCACAAACCAAGAAATAAATGTACTAAGTTTTAAAATGTCCTGTAACAAAATTAAAGCATCAAGTGCCAGATCAAAAGGTCACAAGTTGTGAAGTATTGTGTTTAATTCATGCCTTTGGAAAAAATATTATTTAAACAAAGGCAATACCATCAGTGAGTATCAGGTAAGATGAAGACTCATTTCTTCTGTATGGAATACTGGGATGACTCTTGAACAACTTCATTCTGTGGGGCACCAAAGCAGGATGGATGGACTGGAACAGAACTACTCAGGTGCAATTCCCATGCAATGCTCCAGAGGGCAAAAGACTATGTTTGCTCTCTCCTTATCTCCCCACTGTAAAAATGGGAAGATAGGAAGAGAAAATTATAATAAAGTCCCAGGGGTTTTCCAGTACAATTTAAAAGGGGAATAATGATGGATAGAAAACAGCAGGAAAACTCACCTTCATCTTTCTGTTCAAGCAGGTGTCCTCTGGAGTTATACCAAAGGATATGTTCATACTGGCTGATATTCAGTTTACATTCAATTAAAATACTGGTCCCCTCTTTGGCTATGATATCATGGTGTGCTGGAGAACTTATTAAAGCTTGAGACACTGCATGAAGTGATGCATTGAAAGACCCAAAAGCAACTGTCCTGTTAAAAGCTACATTTTCCACTGTGAATCCAACTGAAAGATCAGCACTAACAGTCAAAATTAACAAGCAATAGCTAAGCTTCATGGAAAGCTAGTGAAAATTCTTCTTTCATTTAATTTGGAGAAATGAGGTCATATGATACTAAGCTGTCTGTATTGCTCTGAGATAGGAGAGGAGCTCTTGATTTGTTCTGTGATGGAAAATGTCTGGGATCCAAATGCACTTTCAAGACCATCAATATTTGTACTGGAAACTGGAAGTAAAACTGAAAAAAAAAAACAAGAAAGCAGTAAGTTTATTAATGACAGTAAGGTTACCATGTATTCAAATTTAATTTCCAGTAAACAGATTTCAATTAGCATCATATAAATTGTCAGTTGAGAGGTTCCAAATCACAGCTTTTCTCAGAACACAGTACTAAAATGAGGGTAAGAAGGCATTAGCACAACCTCCAGTCCACTAGATGTTCATCTTCTCAACCAAATAAATAATCTCTGGAACAATAATCATTAAGGGGAAAAAGGTTTTACAAAAAGAACAAATTGTTCAGACTACTTGAAATGCACAATTATCTTTAAAAGTGGGCTCTGCATTTGTTACCAGAGAAAAAGTGCTTTCTGAATAGAGGAAGAAAAGCAAGAAAGAGGATGTAATTTCTGCCTCCCTCTCAACCAATATCAAAGCCCTTTTAAGCCTTGGTTTTCTATATCCACCCTTTCATTTACCATCCAGAGAAAAACCAAAGCACAAACACACAAACACATCTGACTTTTAGTATTTACATCTACTCACTTGATTTTAGGGGCACAATTGGCATTAGATGCCTAAATACTGCATATTATGATTCAATTATTTGAAAAAAGTCTCCAGGTTGTTATCTATAGCCAGAAGAGGAAGTCCCTTTCTGAACATCAGGACAGTGATGTCTACACATATTTCCTTTTTTTGCAATATCCCTTGTTGCTGCTGCATTTTCTAAGTCTGCTTCCTGTTATTCTTTGTTTTACAATGAAAATCTTGAAAATCTTTTCGTTTATGCCACTTCATCTTAGCAGTCATATATTCTTCATTGTCTTCTCTAGGCAAACTTCATAGCCATGTGAAAAATTGTTTTGTGTAGGGATAGATATTCTTCAAATTAAAGTGCACAAAAGATATTTTCAGACATTAGGATACAGCCTTTAATCTTCTGTCTTTTGCACACAAGCCAGAATAAAACCAACTTGTAACAAAATGAGATGACACTGATAAGAGATAATCTGTAATCAATTTTCCTGGAAGCCCGATTAAAGAAAATTTCTAATCCAATATGCACTCTGTGAAGTTATAATTCCACCTAGACAACTCCAGAGCCTTAAAAAAACATTTACAATGTACAGAAGCCACAAGCTCAAATGTTATCCTATAGAATATCTCACTTCATACCACTGACTGTAACTTCAAATTTATCATCTTTTCTTCTACAAATAACAGATGTTAGAGGAAGGGAATTTCATAAATATCACAACACAGAGGGACCCATTTACTTAATAAATAATGTAGACACTTTTCATCCTTCTAGAATTACCAGTCAACACTATCTAAAGCCCTTCTGAAAAATAATGTAACATGCATAAAACCAGGTGATTTCTAGTAATTGTCTTTCATCAGAGACAAACTAAGCATATTCAAAAGGGGGAATTCTGCTGATAATATCCAGACTGGGAATTTTTTTCAGTGAAAGTAAATTGTCGAAGGTCAAACCAGATTCCAGACTTGACATCTGATGAGAAATGTGTTATCTGACCTATTTCCATTTCTGTTGCGGCTATTGCCAAAACCAGTTTAACAAAGAAGGCAAAGAAGACAGCTGTGTCCAACTCTCCTTCAAGCTTGACTAACCAACTCACTCACTGAATCCTGCAAGAGAAACTGGAAAACAGGCTCCCTAGTTGTTTTTCTGTAAACAGCAATCCCTTCATCTGCCTACTTTTTTTTTTTTTTAATCATTGGCCCCACTCTGTTTTCTATCATGCCTCTTGTCCTTTCATTTAAGATGAGGCTAGTGCAGAGAACTCAATTATACCATTGTGCTGGAGAAGCTACTTTCTCACAGCTAAACAGTTAAAACCACTACCAAAGCCTCTTTCATTCCTGTTTTTCACCAGCTACACTTTAGGGAAAGTGTTACTGAGTCCTGCTGCTTCTGAAGAACAGCATCCCATCCACAGCAACAGCACAGGTCTGAAAAAATACTAAAGCTGCTGTTGATCAACAACTATTCTTCTGTTTGAGGGAGTGGTTTTAATCTTCCATTTTTAGACCCCTGGTATTTTCAGAGTGTTTCAGAGCCTGCAAAAGACTGCTGACACTGACCTGCTTGCTTTGGCAACCTTTTGCAGACCCGATGCAGACAGGCTGCGGACCGGTAGTGGTTTGTGGACCACTGACATTTGGGTTGCTTTAAAGGTCTGTCACAGCTTGTGGTGGCAAGCAAGGTGCTGTGGTCCCAGACCTTCAGCAGACATCACCCTCTGACCAGCTGCCTTCAGCTAAAAATGCACTTTTGCATGCATCAGACTTGACTTCACAGTGCCTGATGCAGTTAAAAGTGACGACAGTTCTGCAGCAAACACAAACCCTCATCTTCACCCTTGAATCACAAGCACATCATAACTTCCAGTCTTCTAAAACAACAACCTCTCAAATGATACTTCAGATTTATTAGAGAATAATCCCATGCCTCTTGTACTTTGCCTGCGCTATTGTCATTTTAAATTATTAAATTTGAATTGTTAAGGCTTCCAAGCATCTGTGACGTTTCTCCTAAATGACATTAGGAATCTCACTCATTTATTTAACACAAGAAATACTCAGCAACATTTTCCCTCATAAGAATAATTATCTTCAGTAATTGCATATGCTCTCCACTATACTTGCACTGAGCCTGCATAATGCATAAACCATTGGTGATGGGTCATTTAATTTTACTATTAAATTCTTCGAGGTCTGATTTATTAGAAATTGTTTGTCTTTTGGAAAAGCCATTATTGCTAAGCAGACAATGATCTCTCACTGCCGAGTGCTGGGAACAATAAAATCATTTGCAAAATCCATATTCTTCATCCATTGCACTTATGCAAAACATCTGCTGGAGCTGATAAAGAACCCAAAAAGGATAAAGTGTGATCAGTGCCAACATCACAATTCTTCAACAAAGTGTTAAGCTCAATCAAGATGAAATGTGCCAGAATAGAAACTGGCTATTCCATAACTGAACCTGCAGCTGAGCTCAACACATTTAACCTTTATTAAACCATAAGTTGTAACAACAAATAGCAGTGGAAAGATAAAAATCCATGATGCATGTGCTTGTATGAGTCATCCTTGGCTCCTACCCTGAAGAAGTGTATTTGTGTCTAACTTAGAGCACTCTAAGTAGTCCCACTGAGGTCAATGGAAGCACTGATGGTACTTAAAATTACACACATTTATATGGCACTGCAAAATTGGGGCCCAAGAGGTTGCAAGTTATATGTTTTCACATTCACTGCTTCTAACATCACTTCATACCTGGAGTAATGTGAGGCAATAAGCCGAGACACACCTGACAGAGCACAGGCTGCTGATGTCTTGCAGAAATACCATTTGCAAGCCCCTCTGACCCTCTGTCAAACCAGGGAGATGCATTTGGCAGAGCCCTGCAGACAGGAACTCTTGGGAAATTTATGAACACAGACAGCATGGTCTTGACAAAAGCCATTCTGGGTGCTCCCAGCATGGGAGAGGCTGCAGGGAGGGCTCACCTTCATCTGAAACCAGCCAAAGCTCTGTGGGGGAGTGGCAGCATCCACAGCCCAAAAACCAACCTGGGGGGCAAATCCACAACACCCCAGGGCCAACCTTGCTGGGGAGGCTGCCTGATGGGATTTGTTGTTTTCCTGTGCACATCCCTTGGCTGCCTGACAGGACACGGTGTTTTGCTGTGCCCATCCCTTGGCTGCCTGACACCTGTCACAGGCTAACTTGCCAGGACACCACAACAGGATTTTTTGTCCTGCCAGTGAAAAATGACCAGGCACAACGTTTCACTTAGCATCACCCTGTCCTCACAGCTCCTGTTCACGTGTGGGAAAGCGCTGGTGCCGCTGGGCAGGCGGTGGCAGTGGGACACAGGACACGACACGAGCACACTGCAGCCGAGGGCACCGGGCCACGGCGGTGACGTCACGCGGGCTGGTGTCACTGGGGCGTGACGTCATGCCAGAAACACAAACACACAGAATATTCTGAGTTGGAAGAAAACCACAAGGTTTTCACCCAGTCCAACTCTTGGCCCTGCTCGGGACACTCCAACAATCCCACCCCGCGCTGGAGAGCGCTGTCCAAGCTCTCCTGGAGCTCTGGCAGCCTCAGGACCATTCCCTGGGGATCCTGGGCAGTGCCCAGCACCCTCGGGGGGAAGAACCTTGCCCTGATCTCCAGCTTAACCCTTCCCTGGCCCAAGCTCCAGCCGTGCCCTGGGGGCTGTCACTGTGGCACAGAGCAGAGCTCGGAGCTGCCCCTCCACCGCCCCTCGGGAGGGGCTGCAGGCCCCGATGAGCTCTGCCCTCAGTCTCCCGTTCTCAGCCTGACCAGTCCAAGTGACCTCAGCCGCTCCTCATGCAGCTTCTCCTCGAAGCCCTCCTCCACCTTCGCTGCCCTCCAAACGCGTTCCTATTACCCCTATTTACACACCAAAAC
Source organism: Anthoscopus minutus (assembly GCA_013399455.1). Taxonomy (NCBI): domain Eukaryota; kingdom Metazoa; phylum Chordata; class Aves; order Passeriformes; family Paridae; genus Anthoscopus; species Anthoscopus minutus. The sequence continues at coordinate 562,325 of VWYI01013654.1, forward strand.
AGCGAGGCGGGACATGGGCCCGCAGCCTCCCCCTCCGCCGCTGCCCCCCGATCCCGACCTCGCNGCCGCGGGGGCCGCGCCGACGGTGAGGGGCGGCACGGGGTCCGGGGGCTGCGCGGGGCACGGCGAGACCCGCGGGGAGACGCGCCGTGGGGCTGCTGTGGGGCAGGCGGCACCATGGGCGGTGGTGTGGGCACCTGGCGGGCTCCTTGTGCGGCAGGAGCTCCGCGGGGAGGTTTCCGGAGCGTGGGGTGCCATACGGGGCAGCCCCGTGCGGGGGTTATGGGACGTTGCGGGTCTCTCGGGGAGCGGAGGCACAGGGAGGCCTCCAGGGCCGCGGGGCGGGGAGGCTGCCGGGGCTGCCCCGGGGGCCGTGGTCGCTGCGGGGTCGCGGGACGTCGCTGTGGAGGGTCCTGGGCAGATGGGGTGGCGGTCCCCAGCCCGCAGCCGGAGCTGTCGCTTCCCTTTGCTTGAGGCCATCGCTGCCCCGTGGCGGGGGCAGCTGCCCAGATTGCATCAGTGAGCGCCTGGCCGGGGACACGGCGTCACTCCAGTGTAATCCCGGGGCACTGGGGTTCTGGGCTCGTAACTGCCTGGCCCTGCAAGTCACTTCACCCGCAGCTGCTGCTAGAGGAGCCCGGATCGGTGACACGTGGGCCCCGAGAGCTGCGTGACAGCCCCGCTCTGGGGCTCCCCATCTCCGACCCGCGGTGCTGGGGCGGCTGCTGGAGCAGCTGGAGCTCACCGCAGCTCCTGGGGGTGTTCGTGCCCTGCAGCGCTCGTCCCCAGCTACTGGAGTGTCCCCGTCGCTGCGTCCCTGCCTGCTCAGCTCTCTGACAGCTGTCCCCAATTGTCTCCTACATTCCTCAAACCAGCCGTCCCAGGCGATTTGTTTTCACTTTTATTTTGGTGGAGCATGTAATGGATTTAATTATCTGAGGCCGTTTTGTACCTTCGTTTTTCAGAGTTAGCAAACTGGTTTTTTTTTTGCCTGTGGAGAGGGTGTGTCAGTTAGATAAAGCCAGGTGTCCCTGAGGGACTTTAAACTTAAAAGTATGACATTTCTTCCAGTCAGACATAATTTGGTGTATACACATGTGGGTACGTGTTGCAATGTTGTTGTGTTTGATTATTTAAGACACCAACATGATGCTCCTGAACTAATGTCAAAGTGCGAGGGAGTGGTTATTTTATTTGCTTTGCTTTCTATGGATGTTTGTAGTCATGTCTGAGGAAGACAGTGGTGAAAATATGAAAGATGAAACCTCTTTAGAAGCTGAAAATGACCAGAAGACAGAGCAACTTGGCTGCTCCGAGAGCAATGAAGAGAAAGAACAAGAGACTGTGCCTGTGACTCGGAAAAGACCTGAACCCAAGCCCCCAAGCCAGCCTGCTGCCACAGAAAAGCCTGCAGATGAAACCATCAAGGTACGTTCCCATGGTTGCTCGGAAAGATGTGATTTCACATTTCATTGCTTTGAGCACAGGAGAACTCTGAGCATAAGCCCCACTCCTTTCTGAAAATTCACATTGCTGTTCTCTGAAATGAAAAAGATGCACAAAAGTCACATGTCACAGACTGCTTGTGTTCCTTTCCTCACCATAATTCCTGCATCAGTCTTCTGTTTTTTTTCATTAAAGGTCTCAGATCCTCCTGCAGTTCAGACAGGGTGGGGCTACTGGGGAAGCTGGGGGAAATCTCTTCTGTCAACTGCGTCTGCTACTGTAGCTACTGTAGGTAAGGCTCTTTCTGGCATTTGATAAATATTTTAATCATGTTTTGTGTCTCAAGCTGGTGCTTTGAACTTGCTTCTAGAGAAGGAGATTTCAGTTATAGCAGCCATTATTGGAAAAATGTCAAGAGAATTGTTCAAGTAATGGGAAAAGCTTGTACCAAAAGGTACAGTAGAATAAGGAGATATGCACAGACAGAATTACTTTCAGATTTTTAAGGTGTTTGTGAAATTTTCACCTGGTATTTTAAACCAGTATTCTGCCAGTATTTACAACTTTATTTAAAAGCTAAGATGAAACCTTGGTTCATTACATTGGTAGATGAGCTGGATAGAAGGAGGTTTTAATGCTGGTTAAACTGTTTTGAACAGAAGCAATCTGGAACAATAAAGAAGAATATGCTGCTCTAATCCTGTTTCTGTTCTGATTCCTGTCTTCTCCAGGTCAAGGTATTTCAAATGTCATAGAAAAAGCAGAAACAACCCTTGGGATCCCCAGTCCTAGTGAAATCTCATCGGAGTCCAAAGATGCTATAAGAGGTCAGTTTTATACTGAATAAGAACAACCCTGGAATGTTTTTCATAACATAATCAGCTCCAAAATAACATCACCTTACTTTGCACCTTGCACCTTGAGACTGATAATAAAATCACATCATTAAAATAATACTCTCTTGCTTAGTTCTGTTAGCTCTGAAAAGTAGAGAGGAAAATAACCTGAATTGTAGGCTTGCTCCTAGCTGATATTTGGTGTCTGTTGATTTTCTCCACTCTGTGGCTGACAGGATTTTTTTTTTTTGGAAGTCAGGAAGTTAATCTTCTGCCTTCTAATGCAGGAAGTGAGAATCCTGCTGCCAGCAACGCTGATGCAGCTGATGATGGCAGCTCCTTCCCTATTGCTGGGGCTCTTGAAGTTTTATCAACCATCTCTACTGCTGTCCAAAGCACAGTGAGTGAGTTGGGAATGCAGGACAAAATGGGTTTAAGTGAGCTTTGGGGTTTTGACTTTTCATCTGAAAACTTAAGAGAAAACTTAATTTTGGCATTAGTGGAATGCATGGTGATAAACTCTTCCAGCCTTCAGACAACCCTTATCCTGGGCCTTGCCTCTAACTGGCACCTAATGTGAAAGATGTCTTGAATTTTGATAGTTCTGTATTGAATGCTGGTACATAACAAAAAAGTCCTGATGGTGGATTGTGCAGAGTGTGCATTTCTGTGCATGTCACCTCTGTACTCTGTCATCTCTGCCTTTTCTTCGGAGTAGTCAGCTAAATTGAGGGTCAGACTCATTCCTGGAGTATTTCCACTGATTTCCACAGAACTAGAGATGAAATCCATTCTCCTCTTCAAAAACCTATGTGAAACTAGCCCAGTTTGCTTGGAAATCATCTTGCTCCTGTGACCATGATGAATGCACTTCAAAGGAAGCCATTACCCTTAGAAACTGCTTTTGTGGTCTGCTGTCTTGTCAATTTGCCTGGGAAGCTGAAAGAGCTGCAGATGGAAAGCTGGCTTCTGTTTCTGCTTTTAAGGCTCAAACAAAAGTTAGCAGTGAAAATCCATAGGTCTGGTGTTTTCTCATTGGAAGGATGAGAACTGAATACTGTAATGTGCTGAGAATCAGCTTGTTCACAAACTAAAAGAAATGTATTTTCCATCAGATTGCTGCAGCTGTCTGGGTGCTGTAATAAGCTGTTGGGTGATAATATGTTGTGGCTTTTGCCATGTCCTGCTGCTCTCTTTTGTGATGATTATGGTTGAACTTTAGGGTGACAAGGACCAATTTGGCTTTTATGTGAGTGCCCAGTGTAAGATTGCTGATAAAACTCTCCCAGTTCAATTTCTTCCATTGTGTAATCTTCTCTGAGTTTTATGTGCTGTCTCTATCCAAATCTGATTCCCAGGGTAAAAGTGTTATTAGTGGAGGTCTGGATGCCTTGGAATTCATTGGGAAGAAGACAATGGATGTAATAGCTGAGGGAGACCCTGGATTCAAAAAAACAAAGGGCCTAATGAACAGAACCTCTACGTTATCTCAGGTACAGCAGTTCCCTATCAGCACCTCATTGGTTTCTCTCATCTCTTCTCCTTTCTTTTGTAGTTCTGTCATTAAGCAACCATTTTTGCTGTTGAGCCAAAAGCCTTCTCCTTCTGTATTCTCTATCTCCTGGCACTGTCACGAGGCCTCTGCTTTTCTTTTTCAGGTCTTACGAGAGGCAAAGGAGAAAGAAGAGCAGCAGACAGCTACTGAGGTTACCATGGCTACTGAGAAGAAAGCCCATTATGGGTTGCTGTTTGATGAGTTTCAGGGTCTTTCGCATCTGGAGGCCTTAGAGATGCTTTCCAGAGAGAGTGAATCAAAGGTAATGGCCTTGAGCATTTTGCTTTCTATTTTGAGTTCAGCTGAGCAGGGGAAAAAAGATTAGAAATATATGTATATACATGTAAAATCAAGTGCTTGGAACTTGCTGTAAAATGATTACAGAACTTCACTTTGATCCTTGCATTAGGATCTGGTGTTTACCTTGGGAACAGTTTGTCCTGTCCTCAGCTCCTAAAGCCATTCCCTTTACCCCAGCCAGCATCAGTTCATGGGTCTCCAACTTTTCACGAGTTACTCTCCTCACACCCACTGGTTTACTACCCTGGCCTGCATCTTCCATCCTGTTGGATGGATTTATTGATTCTCTAAATCAATAAATCAGTAATTTATTGATTCTCTCAATCAATGAATCAATGAATGAATGAATCAATCAATCAGTCAATCAGTCAATCAGTCAATCAATGTCCAGGCTGTGCTGCCCCTACCCAGGTGAAAGCAGTTCTGAATGCCCTCTCTGGAGAGGAGTTGGACACAATGAAGGAGGAAATGGAGCAACTCAAAGAAGCATTTTCTCTACCTGAATTCTTTGAAGAAGAAGAGGAAGAAAAGAAGGGTAAGAGATACCCAGGTTCTGAGAAGAGAAGCTGGTCCTCAGTGCAGAACCAGCCAGCCCTGATCAGTAGCAATGGGCATGATGCCAAATTTAAGTTATTCTTTAGCTGGATGTTTAATCCTAAAGCCATCTGTCCAGAGGCATGACAGATAGCGACACACTTCATCTCTGAGAAACTGTGCAGTAATTCTGTAGCAGAAATGATTTCTTGCCAGAGCAGAGTTAGAGTTGTTTGACTCATGGGCAGTTCATACAACTGACCCTGAGCCAAGATGCTAATTCAGAGATAGAATGGGTTTCCTTGACCAGGAAGGGAAAACTGAGAACAGAGTTGTCCAACATGTGAAGAGCAAAAAGTCTTTTTATTTGTTTTTTAAATGAGAGTTAGCCACACAGAGCAAAAGATTCAGAGGTACCTTCACGCACAAGAGCCCTGATTCTTGAGAATTATGTGGATTTAAATGTAAATTTCTTGCATTGCTTTTACCTAAATGCTCATCAGGGAGGGCTTACACACCTGCACTTGCTATCATTCAACATTTAATGTATCTTTTATATTTGCACATAATGAATCTCACATCTGCTGTGCCATATATAATGGGAGAACCATAGGCTCTAAAGTGATATTTCAGACTCTCCAAGGTGATGTGCAAGTTAGTGTGTTATAAAAGGCTGCCTGTAAAAAAATAAAAACTAAAAAAAAGGAGTTACCTTAGCTACAAAACCAGAATTGAGGAAGCAAGAACTAACCTTCAGGCACTCCACCTTTGCAGAACTTACCTTAGAAATTGAAAAGACTGGGTTTGATGCATTCTTGCCTGAGGTGATCATTCAAAGAGAAATAAAGGAAACAGTTGACAGACTTGTGCAGAACTAGTTGTGCATGGAAGTGCTGCTTATTCCTGAATCTGTCCTTTGTGTGGAGTCTTTAACCTTTCCTGTCCTTTAGGAGATGAGGAGTTTACAAAAGAAGTAACAGAATTGTTCTCAGAATTGCACATCTCCTCCAAGCCAGACAAAATGATCACGGTGAGTTAGTTTCCATATTCAAGAAACCGGAGTTTCCTCAGAGGAAGGCTTCTCTTTACCAGCTTTGCTTGTGAAAATATCAAATGGAGGAAAACAAGCCATATTTTAGATCTTTTGGCAATGGTAGGCAAAGGAGATGGGCCTTTAACTTTATGGGGCAGAATCATGTGAGCCTTCAGCCACCACAGTGAAAAAACCTTCAGTCATGAACTGAAGGCCTCTTCTCCATGCAAAGCACCTGATTTCACTGTGTTCAAGAGCTGGTATGAGGAGGAATCACCTTTTTTGCCATCATTTCACTACCCTTCAGGTCCACCAAGTGGCAGCAGCATTCTGCAGACATGTTTTTAAAGCACCTCTGATAGTCTGGTCTTGTTGTTTAACTCCAGCCCCTGGTTCTATAGAAACAACTGCACTCAGCTGCATCAGCCAAACTTCTGCAAAATCCTGAAGGCACTGGGATCGTTTGTCCTGGTTCTTCTCAGAAGCTCAGAAGGAGTTGTAGCTGCTTCTTTCCTCTGGAGAGATCCAGTACTCCATTGACTTGTGGTGTGCAGGAGGGGCTTCATTCCAGTCATTAAATACTATGGCACATCTTGCTACAGGTGAGGACATCTGCTCATGAGTGGATAGCACGATTCAACAGCAGTCTTCCTAAAGAAGAAAAAGAAAGTGAAGAAAACCAAGAAGTAGAATCCAGAGTTGGTCACCAGGATGCTAAGAAATCAGTAGAGGTAACTGAGTAATCAAGGAAAAGAATATCTGCCTGCAGAGTGTTTATCAGGCTGCTGAGTTTCAGTTGTGACTCACAGGGTGTATGGGATTCTATTTCTGTGTGGGTTCTGAGGTCTGAAAGGGCAATGATTGTATGTTGTGTGATTGATTTGTTTTAAATAATAAAAGCTGCTAGTTTTTGTGTTGTATGCAGAATTTTTGTCACTCTTCCAGGATATTCATACATTTGCCATAAGAAGCCTGGCAGAACTGACAGCCTGCTCCATTGAAATGTTTCACAAAACTGCAGCTTTGTTTCTCTATGGTCAGAAACAGGAGGTGACAGCCACAGACAGAGCCAAGTCCCTTTCACAGTGAGTGCATCTCTCAGTAAATGGATAGCATATAATTACTGATTAAACTGTCTAATAGTTCTTTTGACCTCCATGCAATGCAGGGCTCTTGAATTCTGCATAGGTGTTTAAATTTGGGTATTGAGAAAATTTGTGAATTTGTGATGGGTGGCATCAGTATCTTCCAACAGAACTCAGCTGTCTCTTTCCAGCTTAAAGACATTTCTTTATAAGAAAGAGGAAACCCTTCCTAAAAGCTTTGTGTAGCCTAGAAAAATATTTGCCTTAAGCTTGTGCTAATCATCAGGTAGAGGTTTAAAACATGACAAAACAGTTATACAAAAGTGATGTCTGATCACCTCTTTGTTATACAAAAGTGATGCCTGATCACCTCTTTGTTAATCATTTAGTATGCTTGGTCTGTGAGATGGCAAAATAACTGCACAGGAAACACTTGGCATGTGTCTGAAATGTTCAGTACTTTCTAATTCAGAAAATGACACTTGCCAGTAAAAAAGGCAAGTTAGTACTGTTCCTTCTGGAATGGATGTGTTTCCTCTGAATGTTAAGATCTTCTGCTTTATTTATTTCCCCATCTTTCCCCTCGCTATTTTATTTGGGAAACCTCTGAATCTTCATACACCATTTATATCCATTTTGGTTTAATTGAACTTAACAAGCATAGAAACAGGGCATTTATATTTTAGAGGAATGCTGAAAGAAATTTCATCTTGAGGACTGTGTTTACTTCATTGTTATCCCTGTCTTCTTCCACAGACTGACGATCATGCTGTGTAAAGAACTGTCAGTTTTCTCTAAAGAGTTCACAACGTGCTTAACGACTGCAGGGGTAAGAGTTACACCACAGTTTGTGGACATGATTTTCTGAGCCTGAGAGAGTTTTCAGCCTGTCAGTGGCTGATCTGTTCCAAAGGGAAAGTCTTTTGGGAACCTCTCTTTCAAGGACTGTTTTTTGTAAATCGGTTTTGGTTCTTAAAACAATGTCACACAGCTGTTCTGAATGGGATTTTCTCTTGTTCCACCACTGGGACCAGAGAGGTGGTTCTTTGGCCAGTCATGTTGAGCTGTATGGGAACACCTTATACAAAGGGTGCCAAAACCCTGAAATAAAGGCTTCCTGCCTCTTTCTGGCATGAAAACCTCTCTGTTGCCATACGAAATCCACACTGCTATTATGTGTCCTCTAGCAACATTAGTTCTCAGGAATAACAGCCTTGGAATCTTTGCAAGGAATTGCTTTTTGTTTTTGCATATTTACCTATGCAATTTTTAACTTGTGAACTGATCTTTCAGATCAGGGTTCCTCAAACTGTGGCATCTGAGCTTTTGAGAGTGTGGCACAGAGTGGGGGTGGGAGCTGATGCTCACAGTGCTAAGGAGACAGAGGCAAATAAAGTTTGTGGGCCTGTTGTGGATTTTCCAAAGCACTTGGGTGTTGCTGAAGATGGTGTCAATCATCTCTGCATTCTCCACTTGTCCCCAGTTCATTTGAAGATGTGATGTGTATTTATACCCGACCTGTGCTGGGCACATGCAGGTTACTTTGTTCTTGCTTGCTACAAGGCTGCTAAGCTTGTGGCTTAGCTTTCCTCCAGTTAAGGGAGCAGTGGTGGTTTTAAACTTACTGAGGATTTAGCTTTATCTTGCTTGAAGAAATGTGATCAAATTTTCAATCAGGATAATATATGTCTGATCTCTGCAGGTCAAAGAGAAAGCAGATGTGCTTAATCCCTTAATCACTGGAGTGTTTTTGGAGGTCAGTTATGCTAACGTTAAAACTTTAAGCTAATACTTAAAAAATAGATGTGCTGGTTCTTCCCACTTTAGGATCCTTATGCATGCCAAGTTCTCTAACCCACGGTCTAAAATTGTGCTTACCTGTCTAATAACTTGAAAGTTTTGATAAATGTCTGTAGATTTGCACAAGAGATGACTTACTTAGTGAGAAGTGAGTGTCAGCTCACAATTATGATGGGTCAGGAGACACATACTAAATTCAGCAGTCTGGGTTTTTAGAATTTAAATGTCCAAAGTTAAACCTTAGACAAGTTCAGAAATTAGCACACAATATTCCTATCACTTCTGAACTGTTAAATTGGTTCTCAAGCTTGCAGAGCTCTGAGGTGTGGTAGGAAAGGGGTGTTTCATGTTCCTGTGTTCTTCCTTCCTACCACTGCATGCTGTGCTTCACTTAAAAATAAACACTTTTCTTCTCTCACTGAAAACAGTATCCTGCATTTAAGTTGGAAGTGATCTTGCTTGGCAGTCTTTAAGCCATTTGTTTTTTTTTGCCTAGTGGCATAAAAGCCCCTCAAAAACTTGACATAAAATTGATTTCTAGAAGGAAGCCTTTAAAATCCAGCAAGCACTAAGCTTCTGTTTTTTCTGTGCAATAACCAATGCTGTTTGAAATGAGTATGTGCTGAGTAAAGCTGATTGGTAGCGTGGCTATTCATTTGTGTATTTTGATTTTTGTTTTCACAGGCTTCAAACAGTGCTTCCTATATCCAAGATGCCTTCCAGCTCTTGTTGCCTGTACTGCAGATCTCTCTTATTGAGGCTAGAACGGAACTATCACAGTAATAAAATTCCTTCTAATTAAGAACTTTTTGACCTTTCCACTTCGTAGTTTCCATGCTGGAGAATGATGTAATGGCTCTTATTAAAGGGAAAAAGATGAACTCTGTTCACTGCTGCTGCAAGAATGGTGATTAAGTGCAGTCTGGCAATGACAGCTCTTCCAGCACACTGAGAGATGTGATTAGCATAGTCCAGGCTGGTGGACAACGTGACAGACTTAAAGTGCAGATTGCTTCTCTGTTCCATGGACTATCTGTATCTTTTCACTGAAATCTCTCTGCTGTATGTGTTAATAAGCTCTTTGTTCACAGTCCAGATCTCCAGTGCTGAAGAGTAGCAGCTGGCTAGTTAGAGTTAGCTAAAATCATGGTGTGATTTTTAAGTCAGACATAATTGGGTTCCTGATAGCTCTGCATTTGTGTTGAAGCGAATATTGGATAGGAGGTGCAAGAAAAGGCAAGTTTTTGTGATTATGAACCTTGCAGTTCCTAGACTGGGCAGAATAGAGCAGAGAGGTTTCCTGATCAAGCTGTTGTTGCTGAAGAGAAGCTCAGCTTCATGAAGATGTCTGTCCTGACTCAGGGATGTGGGGCAGGGACTCTCACCAGGGGGCTATTTCTCATTCTCTCACGCTGTGCTTGCTTCAGGATGAGCTGGGAAAATGCTGATCTGGCCCTGAGAATGCAAGTACTTGGCTTTATAGCAATAAATGAGAGCTGACTAAAGGGGATTGATTCCTGTTTGGGCACTTTAATGAGAGAATTCAGCAGGAGAATTCCCCTTTTTCAGTGCAGCTTGACATGTCAGCCACAGGCTGTTCACAGACTCACATCCTGCTTGTGTTCTCTGTCTGTGGAAAAACACTATAATGCAATGCTCCTTCTTGGAAGGTATATATTAAAGTAGGGAGAGAGGCAGCAATTTGGTTCTGTTAGTAGGAATCCTAATTTGCCTCAGAAGCTGCACCATGTATGGTATCTGTTTCTTTGTGCTGTGCAAGTTCCCTGCTTTGTTCCTTTATCTTTTGAGCCTGCCCATGGGGAGGCAGCAGCCTCTGTTGGAATCACAAGAGCAGAAATGCACAGCTAAAATGGAATTTCATGAAGTCCATAATAGCTAATCAGAGGTGACTGTCACACCTGCCTCTGCACTTGCTCATTGGTAACAATGATGCTCAAATCCCCTTTTGAATATCCTCTGGGTTTTAGCAGGTCTTGCACATCTCTGCTATACTGAAGGCTTAGAACATTCCTCTGCTCTAGTTGTGCAGTGGAGAAGTGTTTTTTGTATTAGAATACCTTTTGGCTAATGCTCTGATTTTATATATATGAAAAAAACCCTGCCTTAGTCATGGTTAGACTGATCAGATCTCTAAAGGGAAAGCTTTTTCTGGCATCTTAAAACTGGACTTGAAAGGAGTGTGTCTGGGGTAAAAAAATCTGCACTACAATAAAATCTGTATTTTTTTCTTCTTTTGGTTGATAGCGTTATTAAATAAAGGATTTGTTTTGACAACCATTTCAGTTAAAAGCTATCAAGGTAGCAGTGGGCATGACTGAAATAAAAGAACTGTGGATTTTTCCCTCTGCCCTGATAGTGTGTTTGGGGCAGAGCTGGGTGCAGCTCTGGGACCAGGACAGCTGGGATTTTTCTCATGGCTGGAAACAGTGCTCTGAACCCAGGCTGGGGAGTGAGAGCTCCCATAGATGAGCTCCCAGTTCCTGTGTCTGTGCAAAAAGGCAACTTCGCTCCTGCCAAAAAGCCAAAATGTACAAGAATGTCAGAAGAGAAGAAATAAAGGTAATGCAGATTTATGAAGCAGCAGCTGCTTTTTTGCAGATAAATTCTACTGACCCGCAGTGCTTTAGTATAGAGAAGTTTAATAATTAAAGGAAATGAGGTGATTTTTTTTATCCTGCAGACAGTAATGCCTTCAGTCATGTGCCCACCTGGATTTTGTTATAGCAGCCAATAATCAAATGTGTATCAGCTTCATTTGTGTGCCAGTGCAAGGACTGCAATAGATAGACAACAAAAACAGTTCCACGGTTGCTGAAATCTTTGTACTGAAAGGATTCATCAGAATTCAGCATCCAGCTGTCTGGAGGTCTTCCTGCTTGGCCTTGCCTTCTGTGTGAACCTAATGAGAGCTGACAGTAATTTGAACACTTCTGGTAGTGTTTTGGGAGGTGAGAGGTGGCTGAGAATAGATAGGAGTCAGCTAAGATGCTGGCACTGACTTGGAGGGGAAAAAAAAGCCTTCCACAATTGTTTTCTTTCCTTGGGAGTGATTCTGTTAGTTGCAGCTGTAAAAGCTGCTTCCTGGCAGCTGCTGTGGAAAGGTTTAAAACATAAAAAAGGCTTGGGCTTCCCAATGGGCTTTGGGATGTGCTCCCAGGCCTTGCCAATCACCTTCCCAGGGACTAATTTTCCACTATTAAAACACACATGGTCAGTAGCAGCAGAACCTCTAGCAGGATGAGCAATTGTCCTCGTTTGAATTCCTTGTTTGGAATGAAAGCACATTTAAGGCTGCCACTGGTGGCCCTGACTAAAGGGACACCTGTCCCAGGTCACCCACAGCACAAATTAGAGGGCCTGACTCAGAAGCAGGAACAGGGGAGCTCATGGCAGGAGGAGGAGGGCTCTGGCATTTCCTTCTCAGGTGTGCACTTTGAATCCAAAATAAAGAGTGGTATGTGATGTGGCCTAAGTAGAGATGAGTGTCCTGTAGTCAAAGCTCCTTGGCACAGAAACAGAGGACAAAAGTGGCCTGTACTGTGCTAGTCCATGCTCCTGTGACAGGAGCTCGAGGTTACCATGCACTGGAGTTTGGGTGCTAGCTGGCAGGTTGCTTTCCCTCCTTCAAGGGCAGCTTTGTGCCTGCTGCAGGGTGAGACCAGAGCCTGTACAGTGTGTGGGCTGGGACCTAGAAGTGTCCCTGGCTGCCACTCTGCTGTCCTGCTGCAGGAAGGTGCTGGTGACTGCAGCCTGCTGGTCAGCATGGTCCTGGTTCCATGGGTGATATCCCCATGTCCAGAGAGCAATGGCAGGGCTGTGCCCTGGGCTGTTCTCACTGGAGGGTGCTGGAGGCATCAGAGGACTGAGAGCCCAGCTGGGGCTGGCAGGGAGTGAGCAATGCGGTCACCAGTTAAAAATAAGTTTGAGTTTGGTATTTGTGGGGGAGGATCCTCCTAAGGTGGCAGGAGCTGCTCAGAGGCGTGGCTTGGATGCCTGTGCTGGTCCCTACACCAAACAGATCCTCCCTGGATCTGTTTTCTGGGTGCTCTATGTGCACATCACCAAATTCCCTGTCTGCACTGACCTGGTGGCTGTGTCATGCTGGCACAGATGGGATTGCTGCCAGGGTTTATCCCAAGACCAAATGCTGGCAGCAGGAGTTCCCTGAGTGATTTGTGTGTGAGCTGAAGTATCTCTGTAAGAGCTCCAGAACTACTGATTGCAAGCTGGACAGAAACAGAGACTCTGCGCCTGGCTTGGCTGAGCTGCTCCAGTGTTTATCTGCCCTGGACATTAAAACCCATCCCTCATTTCAGACCTAAACATGCCAATGGGACTCTTGCTCTGGGTTTGGGGCCAGTGCAGGCTGTGGTGGAGGAGATCTGGGGCAGAATTAGCCAAGTTTTTGGGACAAGTGACTCCTGTGGAGCTGCTTGCTGCCTGCATGGGTTACCCAGAGTTAGGTTCACTCTGTCAGAGGGGGCTCAACACACCCTGTAATTGAATTACTGTAAATGAAAGTCAAATGATTGTGGGAACAATTTTGTTGAAGAGTTGAAGGCGTTAAATGGGACAAATCTTACAGGAGAGCTAATTCCTTTTATTAGGTGGGGAAAACAAATTAGCTGGGTACACAAGCCCTTTCTGACACTATTGTTACTGTTATTATCCTGTACTGGTGCTGTAAGAAATGAGGGCATTGCATTAGTGGGAAGGAGCATTATGCAAGTGTTTAGACGTGCTGGTAACTGCTCTCTGCTGACTTAATGATATGTTGGAGTGAAGGCCAGCAGCAAGGACAAGCAAGGGAGGGAGCTGGGAGTGCTGAGCTCTGCCTGGTCCAGCCTTGCCTGGACCTCCCAGAGCTGCCTGACACCTCCCACCCTCAGTAGCCCCTTTTCTATACTTCCAGCAGGGTCCTGACCATAGCACATTCCCCGACTGAGTCCCCAGTGTTCTTCCTGGTCCCCATGGATGTCTCCAGCTACCAGATTTGCCCTGACTTGCTTGCAAAAGGTCTTTCTGCTCCTGCCTGTGCTGGAGGCAATGCCTCTTGTGGGTACCAGTGGGACTGGTCACGTTTCCGGTGTCATGTGCTGTCCATGACGGATGGCAGAGCCAGTTTTTCTGCTCCAAAAGTGGGACTGGGGAGGAGACCACAACACTCAAATACTCAGAGCCCTGGTTGCTGCCAGCCAGGCATCGAGGAGATCACTTCTTTTTCAGCTCCAGGTAAGGCCCTTCCCTTTCTCCCTTATGCCATCCAGGGAATTGACAGACTCCCCTGTGTGTTTTACAGGCTGGAGAAGCAGAGCAGGACAGCAGGGTGAATGAGGGTACAGCAGGAGCATCCCTGGGACAGCTTGTGCTCCATGTGATCTTGGAGATGGCAATGGGGATCTTTGTGGGAAGGACTTCAGTCCCCTGGCTGAGATGGGAGTGGGCTCACTGTGAGCCTGTTGTGCTGGGGTGGGGAGGCCATTCAGGCTCCATCTAGCAGGGTATGAATCCACAGGTTTGCTCCGTTAGCCAGAGGTCTGATCCAGCGGCAGCTGGTGCCCAGCTTGGCTGTGGACAATTGCAGCTGCTCTGTGGGGACCATCAGCTGGTCACTGGGTTTTGCTGGTTTGCCTGCCTGGGCTTTAGGAAACCAGCTCATCTGGGGCAGGCAAACCTGCCTGTGCCAAATGCGAGGCAGCTGAGGCTCCAGAGGAACAGGCAGAACTAGATCTGCTGCTCTGGGCTGGCAAGAAGCTGAGCATTGGCAGCCATCAGGAGCCAGTGCCCATGGCAGGGTGCACAAGCTGCTGGGTGGCACCCCCAGACTTGTCAGAGCCCACCCCATCTCTTGGAAATCAGCAGGGTTGGTCCCCAGGGACAGAGGCAGCAGTGCAGGGGTCAATTAAAGCCCCTGCACTCTCTCCCCACAGAGGCATTTCTTGGCATGTGTTGGGGCAGAGTTATCCTTTCTCAGCCCTGGTCTGGTTGCCCATCCCCTAGTGCAAAGCTGGATATCCACCCCTGTGCCTTCCCTACCTGTACCTGTCTATACCTTGTGCTTTCCCAAACTGCTCCCCTCTGGCAGGGAAGGCACAAGGCAGGGGCATCCTCATGGATTTGGGCTGGGCACACCATGGGGCAGCTTTGGTGAGCTGGACCTGGGGTCAGAGCATCACCTACACCTTCTCCTACCCCTTCCCAGGGCTGCCTTTTCTTTTGTTAATGTTTGATTATTTTTAATGATTTTAGATTAAAATGTGATTATTTTCAATTAGTAGTTGCACTTCTTAATTACGGAGATGAATTAGATTGCTGTTCATTATTAATTAGATTTTAACTTTGCACTGATTACATCTTCTATCAGTCACTTCCCACACTCCTTCCCATTCTAAACTCCTTCTCCCTCGATGCCACCCCAAACCCCACTGCTTCCTGCTCCCCTGCAGCATCCTGGGGATTTAAAAACCTGCTTAGAAAATACAAATCAGTGTTAATGGCTCAGAGCTGCAACTGGCTCCTTCAAAAGGGCCAATAATACCAACCAGATGATGTCATTTTGTGGCTAAAAACCATTAAAAGGAAGCATTAATATTCTGCCTCCCTCCATCACTGGCTGGAAGAGAAACTATTTTCTAATTACTGCTATGGCAGAGGTGGATCTGCTCTTCCCAGTGAGCAGAAGAGACCTGATCCCCTCACCCCTGCTGCCCTGTTTGTGTATGAGAGGGAGAGTTTGACCATCCCAGGCTATTTCTTAGACTTTGTTTAAGCCTCCTATTTCAAAAGCAAGCTGTTTCCTTTCTTTTAATCTGTCCCCTTTCAGGCACCTAATCAATGCTTGGGAGTTTTCTTACCCTTCCTCTTGGCTTCTTCTCTGCTTGCTGCTGTCTCCATCTCCTTCTCTGCCATCACTCTGTCCCTCAGGGAAGGTTTTCTTTCTGCTAGGGATTCCTAGGAGCCCCCACACCTGCTCTTTATTGTTTTTTCCTCACTTCATTTGAAATACTTCTGTAATTTGCACCTGCTCACAGTGGGGAGTTACATCTCCCTGCACATTTGCCCTGAAATTTCTCTGTCTCCATCACTCTCCACTTGCTGCTTTCCTGGGCAGAGGGGGCTGCCTGAGTGGGCACAAGGTCTGGTCCTTTTGTTTTTTGTGCAGCCCACAGATTGTTTGATTTCCATCCCTGCTCTGTGAAAACAGAATGTTCCAGGGAGGCGTTTTCATCCCTGAAATACCTTCCTGCACTCTCTTGTTGCTCCTTCAGGTCCTCTCTGTTCCATAGGTGTGGCTGTCGTGCCCCAGAGCTCTCTGGCTTTGGTGAAATGTCGACAATCCTGAAATGTGAGTGTTTGGTGTGGGTCCAGGGGCAGCTGCAGGGTTTTTTTGTGTGTGCTGGATGCTGCACGCTGGCAATGACCCTTCCTTTGTGCCCTGTAGGGTTTGGACGGGAAGATAAGGAAGATAAGGAGAAAGAGGAGAAGGATAAGAAAGAGGAGAAGGAAGAAAAGGAGAAGGAAAAGACTGAGGGAGAAAAAGAGAAGGAGAAGCAAAAGAGGAGGAAGAAGGCAGAAGATAAGGTAGGAGAATGATGGAGTTTTCTGCAGAACCATTTACATCCTGGCTGTAAAGTCTGACCCATGGCAAACCCACACATGTATCAGATGGAGCTATGCTGTCCATAGCCTAGAAATCACAGTGTCCATGGCTTTTCCACTGAGAGACAGCTGTCTCTTTGCTCTCAACATTCCTAGTTAGTTCTCTCTCCTTTTTCTCTCCAAATGGGATGCTGGTGTGGACAGTGATGCTACCTGCACTGCACACACCTTGAAATCCTTGCTCTTGGCTCTGGAGGCCTCTGTGGTGCTGTGGCCACACGTGGTTCCACAGCAGCACCAGTGGTGCCTGGCTCTGGGTACCCACAGGACCAGGAGTCTCTCTGACTTGAAGCTCTGGCTGAACAGCCAAGAGTGCCAGGGTTCCCAGTGATGCTTGTTCCTCTCTCTTCACCCCAGCAGGGAGATGGGGAACAGGACAAGAGCAGCAGCAGCTCTGACAGTGACTTGGAGGAGGTAACCTCACCCCCAGCTCTGGGGCCTGGTTCCCCCTTGCACCCCAGCCCTGTGGGGTTTGCACTTACAAACCCCAGTGCACTTACAAATACCTGGGATGGGACACTCAGCTCTCCCCTCACATGTTGTCCCTTTTCTTTCTGTTCTAGCCCCAGGACCAAGGCATTGCCAAGGATGATGAGAAGGAAGACAAGGATTAGTTTTTCCATGCTGGAGCAGCAGTGCATGCCCTGGGCACACCGAGGAGATGGAGATGGGAAAGGCAGCTTGTGCTGGGCCACTCTTAGCCAAATAAAGATGGTGTGATCTCCACAGAGAAATGCTATTTATTCACCCCATCAAACTGCCTACCCAGTGCTCTCTGTCTCTCTGCAGAAGGAAACACTCAAGGAAAGGCAATAACAGGTGGGGAGCTGGGACCTGTGTGAGCAGGTTTTGGACAAGACCGTGACAGAGTCTGGAGAGAAATGCAGGGGCTCTGTCTGCCTGGCTTTGCATAATCCCTCCAGATCAGGCATTGCCAACATCCTCCCTGTGCCCTCCGCGCCGTTTGTTGTGGGATGGAGCAGCATGAGCGGGGACAGACGCCTGGTGCTGTTCTGAGCTGTTAAAACGGATTTCAAATTTATCAAAAACAAACGAAAAGCAGTTATGGGGGGAGGAACCCCCCCGACAAACCTCTCTCTTTTTGCAGCACTGACCTCAGCGCAGAGGCCGTGCCTGTTCATCCCCAGCCCCGCCGCAGCCGCTGAGGGCTGGCATCAGGCGCGGCGCCAGGAAAATATAAATGGGAAAAATTAGGAAAAATGAGCTGGCACCGCCATCTACCGGGAATGAGACGTCTGGCAGCGGGGCCACGGGTTTCATAACCATTCGGCTGTTTTGTAAGGTTCCTGCAGCTCTCCGGGGACAGGGAGATCTCCGGGGGCAGGGAGAGCACCGGGAGCAAGGAGGGCATCGGGAGCAGGGAGAGCTCCGGGGACAGGGAGGGCACCGGGAGCAGGGAGAGCTCCGGGGACAGGGAGAGCTCCGGGGACAGGGAGAGCTCCGGGAGCAGGGAGGGCATCGGGAGCAGGGAGAGCTCCGGGGGCAGGGAGGGC
>VWYI01013654.1:580135-642635 GCA_013399455.1 Anthoscopus minutus
CCGGGGATAAGGAGAGCTCCGGGGATAAGGAGAGCTCCGGGGGCAGGGAGAGCTCCGGGGATAAGGAGAGCTCCGGGGACAGGGAGAGCTCCGGGGACAGGGAGAGCTCCGGGGACAGGGAGAGCTCCGGGGACACAGAGCCTTGCGGGAGCCCTGGATGCTGGCAGGGTCCAGCCGGCAGCAAAAGGGACCTCGGAGTGCGACACAGGACCAGCACCCCGCCCCACTGCTGCCGCTGGCAGGCAGAATTAGGCCAAGCCCAGAAGCCTCACCATCAATAAAAAGTTCGATGCAAACTTGAGCATAAGCTCTCCCTGCTGTGTTGCTGTCTTGTTTTGTTTTCCTTAAGGAGTCTATTTTCATGAGTGTTTTCTTGAGTAATGCAGATTTCAGGCAAACTCAAGATTGAAAGTCAACACTGTGGAGAATTTTACTTGAAACCACAGAATGTGGCTTTGGATGTTCTTTCCATGGAACTAATGCAGCTGGCTCTTGTATAAGCACAACAAACAGCAGGAAAGATGCTGAGGAATGTTGTCTTAATTATCCAGCACAAAGATTAAAGGGAAAAACAAATAACCCCAAAAGCTAAACTGGGTTTCAATGAGCTGGTTTGGCTTCAACAGGGAAGGATTGATTTTAACTGCCTTATTGCTTCATGAACCCCTGGGTGCATTAATGTAAAATAATCCTGTGTAGGGTTATTTTACATATTTTACTTTTCCCTTTGTGCAAGTACACAGGACTCTTGCACAAGACACAAACTACTCAGTAGTAGAGGGAGTTGCAGAATTTTACAGTCCGCTCAGGCTATGCTACTACAGGATGGGAATGTCTTGGAATAAATTCTGTGTTTGGACATGAAAAGGAGAGGCTTTGCCTTTGCTTTTCAAGATAAAGATTGGAAACTTTTCAAGCATGGTTTGCCAAACTCTGAGGTCAAGCCTGCATGTAGATGATGAGGAGCTGAGAGGTGTTTCATCTCACTGGAGTGGGATTCTACTTTCCAGCTGATAGGTATTTCATCTAAAAGCCCTGAAATTGTTCTCTGTGCCTTGTGCACCAGCTCCCAAAATGGGTGGAGCCTGCAAATGTCTGTCAGCAGCTGACCCCACAGGCATGTCCTCATGCTGCCCTAGTCTCAGCATCTTCACATGCTCAGGGCCAGAGTTGGGCACTCTCTGCAGAGCTGGGGGATGCTGAGTGCCAAGCAAGGAGAAATCTTCCTGTTTGCTGCTTGTGTTTTACAGTCCCTGCTTCAGGCCAGTGCACCAAGCTCTGTGCAAATACAGCACGTGCAGCCAGATCCCCGTGGCACGAGAGCAAAGAGGCAAACACGCCCAGGGACTGGCTGTGTGAGCATCCACCCATCTCCTCCAGCAGCCGAGCTGCTCTGTCCTGCCTTCAGCACCTTGGCCTGCATGCGGCTCTCACCCCTCTGCCTTGTCCTGCCTTCACAGAACTGGCCAAGTGTGCCCAAAAAGTTGTGGAGGTGAAAACCTTCACAAGTTCTCCAGTGTCCCTAATTCCTCATTGCATCTCAGCCCTGGCTTGAAGCCAGGTGATGAGAAAATGGGCGTAGAGCACGAACATGAACACCAGCCACGGGGATTAGGGCTCTCCAAACACTCAGTGGAGGAGGCAAAAGGCAGGTGGAGCATCATGCTTTCAGGGATGCTGAGGACCCTCAGTCACAGCAGTCTAGAAGCTCTCCTGAGGGACACAGCCCCCAGCATGACCTTGGTGTGCTGAGCTGGGTGTTTGCCCACAGATGAGACAGCCAGCAGCTGCTGGGCCTGAGCTCTGACTTCACTGAGGTGTTTTAATCACCTCCTTTGCCTGAAGCATCTGCAGGTTCAGCCTGGGGCTCCTTGGAGCTGCTGGGTCTTCAGCTGGCTGGGAGAGGAGCATGGAGCACAGAGCTGGGCCAAATGCCCATCACACCAGGCTCTGGAGGGGCAGAGTAGGAAAAGAAGACCAGCAAGAGGAACTGTCAGCTGTGGAGTTACTTAAGCAATTCTTGTTTACACACATTTATATAATAACTTTGGCTGGTCCTCGGGGAGCAGGAGGGGTTGTGCTGCCCCTGCTCACAGCATCTGGGGCTGCCTGCAGGGATCCTGCACAGCACGTGGCTGTCTGGGGCCTCATAGCAGCAGAGATGCCAAGAGAGTTTGGGTGTGGAGAAAGACTTGTTTCCCCTACTATTTCATGCAGGGATGCCCCCAAATAAAGGAATTTTCTATAAATGCCAATAATTTCAGAGCAGAAAGGTTGGACCTTTATTTTGTGATGAGATTTTTCATCTTGCATCTAAGGGCTTTATTATATAAAGTGTCCTATTGGGGTAATGAGGCTTTTCAAGGCAGAGATCAGAAAGAAATATTTCCTCTGTTCCCAAGTGACCTTCTTCATGGAAAATTTCAAGCTGCTTTTTCATTCCATTAAAAAATGGAAACAGTTAAAAATCCTGACTTTCCCAGAAAAGCTGATTCCTGCAACCCTACTTATGATCTGCTAATCTCTGCAGAGTGCCGGGCAGAGGTTTCCTATGAAATCACTCTTCTATTTTTGAGCTGAATAAGAAGAAAAGCAAAACTCAAATGGAACTACAGTCATACAAGTGAAGGGTATTTTGGAAGGTGAAATCTGGGCTCCTGCTCCCTGCACAGCACTCAGACTTGCTCCTCTCTGTGCTGCATCCTTCTACAACTTGTCTCTTCATTCTGAATATCTGTAAATTAAGACTCTTTGCTATGTTAATTAGCAGCTAAAAGTTATACCAGAGCTTTATTATTGGGATTAATTTTCATAAAAATGATGCTAAGGATACATATCTTTCCCAGCACCTTTCTCTCCCCTGCAAACCTCTCTAGGATTCTGCATTTTTTTCTTTCAGAAGAACAGATCAAGCTGCTCACTCCTCAAACCTTGCTGCAATACCTTCCTAAAACCCACAGTGGAACGGTGCCAGGCTTCTTGCAAAGGAAAACCTTCAATTTGATCTGGCAGATCCACCAGGACAGGTTTCTGGGTGGCAAATGTTCTGAGTACTAACAACCTGACCTCTTTAAAAGCCATGACGTCTGTGTGTTATGAAAGGAGGAGCTGGCGGCGGGGCGATGACGGGCTTACCCAAACATGATTCACCTGCTGTTCGAAGTGCAGCAGAGGTGGAGACAAGCCAGCCTGTGGAACAAAAAGGCACAGACAGAAATATTTGTCTGCTCCTTGAGCAGAAAGCTCTGCCCAGGCCACCACTGCTGTGAACAGGCCAGGAGCCCACAGGCAGCTATTTATAGCTGTGTCAGAGACACAGGCCTGCTCACATTGCCTGAAACCTAGCCCAGGATGTGTTTAGGGCTTCATTCTGTCTGGCTGAGGGGAAGGGAACTGCAGGGAGATCTTTAGCAGCCCTCTGCATTCAAGGTGCTTCATTCCCCATGCGGTCACACATGGCTTTTGGATGGAATTTGGAGCCACTTGCTTTGCAAGAGCTCTTCTGTCCTCACCAAGAAGAACACACAGTGGTGGTGGAGATGCTGGAGCTGAAGGAATGAGGACCAGGGCAGAGGATGAGGAAGTCAGACCATGGCTCTGGCCTGACAGCCCAGAGGCATCCCTGCAGAGCAGGCAGTGCCAGCTGCAGAGCCCAGCTGCTGCACCTGCAGCTCCTCTGGCACAGCGAGCAGGCAGTGCTGGGTGCCCGCCAGCCCTGCTGGCATCTCTGTCAGGTGGGTGGGAGCCACACAGGAAAAGAGGAAAAAGGAAGAAACGAGGGAGGCAGCACGTACTTGCTTCTTGCTGAGGCAAGGAGCCAAGGCCACGAGAGCTGCTGAGGGAGTGGGGCAGGGCAGCTGGCGAGTCCCCAGCTGCAGTGATGGGCCACAGGGAAGCACATGGACACGCAGCAGCCTGTGAAGTTGGCAACTTCTGTCTGACCCTGCAGTAAAGGCTGGTTACAAATCTGCTCTCCCCATCCAGAGGATTAAGAGGGTGATACAACCTCCAGGTCTGGCCCACTGGGATGCAGCTCCCTCTGGACACCAATCTTCTTGGAACTTCTGGACCTTGCTGCAATGTAAAGGTGTCCTCAGGAAGTTGGGTTGTTATGACTTTTCCTCCTTTAATAACTTTGTTATGTTATCCATGGGTTTAGGTGGTGCTGAATAAGCCCTGCTGACTTTGGGCTCCTCCTTAGGATCTCCTATAAACGGAGGAACTTCAGCTTCAACAGAAATACCAATAAAACAATTGCAAGGCATCAAGGCAAGCTTACAGCACTGCACCACAGCCCATGGTCTTGTCACCCATCACAGGGCCAGTTCTGACCTGTTTTTGTATTCTCTCCTCAGGGATATGTGGCTTGTACATGACTGCCTGTGCTGTGGAAAAAGGCATCTCCATCTATTTTATGTGGGACTTGCTTCCAAGACTGAGTGATAATGTCCTGCCAACCTCTTTGCCAAGATGTTTGGCCTGAGAGACTAAAGTGAGTGTGAGGTACGGATCTGGGCTCTCCAGCTGTGACTCTCCAGTTCCCAGGAATTCAGGCATAAGCCTACTTACATGGACAATGAGATAATGTTACTTTGCAGCTTTCTGTCCCACCAATCCATGTGAAAGTCAACTCATTTCTCTAGGAAGGATGCTGCCTCAGGCAAAGCCTGTATGAGTCAGAAGGAAAAAAATATTAAAGTTTTCTTAATTCCCCAACCTTGTTTACATCTGATCCTCTGTACTGAGAGTCAGAACCTCGCTGAGCACACAAACAGCAGAGTTTCAGGACTTGGGAACAATACCATGTAATTGATATGATTTCTTCCTGAAGCCCAGTGCCTGGTCAGCACAGCACAGAGCTCAAATCTCAGTGAGCACTGTGGCAATGTGCCTGCCTCTGCCAAGAGAAAACCAGGCCCGCAGCAGCTCTCCTAACTGCAGAGACCTGAGAGCAAAGGTGCAGGTTATAAAAGATGAGCTCAGGACAAAGTCTCCCACACCACCTGTTTCTACTTCCTTTTGCTCCACTTCCCAGGAAAGGCTTTGAACCACATGTAGCAAACGGGGAAACCTGGTGGTTTAATAACATCCTGGATCTAGAAATACTGTGATGTAAAGAAAGAAAGAAAAAAGAATTCCAGGAAGCTGATGTATTTGTTGACAGGCTTGGGTGAGGGGGAAGGGGGGATGATGCAAATAACTCCCTGCATCGTATATGCACGTACTGAGGTGTAAAAATAATTCCTTAGGCCAACTCTCAAGGCTTGCAGACAGCCAGGATCCAGGGGCAGCACTGCTGGGGCTCAAGTGTGCCTGCACAGGTGCTGAGGTTCTTTGCCTGATCACCCAGCAGGCTGCCTGGCACTTGGACATGCCACTGTGAGCCCAGCGTGGCCCTTGCTGACAGTTTCACTCCTCCTCCTCGGCTGGGATTCTGATGCTTTCCTCCTTCTGTGGGTTTAGAAATGGGAGAACTTGCTTCAGCTCTGTTCAACAGGACTTTCAGGTCTGATGGCGCTGGAGGAAGCTGGTGGGCAGAGCAAAAATAGCAGTGTGGAAAAGGGGTCATGACATTAAGGGTGCATGTTCCTGTTTACAAGTGCTTGTGGTGCCTTTGAAGACACTCTAAGGAGCACACAGGCCTCCTCTCTGAACAAAAAAAGGCAACACTGGGAAGGTGCAGTCACCTCAGAGCCACTCCTTAAACCCTAATGTGTCAAAAACAAGTGTCAATGCTTGCAACAAATATTTATGCACTAAAAATGAGCAAACACAGCTGGTGTGAAATCCCTGATCCCCATGCTGGGCTGAGAGCAGTCTGGACCACAACAATGAGGCTGTACTGGAGCTGAAGCCCAAGTGGACGTGTGGCTGGGAGCCAGAGGAGGAGCTGCAGCAACACCTGGAACTCCTCACCCTGCACTGACCCTGGGATATTTCCCACCTCTAAACTGGAAAAAAAAAAATTCCTGCTGTGCTTTGCAAATAGTTTCTACACACAATGTGATCTGTCCTCTGTTATGTAACATGTGAAGTTCTCATCTGGCCAGCAGAATGGTTAGCATTAAGCATTTAAACTTTTTTTTTTTTCCTTTTGCAGTTATGTACTGAGTCAGCACAAACAGGGCAGTGACAAGAGAAAGCATTTGGAGTTCTGAACCAGCTCATCTCTGGATGGATTGAAGAAAACAAAATGTTCTTGCATACTGGTGCTAATGAAGCCTGGTTTGCGATGGCCTCGTGTGTCGTGGTTGACTGATTTTTAAATGTATTATGCAAAGCAGCAGCATGTCTGCTGTGCCTGTGAGGCGCTGGAGAGCCCACACATGGTTGTGGGGTGAGTCAGGAGGTGAGGGAAAGAACGAGGCAGGTCCCAGGCGAACAGCCTGGTGTCTCCCAGAGGAACTGGCTGGGGTGATGAAAGGTGCTGCACTCCTCACCTGACAGCAGCTGCCCCTGGCAAAGGGCTGCTGCTCCCAGGCTGAGCCACACAAACAGGTAATTGTGCACTTTGCTGCAATGTTGGCTTGTGGTAGCTAAAATCACCCTCATTTCATGGCTCGAATGGGCCTTTCTTGAGGGGTAAACTGGAGGCAAAACTGATGAGGCCTCCCTGGTGGCAATCTTTTTTTTAGTCAATAGCCAGGTTTTGGTGGAAAAATGAGCCATGGTGAGAACTAAACCATGAAAGGAGAGTGTCTGGTCTGAATAAGCTTTGTCCACCTGAGAAACCCCCATGGGAGAACTGCTGGGGGCAGGGATGTGCAAGGTCCTCTGAGGCAGAAGGGTTGGAAGGGGGAACTAAAGATCCTGCAGATGGGCACATGGAAAATGTCCCCTGCTGGGCAGAGTCCCAGACAGACTCCAATGCTCCCAGGGTGACCACTATCCCTAGTGCCATGCTCAGCTTTTCAGGGCAGTGTTACCAAATGTCACCTGAGATTCCTCCAGTTTGGCAGGATCACTTAAAAAGATAACGGAAAAAGCAATAAAACCTATCAAGCCCACATAAAATGCTTAGCTGTTGAGCTTTTAAAACCACTCAGCTGTTTAACGTAATTGAATAGATTTGGAAATAAAACCTGCTCCACAGCCCAAACCTCCACCAGCCACTCCCTCAGTGGGGCACGGGTTTCACCAGCACTGACATCCTGCTGGTGATTTCCCTCCCTGAGCAGCCCTGCCAGTGTGTGTGTGGGCTTGGATTGTTTTTGGGGACACACAAATGAGCCCTTGGGGAATGTGCATCATCCTTATATAAATTCTGATCTACTAAGCTCCAGAGCTGCCAGATTTCAGATGTTTTTCTCAGCACCTGCTGTGCAAGAGCTGCTGACTTTTGCTGGATGACTGTGTGCTGAGGGGATGCATCTCCCTTGTGACACAGAGCCCATCCTGGGGGTCTGTGAGTGGGAAGGGGATTGTCCATATACAAGGTCTGAATTCATTCAGTTCTGGGCATGTAGAGCATCTGAGGGAGATGAAGTTTCCCGTGTACGTTGGAGGAGTGCCCCTTTGCTCCAAAACACAATGGGTTTCCACGGAGGTAATGCAAAGAGGCATCTGGTGCATCCCAGCCTCACCAGCCTGCCCTGCTCCGGAGCACTGCAACAACAGCCAGCACCTGACTCCCACTCCGGAGAGACTCAGACAGCTGAGGGACCCCAGGTACCCTGTGCCAGCCACTCTGGAGCATCCCACCCTCCTGTCCCCATCACAGAGCACACTGTGTCCCCCAGGACTCGTGCCCCAGCCCTGCTCCACAGCATCCCGGATACCGCAGGCAGCCCACACCGTGGGTGGCTCCAAATTACCCTGGCCCCACTCTGGGGCACCCCGAAACATCCCCAGCACTCTGCACCTTGGTCCTGTTTCAGGGTGACCCAGACGCCCTGGGACTCCGTGCCGATGTGCGGCAGAGCTCTCCTCCGCACGGCTTCAGACTCCGTGTTCGGCTCGTACCCCGCACCCCGGCCGCTCCCGAGCCCCGCAGCATTCCCGGCTGCGGGGGGATCAGCAGCGGAGCCCTCCAGCACTCCTGCATCCCGGCTCGGGGAGTCGGCACCCACCACACCGCGACTCCCTCCGTGCCCGGTGCCCGCGCCCCTGGCCCGCCGCGGTCCCGCGGGCTCCGTTACGAAACGGCAGCGACGCGGGGCGTGCGGCAGCGCCGGCTTCAGGGACAGCTCCCCCGACTGCCACCATGAGCGGCCCCTCCAGCCCGAGCTCCCCACCGCCCGGGGAGAGCCCTTCGGGGCAGCCCCTCGGGCTGGACCTGCTGCGCTGCCCCTGCTGCCGCCTGCTCCTCTGGGAGCCGGTGACCGCCTCCTGCGGTCACTCCTTCTGCAAGCCGTGCCTCGGCGCGGCCGGGCCGTCCCGCTGCCCGCTGTGCCAGGAGCGGCTGGAGCTGCTGGGCATCGGGGCGGCGCGGTGCAGCGTGGTGCTGTGCGGGATCCTGGAGCGGTGCGTGCAGCGGGAGCGGCGCCTGGCCGGGCTGGCCGAGCGCGTCCGGGACCGCCTCGCCCGCGGGGACGCGCGGGAGGCGCTGAGGATGGCGCAGAGAGGGGTCGAGCTGGGTAAGGACCACCGGGCTTGGGGGCTGGGGGTGCGGATGGTGGTGCGGCGTGCGAGGGGCCAGCCCAGCAGCCCGAGAGACGGGGATGCACGGGCTGCGCTGTTGCAGCAGGTGAGGAGCAATGTGGGTACCAATGTAGGTCACCGTGTTCCTGCAGCTCAGTGCGCTCCAAGCCTGCACGGTCCAGAGGTGGAAGACGGGGAAAGCTGGAAGTGTTGTAAGGCAGGGCTGATGCGGGTGGGGATGGGAAGGGGGGACGCAGCAGCTGGGCATTTCTGCCATCTGCGTGGATGTCCCGAGGTGCTGGGAGCAGTGGGCTGCCCGGCACACCGCGCTGCTCATCCCCTGCCAGGGCCCCGGCCGGGGCGCGCCGCCTGTGTCCCACCGGGCACGTGCTTCAGGAGGGGAAGGTGCAGCAGACACTCACATCTTGCAGCCCGGCAGTATTTCAGGGTCAGAGGAAGAGCTCTGCCCAGGGGGTGGCTGTTACGTAAAGTGGCTGGGACTTGTCCAGTCGGGGATGGACACGACCTCTCCCGCAGAGCCTGGCGAGGACGCAGCCTTGGCGGAGCCCCTGTGCCAGCCCCTGGGTGCAGGTCAGCGCCCGGCCCGGCCTCTTCTGCAGCCGGCTCTGGCCGGACATTTGCCTGCAGGGCCAGGATCGGGCCTTGGGGGGGAGCTGGGATTTGATCTGCTTTAATGTGTGGCTGTAAGTGGATTTCTTGGAAAGTAATACTTAAATAAAAGGGGTTACACAATGCGTCTGGAGCAGGGGGTTAGGGCGACGGAGGCAGAATTTCCTTTCTCCGCGGCGTTTCTATGACAGCACTGAGCTCTCCTCCCGCAGTGCAGGCTCTTATTCATCTCCTGCTGCGAGACAAGTGCCAGAGGTTCAGGGTAAGCCTGGAAAGGAAGGGCTGAGCGAACCGGTCGATCCTGGTGCTGGCAGCAGAAAACAGGTCCTTTTATGCAACCTCCAGGGGCATCCGTCTCTCCTTGCACACCCTCCTTCAGAGTAAAGGAACATGCACGCTTCTCTAGTACTCATTTGCCAGGCTTTCGCCTGATTGGGGTGTACAATTACACATTTCTTTTAAAATCCTTTGTTATTATAAAAAGGAAACATTGCAAACTGTGTCCTCACTCTTCCCTGCACGCTCTGTTCCCCGAAAGACAGGAAAGTCTGGCTGAGGGCAACAAGGAAATTGCAGTCACGGTCTCAGCTCCAGTGAATCTGTGCTTGCTGGGGCTGCCAAGCTCAGCCACGTGGGTGGTGCTTTCAGGACGTGTTTTCCAACTCCTGCAGCCAGCTTTCAGCTGCACAGTTTTTTACGGGCTGCCTTTCACTTTGAAACAGAATCACTGATAAATGTTTGGCCCATGGGGATGTTTTATTTGTGGTTCAGTGTGGTGTGATAGTCCAGTTTGCAGTGCCCTGCTTAGCCCAGCCTGCAGACCAGCTCACTTTGCTTGGGTGGAAATAAACTGTCAACTTTTTATCTTCATTCTTTCCGAGTGAACAGCAGAAAAATGTGCTGTAATGCGTAGCACAGGAGGCCCTCTGACATGCCTGGAGCGTGGAGGCTGACGAGTCTCTGAGGCTGCCAGCTGGCTGATGGCCCTGGTGTGTAATGATATCATAGATCAAAAATAGCTGCAGCAGCAGAGAAATGCAGAATTCATTGCTCTGTTTTACACATCTGGGGTGGTTTGTTTTTTGGTTGTTTTTTGTTTTTTTTGTTGTTTTTTTTTTTTCCACAAAATCAGTCACTTTATTGCTGGTCTGTGTAAATGTTTGAATGGGTTTGCCCACATGGAAAATAAGCCTCTAGACTTTGTACCTATTTGTCCATCCTTACTCGTTGTTAGGGGCTGGGATATTTAATCTCTGGATGGGTGCTTGTGGGATGGGACAGCAAGTTCCCATGTTTCCTGACTTGAGCCCTAATATTAACTAATATAAAGGAAAACAAACTCCCAGGGACCAGGTGTTGCTCACAGCTCAGCATGGCCAGTGCAGCTTTTGGTGTGGAGGAGTGGCTGTGCCTGGCTGTGCTGCTCTCTGGGTTAGGGTGACACCAGGCAGGGAGCAAAGTCTGGCTGTGCTCCAAGCTGGGCAAGGGACAGGGAGGCCATAGCCATGGCAGAGGCTCCTCCTCTGTGGTAAGAAGTGCTGGGTGCCTGGGCAGGGTGACAGCAGAGGCAGGCAGGGAAATGGGCAGGTGCTTCCTGCACCCAGCTGTCATGGAGCTGCCAGTCCTGACCTGCAGTTTGTTGGCAGAGCTGCATCAGCACCGTGTTTGAACCGCGCCAGGAGGAAATGCTGCTGGGTTTGGAAGTGCTGGAGAGACATCATCAGCAGTGATGTTTCCTGATGAATGCTGATTAGCTGCCAGCCAGGCCCATGGACCCAGCTTGCCCCTGAGAGAGCTGCTGGCCCTTCAGCAAGGAGATGTTGCCCACAGCACAGCACACCACACATTTTGTCACAGTAAATGCAGCAGGAGTGTCTGCAAATGGTGCCTAATTTATGATACAAGGCTGGCCTCAATCCAGTATCCTACAGGGCCAGCACATGTCACCTGTGCTGGACCTACCGTCATCCCACAGGGAGCTGGGATCCAGTGGAGGGGGACCTGCATGACACTGGAGGCCTCCCCAAAAGAACCAGGGAGCAACAAGTCCCCAATGCCAACCCTCAGCAGCTTTGAGCTGATGCTCAGAGCTGGGAGGGTGCAGGGCTGGATGCACAGACCTATTACCTGAGCTGGAACACCAGCACTGCACTGGATGTAGGTCACTTCCATGAGTTGTGATATAATGGGGTGGGTCTGGGCATCTCTGCATTTCAAACCCACAAATGTCACCACACCTGGTTACTCCATGAGTGTGGGCTCTTGGGGTGCTGCTTCCTCACTCTCCCTGATATCCCCCAACTTGATTCTGGCAGTGCTGATAGGAAGGAAAATCTTGAGTTGGTTTTCCGAGGCAGGAATGAAGAGGATCTCACTGCCAGTTTTTTAGGAAAAGGCAGGAGCATGTAATGCTCAGTGTCATGACTAGCAGTGTCTGTGGGACCTGTGTCCCCCAGCACCCTAATGTCACATCAGTGACATCTTGCTGACAAGGAACTGGATCCTCGGTTCTCTTCCTCAGTTTTGGGAAATCTCAGCCTTTTCTTATATTTGGAAACCCCAGGTCATGTGGTGCAGGCAGATTCTTACGTCCCCCCTTTGGCTTCTCATCTGCCCCAGGAGAGCAGTGGCAGCCAGGTGGCTCTGGGAATTCAGATGTGCAGCACTGCAGTCCTGTTTGGTAACGTGTTATTGTGACTGCTGGGTGAGTCACTAAACAGAGCCTGCCGTGGCCACAGCTCTGCAAGGACTACGTGTATGGTACAGCTTTTTTGCTGCATCCCAAAATGATGGATGAAAGCCCAGATCCCAGCATGGCTGAGCCCTGAGGCAGTGGAGGGGCCTCGTGGCTGAGGGTGTTTAGGGAAGATGGGGGAAAGAAACAAAGGGAAGAATCTCAAACAATTGAAAACTTTGTATTTAGGGGAAATAACTTCCTTGCAGAGGCTTACAAAGCCAGTGTCTCCTGATGAAGAGCACTGAAAGACCTGGCTGTGCTCACAGTGTGGCAGTGGCACAGGGACTGTCCCACTGTGGTGGCCTCTCCCCAGCCTCATCCAGCCCCACTGCCTCCCCAGGGCTCAGCTCAGGAGTGACCATGTTTCTCTTTCCAGCCCTGGACTCCAGCTCCCTGCGGCTGTGCCGGGCAGAGGCCTTGCTGGCCCTGGGGCAGTATCCACAGGCACTGGAGGACCTGGATGCTGTGTGCAGGGCTGAGCCTGGAGAGCACGAGGTGAGTGAAGGCCACGTTGACTGGAGCCAAATCTTACTGCACAGCAGCAGTTTCCCCCTCTCCTCAGTTCTCCATTGGATTCATCCTGCTCAGAAATGCACCTGACCCTCTCGCTGGGTTGCTAATCAAGGTGGCAGGTGCTGTGTGGCTCTCACAGGACGCATCTGGCACCCTGTCCATATTTCACTCCTTCAACTCTTCCCTAGGCTTGGCTTTTGCAACTGCTGCACTTTGGAGAGTCCTGGATTTTTTAGGAGATCTAATCAGGGGAGCAGTGACATGTCTGGGTGCTTTGGCTTGGGATGGGAGCAGGCAGGAGGCAGAGGGACATTCCCTTGGGGCTGGCATAGGAGCTGAAGGGGGACATGCTCAGCTGGTCACTGTCTCATAGTCACCACATGTTTTTTCTGCTCTGCAGGCCTTCTTCAGGAAAGGGAAGGTGCTCCTGGAGATGGGGCAGAGAGCTGAAGCCTTGCTGGCATGGGAACACTGCCTGACACTCAGTCCCCATTTCCAGCCAGCTCAGAGAGAGATGGAGAAGGTGTGTGGGCTCTGCCAGGTTCCTGTGCTCTCACATCACACAGGGAGATATCCTTGAGCTCTGAAGGACTCAACAGTGCTCAGCCAGCACAGACACCTCCTGCAGTGAGCAGAAGGGTGCTTTGGGGAAAAAGAGGGAGCCTGGCAGTCCTCTCACCTCCTTGTTTTTACCTCCTAACATCCCCTAACCTTTGCTTTGTCCTTGCAGATCACCATGGAAGCCAATGCTCCTCAGCCATGCATGGCTGCACACCTGGGTGATGCACACCTGGGTGATGCTCACCTGAGCTCAGCTGGTTCCCAGGTCGATGGAGGAAGCCCAGTGCTCCCATCTTCCACACAAGTTCAGGTAAGAGCCTGACATCTGAGTCTGCAAGGAGACTTGCTGTCCCTCTGGGACATCCCAGTTGCCCAGTGATGGGAAAGGAGGTGAGATAATGGGAGATTGTACAGGACATGTAGCTATGCTTACCTGGTTGTGTGCTGGGATGAAAATCTGCAGGTAGTGGAGGGTGGAAGTGCAGGTACCATCAGGGCTGATGCTGTGGGGACTCAGGAAACAGAGCAGATTTTCTCCCTCTGTTCATCTCACTACATTCAGGGAAAGAAAAAAAAAGTGAATTTAAATTTTTTTTCATCTTAAAACCACAAAACAAAAAAAATTTGAGAATAGTTCAAGCCATTATCAGCTGTTAACGGAAGCTTGTATTTTCCTCTTTGCCTTCGGTAAACAAACTTAGAAGGTTTGGAGAGAAGAGGGAATTCAGGAAATGGGCTCAGATAAACCTAAAAAGCACTTGATGTGTCTGGACAGAGTGAACCCATGTTTTAACCACGTGATGGGCAGCAGTGTGTGAAGGCCATGCTCTTGCTGTCCTGCAGATGCAAGGTGTTAATGTACAGCAACACACCAGGAAACCTCCTGGTGCCATTGGGCTTGGTGGGCCAGATGGGACTGGGCATTCAGGGGGAGAAGAGGGTTTGGGCTCAATTTCATCTTGCTGTGCCTAGGATCAGGAGGGAGAGCTGACAGATGGCCAAAGGCATGTTGGTTCTGAGCACAGCCAGGGCACAGCCACCATTTCCCAGCCAGGACAACGTCAAGAACCGGAGACTTGGGCAGAGAATCAGAGCCAGTGGTTGTTGGGTGAGTGTCATCAAAGGTACCACAATGTTGTGCCATGCAAAATACTTGTTTGAAATCCATTTTGGCACTGAAAACTTGGTGTTTTCACTGTGTCCAGCTCAACAAACAAATATCCCAGGGGCACATGATAGGGCAGCTCTGGCCAGGACATTTACTGGTTTTAATGTACATGAGGAGGATCCACCTGATCTTCCTGTGTTGAGGTGGTGAACTTACACCAAACCTTTGGCTCCTGCTTGGTGACAAGTTCTTGCTGAAGCCAGTTGTCACCTGTTCCCCATGTGGAGTCAGGGAGAGGCTTTCTTTGGTTCCCATGGGTTTAGATGGGTTTTGGTTTAGATTAAATTTCTGTGTTGGGGGCAGGATGTGCCATGAGCTGGGGAAGCAGCACCTCCATCAGCATTAACTTTCCATCAATGTCCAGCCAGGTGGCTGCCACATACCTGGGTTGGCATAAACCCAGTGATGGCTCAGGGCAGGTCTCCAAGGACTTCCATTCTGAAGCTTTTTGGCCACTTTGCTGCCCAAAACCAAACCAAACAAAACCAGAGTGCCTTGGTTTCCCTGCCTGCTAAAGTAGGAGGTACCACCTTCCTCTACAAGCACCATAAGACCCTCTGACACATGGATGAACATGGATGGGTTAATAGAGGGGTTTATGTTGCATTTCCTAGTGGCTTTGTTTTTCTTTGACACTTTGAAAGCACTTTGTGGGGCAGTTATGCCTCAGTACGAGGTCAGAAAGCAAAGATGGATTTTCTGTGCTGAAATGTGGGGTTGTATTTTCTTTTTTGCTGCTAGATAAAGAGGAGGAAACAGCAGCAACAAAGTGCACCCAGCCATGCCTCAGGGAGTCACTGAGCATATCTGACTTGGAGTGCTCCCTCTGCATACGGTGAGTTCTCCAGCATGAGAGCTTTTAGGATGAAGAATTAGCACCTGCTGGGTTCTCTTCACTGGTGTGAATCCTTCTTCACATCTTAATAGCAACCTTAGTCCTGAGTACTGCTGAGATGTAGGTTTTGGTAGAGATAGGAGGGGCAGGCAGGGCCTGGAACCCTGCCAGGCTGCAGGAGCTCAGATCACCCTGTCTCAGGGTGCAGCATCACTGGGCTGTCCCCAGGGACGCAGGTGTGGAGGTGGGGATGTTCAGCAGGGGTCAAAGATCAAAAGCTGTGGTTGCCCTTTGTACATGCAGGCTGGGACAGGAAGCTGTTGCCCAGGGAAATTCCCTCCTTGACGGGGATACTGCAGACCTAGAGGGGGAGCATTTCTGAGCTCTTTGCCTGGTGCAGGTGGAAAAGAGAACTGGATAGAGAACTAGATATTTGTCTGCTAGCTCAGGGCTGGGCAGGGACTGGTGTTGCACTGCCACAGGGCATGCTGAAACCAGGCTGTTATTCCTGGTGTGTCCCAAGATGTGGAGCAGTTGTGCAAGCAGCTGCTGGCAGAGAGCTGGGTGGGTGTTGCACTGCCAGACGTACAAGTCGGTCAAGGTCCTGCATGGCAGCTCTTTCCAGGTCTGTGCAAGGGGGAGAGAGATTGAGGCTACATCTGATCTGAATTATGTGAATTTGGGTCTCTCCTGAAAAAAGAAAACAGAGTTTAGGAGGAGTGAGGGCTTTATTGAGACCTTAATTTCATTTCTAATCCTGGAGATACCTGTGAGCACCTTGAGTGCTTGCTGCTGTCTCTGCTCCTGGAGCAGGGGAGAAGGAAGCACCTTCCTGTCACTGCCCTATGGATTACACACCACTGGGGGTGTCTGGGTAACTGCAGCCCTGGCAGGACCAAGGGGTGCCATATATGTACTGATGGGGTCTGCAGGGATTCCATGGAGACCCTGCAGAGTGGGGGACCAGAGCTCAGGCCTGGAACAGTTCTCATCTTACCTCATTGTGCAAGCCCAGAAATCTGAGGCCAGACTTTCTAATTAAAGAGCTAATTAAAGTCTCTCTCTGCCAGACTTATCTGTGCTCCTTTCCCTTTGTTGCTGTCTGCAATCCATTGACTGATGATGCTTTGCAGGATGTTCTTCGAGCCGGTGACGACGCCCTGTGGTCACACCTTCTGCAAAGAGTGCCTGGAACGCTGCCTGGACCACCGGCCCAACTGCCCCCTCTGCAAACAGAGCCTGAGAGAGGTGAGGGCATGAGTCTCACGGGATGGAGCTCAAGGGAGGGCTGGGAACCAGCTCCAGCTGCTGGCTGTGTGCCCAGGGCTGGGGTGGGGAGGTGCAGTGCTCTTATATTAGCAGCTCCTTGGCATGGCGATGTCAACTCCACTCACATGGGAATGACCAGACAGTTGATAATTAAGACCAAGAGATTCATTTCCACAAGATGCCACAGTGATTTAGTGAGATTGTATACAGAAGAAGAGACAGAGAGAGAGAGAGAGAAGCAAATGCTAATTACTTTAAAAAATGGAAATGGATGGAAAACCTGCTAGCCTGGAGATTTGATTTAATCTTTAATGAAAAGGGATTCAGATGAGACCATCAGGGAAATTAGGTTGTCATACAAGGACTGCATCACTGTCAGAGACGGGACGCTGTGTTGGACGGGGCCTGGCTCTGAGCTGTGTCTGGAGGTCTCCGTGGAGCTGACATCCCATCCTGCTTGCTGGCTCAACATCCCCCAATAGGTTTTATCCTTGACTTTCTCTGGTCTAAAATTACCTTCTGTTCCAATAAAAGTGAGCGTGATTCAGAGTCCAGCAGCCTTCCTCCCTGCTCTTCTCCAACCTATTTTTGGGTCTAATTCCTTTCAGTACCTGAAGGCTGGGAGGTACAATCCCACGGTGCTGCTGCAGGACATCATGCTGGCCACCTTCCCCACACAGCTGGCTGAGCGCCGGGAGCTGCACCAGGCTGAGATGGCAGAGCTCTCCAAGTAAGCAGGGACTGCTCCTGTGTGTGTGTGTGTGTGTGTGTGTGTGTGCACATGGGGATTGGAAGGGGCTCTGAGAGGGCTGTCACACCCCATACCATAGCTCTGGCTTAGTTCTGCTCAAATGATGTCTGTCCTACCACCAGGACCACATTGCAGCAGTGCTGGGTGGGCGTGGACATGCCCTATGGGGCACTTGGGGGTGAGGGACCATCTTTACAAGGAGCTGTTTTGTGGGCAGAATATCTTTGGTCTCTTGGTGAGCCAAGTGGAACTTTAGTGTTGCTCTGCGCTGGAGCATCACTTCCTGTGGTAAAGGACACACGTGGTTTGGGGGAGCAGCTGCTGCAGAGCCATTGGAATGGGATTTGCTTGGAGAAGCATCACAGTGGTTTCTCCTTCTGTCTCTCAGCCTGACCAAGAACATCCCCATCTTTGTGTGCACGATGTCCTTCCCTGGCATCCCCTGCCCTCTGCACGTCTTTGAGCCTCGGTACCGCCTGATGATCCGGCGGTGCCAGGAGAGCGGCACCAGGAGGTTTGGCATGTGCATATATGAGAATGGGAAAAGGTGAGCTCCTGGGCAAGATTCCCCCTGCCCCAGCTGATTTGCCCCTCTCTGCCCCAGCCCCAAATATTTAAAATACTGAGTAGTTCAGAGAGATTTCC
Organism: Anthoscopus minutus; assembly: GCA_013399455.1. Taxonomy (NCBI): domain Eukaryota; kingdom Metazoa; phylum Chordata; class Aves; order Passeriformes; family Paridae; genus Anthoscopus; species Anthoscopus minutus. The sequence goes on from VWYI01013654.1 coordinate 597,825, forward strand.
TATCAGTGCCATCTCGCAGATAAAATCAGCAGAGGGAGGGAGGTGGTGCATTCCCCACGCTGCAGAATGAAATGGGATCGAGGAAGGAGGCCAGCTGGAGCTGCACAGAGGCAGTGGTGGCTGTTAAATACAACATTCTTGGAACAGCTTCTGACTCAGGATATCTCTGAACTCCTTGGTTCTATGGCTGTGACCTCCAGCTCCTCTTAGTGAGCACTGAGGGAAGACTTTATTGAATCTTTGAATTTGCCCCTGCGCAGACATCTTGTTCCCGGGCCTTTTCCTGCTTTGGAGATGGTACCTTTAGGAGAAGCAGCTGCCTTGCCACCCGTTACCCCAGCTCAGCCCCTGTTCTCTGTCCCTGTGTCCCTGCAGCTTTGCTGACTATGGCTGCATGCTGGAGATCCGTCAGGTGGAGCTGCTGGCGGATGGGAGGTCCTTGGTGGACACCATCGGCCGGCAGCGGTTCCGGGTGCTGAGCCGCGGGCACAGGGATGGCTACCACACCGCTGACATCGAGTACCTGGAGGACAAGAAGGTGAGGGCAGGGCTGGGCAAAATCCTGGGCTGCACTGGGACAGATTGTCCCCACGGACACCTATGTCCCTCTTGCCTCTGTTCAGGTGTCTGGGGAGGAGCTGCAGGAGCTGCAGGGCCTGCACGAGAGCACCTATCGCCTGGCCCAGCGGTTCTGTGAGCACGGAGACCTCACCTCCAGGCACATTCTGATGCAGCATGGACCACTGCCAGAGAAGGAAGAGGACATCCAGGTAATGCCCAGGGGGAAGGGATGCACCAAAAGAGTACAAAGAGAGCCTCTGAAGCAGTGCTAACCACCCTGGCTTCCCCCCAAGATGAAAAATACCAATCCAGTTTTTCAACCCTGTTAGAGCATCTCATTCAGAGAGTTGGTAGGGTTTGTCTTGTAAAGCTGCATGGTGTTTCCTTATGGTTTTAAATTGGAAACTGAGTACTAAAATCTTTCCCAGAGTCTTTTCCTAAATGAGAACTCAGAAACTGAGCTGTCACTTTGGGAGAAAGAAACCAAACAAATTAGCAAAAGGGTGAACCCAGCAGTTTGTTGAGTCTGCAGTCTCCTTTCTCACTGATCCTTTGAGACAGCTACAGCTGGGCAGAGGTGAGGAGCTAAGAGGACAGGATCCAGTGTGCTTATTGTACTGCTCTGACAAATTCACATTCTGTAGGAGAAAAAAAAATCCCAAAATTTAATTTTCATTCCTTTAAGAAAATGTTTCCTGTCTGGATCATTACAAATATACTCTTGCTGTCTTGTCCCATCAAAGGCTATCCTGGCCAGCAGTCATGTTAATTATGTGCTTAGGATCACCCTCCTTCAGCTGAATCAAGCTTTTCTCTCTCAGTTTGGCTCAGGTTATAAAACAGCCACTTTACAAAAGCAGCACCCAACAGCTGTGCCTGCCTGGCCTGCACCTCACCTCTTCAAATGATGGCCAGTGTCCCAGAAATACAGGCCATGCAGGATTTGGCCCGTGTTTACAAAAAGCACCAGCTTAAACAAGGAAATGCACAAGGTATTTCATTGTCTCTTTAGTATAGACTTTTTACCAGTTACATCTGTGTCTGGAGGCTCCCCGGGGAACGCTTAAATTAAAATTAGTTTAATTTAATGGAAGTTAAATTAGTTTGTCCAGCAGTTTTGAGCTTGGACGACAAAAGAGCTGTTCAGATGAGTACCTTGGCCAAAGCCGGCGTTGCTGTCCTGACAAGAGCAACTGTTTCCCATCAGCGATGCTGCCTGCAGGCCACCCCTGCATTCACCTCGCTGCTCCTGACATGGGCATCTCTCCCTCTCTCCTCTCCAGGCTTCAGCAGACGGCCCGACGTGGTGCTGGTGGCTCATCTCCATCCTGCCCCTCGACCCGTCCTACCAGCTGAGCCTGTTCTCCTGCACATCGCTGCGCGCCCGCCTGGCGCAGCTGCAGCACATCCTCACTGCGCTGCTGCAGCAGCCCCCGCCCCGCCACCTCCTGCCCGAGCGCAGCCCCCGGGGCCGCGTCTGACCCGGCCCTGCCCTCCCTCGGACTCGCCTCCACCCTCGGCTTTCTCTGTGTGTTTTGCTTCCACGGTTTGTGCGTGGTTTGAGCCGCCCCAAGCCCGAAAGGAGCGAGCTCAGCGATGAGCTGGGCGCGCTCTGCTCAGCTGCGCCGGCAGCGACACTGTGCCGTCCATGCCACCTCTGTGAGCTCTGCTGTGCCACCAGAGGGGATCCTGGGATGCAGGGCTGGGTTGTGTCTCCAAAGCCAAAATCACTTGCTGAGTGGTTTCTGCGCTGAGGAGGATTGTCCTTAGGGAGAGGACTGAGTGCAGGGGTTGCCTCTGTTTCTCAGTTTTGGTTCTTCCACTTTGAAGGACAATTTAGGGGTTTTGGTGGATAATTCTGATTCATGCAGGAAACGTAGAGGCTGGGGAGAGGTGGCACTGGGGAAGCAGAGAAGTTCCAATGGCTTCCCCCAGCCTTGGGAGCTGATGGCTCTGCTGCTGCTTACAACTTTGACTTAGTTTGTGTTTGAACAAGAAGAAAGGTTAAATTAAACAATCTGAAACTCATGGTCTTGCTCCTAAACACCTCCAATAGCCACGTGGTGAGGAGATGGTTCTCTTTGAATGCTCTCAGGTCCATTCATCCCCTTCCCACTGCTGTGCTCGGTGCTGTGCTGTGTTTGCTCTCCGGACACTTCCCCTGGACACTGGCAGCCACTCCCCTCCCTGCCAGCTCCAATGCTGTGGAGTGCCATGGGAGGGGGGATTTTGTCAGCTTTGGTGCTTTAACCCCCTACTGTTCCTGACCCTGGCTTGGTTCAGGTTACAGGGTTGGACCTGGGGGCTGGGAGGAGCTGACAGCACAAGGGAGTTTAGTGTGGAATTTTTTTTGTGAGACTCTCTGCTCCTTGACTAATGCAATTTCCCCCTGTTCTGTGTTTCTTGTGAACTTTATGCCTCCTCAGGAGAAAATCAGGATATCAGCTGAGGCTGGACCCTTGCACTTGGGATCCAGAACAGTTCAGGATCCTCAAAAAAGCACAGTGAAGTCAAAGGGATCCAAATCTCTTGAGAGTCATGGAGGGGGTACGATCAGTCACTGAGGCCATGAGACACATGTCAGGGGAGCAAGTGCTTGGCTGCTGCTTGTCTCTAGACACAGGGCAAAGACTCTCAGCAAAGACCAGGCCTCCATGGAAATCTGGAAGATTTGGGATTTTTGTCTTTCATCCATAATTTCAGTGGCTTTGGGTTCAATTCTAGGAGTGACATTCACTTAGTCATTGGATTAACGTTGCTTTGGAATTTTATCCGTGGGTTTCTCAAAGGCACCACACCCCCTCAGAGAGCTGTGGATGTGTGTGAGAGAGAAAATCAGGGCAGTGATCCTTACTGCAGGTGTTGCTGGGCTGAGCCTGGGGTGGGAGACTGGGCATAGCTCCAGAGAGGTCCCTGCTCAGGGCCACCACCTTTCCTGTCCTTCTGACTCCAGGAGTGAGAAGATCCTGTCCCTCCTCTCCATAAATGTGCCTCCCTGGAGCCAATCAGAAGGGCTTGCAGCCCAGGAACCTCTGCCAGCACAGGGCAGCTGAGGACAGCTCAGAGCTGGATTTGCTCCTCCACCTTTGAGCCATGGTGCTGGCCCAGGAGCACCATGGCTCCCAAGGAGCCATATCCCTGGGATGTCAGATTGGCATGGGCTGGGTAGGTGATGAAGGGATGCTTTGCACTCCCAGGGCAAGATGACACAAGTTCAGGAAGTGCCTTTCTTTTCCCCAGGGTCAATGTGGGCTCACCCAGTGACATCCCCACCACAAGGCACTCACCTACCCCCTGAGCTGCCATTTCCACAGGGTTGAGAGGTCCCTGTGGGTCCCTCCAGCAAGGGGTTGGCATGGGGGCCATGCAGGGAGAAGTGTGGCTCTGCACCATGTCACACTTGGGAGGAGCCAGGGACCAGAGCCACATCAGCCTGGCTGCTTTGGGAAGGGATCCCAAAAATCGCTCCAGTTTGCTTGGAGCACCTGTGTGGTTTTTATTACTATCTTTGCTCTTTCAGGTCGTTGAAATAAAGACCTTTGTTGTTGTTGTTGTTTTCTTGCTGGTGTTTCGCTTTTAGCTGCTCATTAATTAAAGTGCTTGGGCATTTCCAGGGAAATCTGGGGACACGTGGAGGGGTGATGTCCTGGCCTTCAGGCAGCAAGGTAGGCACAGTGATCACAGCAAGTGCAGATGGCAACAAGGGGAAGAAAAAAAGTGGTTTTGCTCTGAATGTGTGTGAAACAAGACAGGAGGAATGAGCTCCTGCCTGTCATTGCAGTTATAGGCTGTGGGGAAGGATGGGATGTGAGACCTGTCCAGTAGAGATGCTGATCAGAGTGGGATGACCCTGGAGGCACTGTTCCCAAATGCTGTGGCCAGCATCTGTCCCTGTCCTGCCTTTGCAGCCCTGGGCACAGGGCTGGGAGAAGGTTAGGTTTTGGCAGCTGGCGTGAGGAATGAGAATGGTCCAGGGAGATATGCATGGGGTCTAAAATGAGAGGGGTGGTCCTGGATGGAAGGTCCTGCTGAGACAACTCTCACCTGTCTCTTGCTCCCATCTCGCCTCTTCCTCTGCTTCCCAAAGGTGCCATCCAAAATCAAGGACAAGAAGGGAACTGCCCACCTGCTGTGCACCTTTCCTGGGAACATGGAAAAGCTGCAGCAAAGAGGGAGAGGGCTCAAGTGGTCTGAGATGGCAGATAACCCTAAACAGATCCCACGCCTCAGAGCAGTGTCCCTGCTGTCCCATTAATAACTGCTTCCATGAGCAATTATACCTTGAATTCCTCCCCAGCAATGCTCTACAGAAGCAGCTGTGCCCTGATGAAGCCTAGCTGTGAGCTGTGGCTGCTGCCAGCCCTTTTGGTGGCTCTGGCAGCCCAGGCCTTGTGCCTGACCTGTGGCTGGTGTGTCCCTGGAGCGTGGAGCTGACAAGGATCCCTTTGCCGTGTTGCCCTGCTCCCACTAGATGTCAGGAAGGGGCTGGCTGCAGGCGAGGAGGAAGGCTCAGCAGAAGGGATGTGCAGCATCAGCTGTTGCCAGAGCCTTGGCTTTTCTCTCCCTCAGCCCCACAATCAGCCCTACTCCCAGCCCTGGCCTCAGCTGGGCTGCTCTGGGCTCTCCATGAGCACAGGAGAGCTGGGAACCTTTGCAAGTGCAGGTCACTTTGAGTCTGCCTCTGGCTGCCCAGCACACGAGGTCTGTGCTTCAGGCCCCTCTCCCTGCTCCAGCCAGTTTGCCCTCATGGGACTGGAGCAGGGCACTGGGCATTTGGGGGTGTCCTGCTCCCCATCATCAGTGCCCGGGCAGAAAGGGACCTGGGGGTGCTGGTGACAGCAGCTGGACATGAGCCAGCAGTGTGCCCTGGTGGCCAAGAAGGCCAATGGCCCCTGGCCTGGGTCAGGAATGGTGTGGCCAGCAGGAACAGGGAGGTCATTCTTCCCCTGTACTCAGCCCTGCTGAGGCCACACCCTGAGTGCTGTGTCCAGTTCTGGGCCCTCCATTTGGGAAGGACGTTGAGACACTTGAGTGCATCCAGAGGAGGGAAACAAGGCTGCTGAGGGGCTGGGAACACAAACCCTGTGAGGAACAGCTGAGGGAGCTGGGGGTGTTTAGCCTGGAGAAAAGGAGACTCAGGGGTGACCTCCTCACTCTCTACAACTCCCTGAAAGGAGGTTCCAGTCAGGTGGGGCTTGGTCTCTTTCTCCAGGCAGCCCTGACAGAGCGAGAGGTCACAGCCTCAAGCTGTGCCAAGGGAAATATGGGTTGGGTATTGGAAAAAAGTTTTTATGAAAGAGTGATAAAGTACTGGAATTGTCTGCTCAGGGAGGTGGTGGAGTTACCATCCCTGGCTGTGTATAAAAAATGATTGGTTATGGCACTTGGTGCCATGGTTCAGTTGAGGTGTTAAGGCAGGGCTGGTCTCTTGATGATCTTTAAGATCTCTTCCGATCCAGTGATTCTGTGATTCTGTGATCTTCCAGCCATCCTGCTGGGCAAGGCCTTAGCTCAGAGGTGGGAGGTGAAGCAACCCCTTGTCCCAGCACACAGCTGGGACAGAACAGCATTCCACAGCCCCTTCTGAAGGCAGCCCAGGTGTCTCAGCCCCACTGGCACGAGCAGTTGTTTCACTCACGCTGCCTTCCTCCCAACCTTGCCACAAATGTCTGCGTGGCTGAGGGGACTGCATGTGACAGCCTCAGCCCCAAACCAGCAGTCAGAGCCAGGGACAGGTGGGTCTGTCTGTGTGGGCTCCTCAGTGGCAGTCAGGGCCCAGGAGGAAGCAGGCACCTGGACCTGCAGTACAGGAGGTCCTGGCTGCCAGGCCACTGTGATTTACCTGCTACCTGAGGACTTGAATTCCTCCCCTGTGTGTCCCAGCAACACCTCGTAATGATTTATGGGCTTTATGTACTAGTCTGGATTTTATAGGCAGGAACTGGGGTGGGAAGAGGAAATGTGCTGGCCAGTGTCACCCAACAAGGTCCCTGGTAGTCACTCTCCAAATGGGCCCTCTACCCACCCCACCCAGCCTTTCTCTGTGGTGATGGGATGTATCCTGCACCTCTTTTTCCATCTGTGGGGAGATGTAAACCTGTGCTAGCACTGGCCCCACTTCCATCACCCCAAAATGTGACCTTTTCCCCAGCAGCACCATTTCCTCCCTTTCTGTTCAACACCTTCAAGTTGAGACATGGGTGACAACTTCCCTCACTTAACAGTGTGGGCAAGCAATTAGATAAAGAGGTAAATAATACAGCAGGTGTCAGACTGTGCCTCATCTTTCTTTAACAAATGGTGCATTTCCAAACTAATTAGACCAGCCGGTACTTGAGAGAGTGGAAAATCAACACAAGATTGTTCAAGCTAAGATTTTCTTCTAGCAATGCTACGTTCATGCTGGAAGAGGAGCACAGTAAATGTTAAAGTTAATGAAGATGGGAAGAAAAAGGGAAAAAACAGCACCTAATTTTTTCCACCCTTTAGCAATACCAGTCGGTGCAATGAAAGACGGGTCGCATTGTTCCTGCTTTTTCAGAAGAAAAAAAAGCAAAGGAAAGCAATGAAGACAGATGTGTCGTCTCTTTCAAGAAACTCACCCACGGGATGTATTCAAAGCTGGAAAATGACAAGTGATGAAAAAAAAGTGACTGCTGGAGCAGTTGGAGTGGGACCTGCCTATTTACCTGGAGAAATGGTAGAATCATAGAAACACTGAATATCCTGAATTGGAAGGGCCCATAAGGAACACTTGAGTCCAACTCCTGGCCCTGCACGGGACAACCTCAAAAATCACACCATGACAAAGTTTGGGATCTCATGATGGTGCTGTCCCTTCCTCTGGCCAGGCTGCATCAGGGATGAAATCCACCCCTGTCCTGTACTGAGCAGAGCGTGGTGATCACGGGCATGTGCTGAAGGTGACCCAGGGCAGAGGTCAAGCTGGACAAATGCCTTTGTCTGCTGTGCAGTGGCATCTTGGAGGTGCTGCACTGGCATTCCCTGGCTGTGCTGCACGTGGGAACTGTGCAAAGCCAAGCCCTGACCCAAGCAGGAGATCTGGGATGATGCATCAGGTGGAGCTGCCTTAGCATGAGTTGGTAATTCACACCATTAATAAACTGATTTACCTTTTTCCAAACACTTTTCCAAACCCATTTAGCCCCCTCACACCAGCAATGCAACTGGGAAGCTCTGGATTTGGGACAGTAACAAGGGGCTGCCTCCCACCCTCCCACACCACCTGATTCAGGAACAGCTTTCAGCCCCTGGGGAGCACCTGGAGGAGGAATTAACCCCTGAGTCTCTGCCCACAGCCACATCCATCCCAAGTGCCTGTTGGTGATTTGGGCTCTCACTGCTGATTGCCGATTTCACAAAACACTTTGAGCCCAGGCAAAATATTTACAGGACTGATTAAATATTGAGGCAATGGGAAACTTGTTAAAAGTGTGGAACTTATATAAATACAGCATTATTAAAATAAAATGTGACTTTTAGCAAGGACAGTTCTCTCAGCTGGGCTATGTTTACCTTAATTTTTTTTCCTCCATTAATTACAGTCTGAGAGGAAGACTTGTGCAAATTGAAATAAATTAATCGAATTTGTTTAGAGTTTTGTGTGTCTGGCTTATGGGGATTGCAATTAAGCTGGCATGTTTGGTGTATTAAATTACATTGCCTAGATCTATTCTTCCCTTTTCAAGCACCATGAACGTGAAAAGGCAGAAGTCAGTGACAATTAGAAGGTAAACAGGCACTGTGAGTGATGGTTATTTTAGCTCCTGTGCCTCAAGAATGTCACTCTTTGCAAGTATTGAGGCTCATTCTGTAATAAATAGATCTCAGCTCTGTGCAATGAAAGATAAAGGGGAGATGGTGGAGCAGAGACCAGGGCACATCCCAGCTCTGCCCTGGCAGTGGGAACAGTGATGTGGGTGGGAGTTCAGTCCGATTCTCCAGGAAAATCAGGCTCCATGACTCAGCAGCCTTGCGTGTGTTCCTGCTCCTTCCCACCAGCAGCTGCCCAGCACCACCCACGTTTGACACAGGGAAAGAGGCTTCCAGATATATCGAGGTCCTGGCAAGGTCTGTGAATATGAGAAATGAAATGGATGGAAGAAATGTAGAAGGGGATGCTCAGCCCTTGTCAGACAGCAGAGAATCTCCACCACAGTCAAGATGGGCATTACAGAGGAAACCTCTCCTCACTGGTCTCATCCATGGCTCAGTCTCCTCTGGTCCTGTCCCAAACCAGCCACAGGAGCAGGCTGAGGAGGAGCTTGCTGCAAGACCCTCAACCACAAGGAGAAGTGCAAACTTTATGAGGGATTCCAGCACAGACTAAGGAGAATGGGGCAGTTTCTTCTCTAGAGGAAAAGCAATTCTGGGAAGAGGAAAAAGAAAAAAGAAAATCCAAATTTCTGTTGGTGGAGCTGTGCTGCCCACCCAAGGCAACTCCTGGGGGACAATTCCTGCAGCACTGACTTGGGTAATGAGGCCAGGCAGGAGGTGAGGAGGGTGTCCCAGAGCTGTGGGGGCACACAGACACCCAGGGAACTGCTCTTCAGAGACCTGGCCAGGGTGTCAGGTGCTTCACTCCCCTCCCTGCCTTGTGACTCATTTATGAAACCACAGAAGATTCAAAACTCACCTCCTGTCACTTCCCTGCCATCCCTCTCCCTCCACTGCTTCCCGAGCCACGATCAGACCAGAAGTCTCACTGCTGTTTGTGCTGCCAGGAAAACCCATCCATCATGCCCCAACAGGAGCAGATTCCCTTTGGAAGCTCCCGTTGGCATTGCTGTGCAGAACAACCTGGCACTGTTCTCACCTGCTCCCACTGCACTGGGCTCTGCTGGGAGGGCAGGAGGACACAGCCTCCTCCCTGGCCATAAATAGAGGGTGAGCAGAGACTGCCAGGGCCCAGCAGTGTCTGGCAGATATGTTTCCTGCAAGCAAACCTCTTCACCTGGCCATTGCCTGAGCCCAAATGATGTATGGAGCGGCTGGGCTGCAATAGGATTTCTCCCCAGAATATTGGCTGGATGATAAAGGAGTCTGTCTGCAGTGATAATTGCACCATAAATAGCTCTGGGTTCCGTAGTGAAGAGTGAGGCATTAGAAAACCTCACCCTCTGGATTCCTCCCACTTCCTTCCATCTTCCTGACTGCTAACAAGAGGGGAGAGCAGCTCGTCGGTTTTTAGCAGCCACGAGAGGTTTATTGTGCTCAGACACAGCTGGGCACCTTCCTGCCCATAAATCTTCATAGCAAGAAAGGAGAAAGGGGGTGAAAAACCAGTCTAGCTGGGGGATTACTGAAAAGCAGCAGGTAGGGCTGGACTGTGGCACAGCTGTTCCTCTTCATTGTCTCCACTGCAAAGACATCGCTGTCTCACTCCCTCCTCCAGGCTTCCCCTGGCTCTTCTGAGCACTCCCAGGCACTTGGGGGTAAACATCCTCCTTACTCCACTGATGGAAGCTGAAAACCTGCCAGCCAGCCCCAAACACTGAAAAACGAGCTCAAACTGGGGAGTGGTGTGAAAGTCAAGGCTGGAAAGACAAATATGACCAGACTGGAAACTCCCTCTGGCTCCTGGCTTTTTGAGCCTGAAGAAAGCACATGGATGCCTTGTCTTTTCTTCCCCAAAAAAGATGGGAAATGGATCTGACTTCACTGGTACATTTACCTGCTCTTGAATTCCAAAAGATACTGAAAAACAGAGGGTTTAACCTCTCACATTAGGGCTTCTCACTCATGTTAAATGTTCACCTGAGTTCTGTCCTCTGCATAGATTTACTCACTGCTCACAACCAGGCACTTTGGGGAGTGTGGTATAAATGGAAAAAGTGGTCAGGACTGAATGGAGGCATCCCCTCATCAAATTTTATTCATGAGTCAGTAAATTGCTGCTGTGGCTTTTCTTTTTCTCAGGCGCAGTGCTCCGAGCTGCTGCAAATAGCTAAAAGATGGACTGTGTAGCACAAATACTTTTTACAAGCTTGGAGATCCTGCAAGATCCTGGTTGAAAGTTAAACCTTGAGGAGTCAGGTGTGACATACCCCAAATTCTGTGACAATCCCATTCTGGTTCCTGGGTCCCAGCTCAGACCGAGGGGTTACAGCATCCCATTGTAATTCAGACACACTAACATCACTATTGCTTTTCTAGGAAGTTGATTTATTTTAGAATTTTAAAGCAGTGGAGGGAGAGGGATGGCAGAAAAGTGACAGGAGGTGAGTTTTGAATGAAAGGGAGAAATGGTTCTCCTTCCTGGACACTTTATAAAGCTCCCACAAATAACTGTAGTAGGAGGAAGGCAAGGGAAAAGAGATGCTTAAAAGGCAATTTTTAAAGGAATTGAGTAGAACTGGGGGAAATCCATGCCCCGTTTCCACATTGCAGCAGAACCATTCAGCAAGGCTGGAGGTAGGGCTGGGGCTCACACTGGCAAGAACAGGAGCAGCTCTGTCCTTTGTGCACATGCTGCAATGAAGGCTGCTAAGCAGGCAGAAGCTTTTCAGCTCCTGTACAAATCTATGGGTTCCCCCAAACGTTCCTCTCCTGCACACCCAACAAATCCAAATATAGAACATGACTTTTCTTCTTCTTCTTCATTTTTTTATTGCCTTACTGGAGAGTTTGAAGCAAAACTATTTATGCTGTTAAAGCTTTGGATTTGCAAGTTTAAAGCTCTCCCAATTCCAGGTGCACTCAGAAAGGTAAGGGAGCATGGCACCTAGAAACAGATAAATAAAGCTGTAATTAATCTGAAGGTAGTTCTTAATGCTCATTATTTCTTTATTATCTACTGCTATTATTACAGTGAGCTCACCTTAGCTGATATAGGATAGCACAAACCCCTTAAAGCAAACAGGGGAGAGTTATAATGAGCATTTGAAAATGCCAGAGATCCCGAAAGCTTGGGACCAGGGAGGGAATGACTGGGCAGAAGAGAGTGGTGTGTTCCTCCCACTGACTGCTCCTCTGCTGATGCCGAAAGCTGAGGCATGGCCAGCATGGCCTGGGATGTGCAGAACACCAGCCCCTGTTGGAGGTTGTTACTGGGATTCCTGGCAGGCCAAACCTGCCTTCACAGAGCAGATCCCAACATTCACTTGGCTGGACGCCGGAGGAGGAAGAGAACCAGCCCAGGCTTTAAAAATATAATGAGCCTGAAGAAACAGCCTGGGAGCAGAGGGATCTGTGCTGTGGATGACTCAGTGGAATGAGGCGAGTCAGGGCTTTGTGGAAGAAGCTTTGGGAGAAAGAAGCCAGAGCTGAGATGAGATTAATCAAGCACCAAGAGCTGCCCAGACATGGCTATTATTGGCTGTTTTATTAGAAGAGAGATTATTGCCTATGGTCCCTCAAAACAAGTTTCAAGGCAATTAAACAGTCTTTTCAACAGGTCTCTTCCTTACTCAGCAGCTCTGCTTCATTCAGCTTTCTGGCATGGGGATGGATTTATGTGAGGTTGGATGCTCCAGGTCTGGAGAAGCAGGAAATCCTCGTGGGGGCTTCACTGGCCTCCAGTCAGATCAAACTGCCCCACCCCAAGCTCTGTGCCCTGTTTCTCCTGTTTCTCCTGGCCTTTTCCCTGGCAGCTGCTCTGTCTGTGCCACCTGAACAGGCAGCTCTTCCTCCTCCTGCCTGCTTGAGGCTGGACTTGGAAGTCCTGTTGACAAGAGGGGTGAGGGTGACAAGAGGGGAGATTTGTGCCACCAGTATTGCAGATCATTGGTGAAGACACAGGGCTGGGGCACCCATAGGGCTGCTCTGGGGCAAATGCAAAATGCAGGCTGTTTGTGGCACAGAACAATTAAAACCAGGCCCTCATAATGTTTCTGTAGCTACAACAAATGAGCTCCATGGTTTGGAGCTGAAATAAGCTGTCAGTGTTTGACTGTCTCTGGGAGTTAAAGCTTTATGCAAACGGTAGTGAGATTTTAGTCCAGGTCAGGAAAAAAGACATCCACTCTGAAAGTTATTAATTTTCATGTCCTTATTTTTGAAAGTCATTCTCTGCATTTTATTTTGTCAGCTTTCTTTCTCTCTTGAAAGCTCAATACCACCCACAGCACTGGGTACTGCTGAGCTCTGGCTCTAAGTCAAATCCACTTGCCTTCAGGGAGATGGAAACTAATCAATGAGGAATATTAAACAATATGAAAGCCTCAATGATTTTTACATTTCCCACAAAGGTCAGAGTCCCCCTGGCAGCTCCACGTTAACACTGAGCTGAAGGTGGCAGAGAGAGATGACATATCAGAAAAATGTTCTCATCCCCCTGTTTCCTGCAGATGTTTTCTTATGTTAAGGAAAAGATCCCATTGCTGAGCAGGCTCAGGCTGGCTGGGCTGTTGGGCTGGTGCTGAACTGAATTTTGATTTTTCAGGCGCTCATGGGGAGCCTGGGCTGTCTCAAATCTGGGCTTGCAGGTGTGCGTTTGCAGGGAATGGGGTCCAGCTGCTTTTCCCAGCATCTTTCCCCAGTCTGAGGGGCTCCAGGCTCTTGCTGGGAGCAGGATGATGCATTCAGGCTGCCCCAGGGATGCTCAGCAGAGCTTGCCAGTGGGATTGTGGGTCCCTGCAAGTGACTGAGGATAACTCACCTGCCCAACAGCTGCTGCCCCCAGCTGCCTGAGGCTGGGGGTTTCACTGGATGCCTGACAGGAGATTTTAGCCCAGATTCAGCTCTGGGTCCAGCTCTTGATTTGGCACCTTATTTCCCTTCCAAAGGTGCTGGTTGCAAAGAGGCCCCTCATGTAAGAAGAGGTAGGGTGCAGGATGCAGCCCAGTCCATGGCAGCAGGCACCTATTGACCACAGAAAAGTCACAGAAATATAAACCCTGAAGTATACCCACATCTCCATTGTTTTTCTATGTACAGATCCTTCTACTCCTCTGGCAGCAAGAAGAATTTTAATAATTCCAAAGATTAAATCTCTAATTTCGCACTTATTTTTTCTTTCTGAGTAACCTTAACAAGTCAGTTTGCACTGGGTCCAGGACTTGTGGTTCTTTTAAAGAATATGCCACTTAACTTTAATTTCTACATCCAGTAATATGAAGGGGTTGATAATATTGATGGACCAGCATGAGAGACTTCCTAAAGGGAGACCAGTAATCAGCTGAGTCCTTGTTTCCATTCTAATAGCAGCCTGGTTAAAATCTAAATCTTTTATTTTGAGCATTCCTGGCAGGGCTGAAAAGCTGCTGACACAATAGGTCAATCCAGCTAGAACTGCTCGAGACCCTTTTGTATTTAAAGTCTGTAAAAAAATCACTGCAATTAGCAAAACAAGGGGAGGAGAACAGCAGGAGGGACCTTGAATGATGCCAAGTTGCAGCAAGGCAGTGCTCACTGGATGGAAAGCCAAGGAGCCAGGAGATTCTGGAGATTGCTGTGAGCCATTGCATTTTCCATTCCAGTTATTTCTCTCATGTGTATTGTTAAATGACAGAAGTTGGTCTCCTTCAAGCTTCCTGACAAGCAATATATTGTTAGAAGGGATGAAAATCAGCAGGTGCTGATTCCATCTCAATGCCCCTCCTTATCCATGCCTGATCCTCACATCTTCTTCATTTGCTTCCCTTAATAAGATTTTGTATATTACTACTGCACCTGGTTGCACACCATGGTTATGAACTTAATGTGCAAAGTTAAATGTAAACAGGATTAAAAAAAATCTTAGCAATTATAAAGCACTTGAAAGCATTCTCCCTCCTCCACTTTCTTAGCAGACTCTTCACTTTGCCTGTCTTGCACACCCAGCATTGCAGTAATTTTCAGGGGTAGCTTAACTCATTCCAGACATTTCAGCCAAAAAGAAGCATTAATTTCTGTGGTAGAAGTGGCATGAGAAAATGGAAAGTGTTTGCCTTTATTCAACAGGAATGGGGGAAGGAATGAAAGCAAACTTCATTAAACTGAATTCAAAATATCAGGTGAAGTTTTGTCTCCTTAGAACCAAGGACAAATATTTCTTTAAAATTCTGTGACTTCAGAGAAAGACAAAACCACAGCTGTAATTGCCTTTACCTGAGCAGAATTTGACTGTTGATCTGTACTCCCTGGTGGTGTGCTTCTCTGCTGTTATAATCTGGGATGTTTTATTCTGAGGGCTTTAGCAGAGATGTTTAACTATGCATCTCATTTGCAGCCATTTCAGGTTTGGTGGAGGAAAACATCAGCTCTTTCATTCCCACGGGGCTGGAATTTAAAGTATACATTAGGTCAGCATTTAGGGATAAAGCCAGAATTTCTGTGGGGTGCTCAGATGCTCCTTAGTGCAGCTAAACAACAGTTCCTGAAATATTGTGCCTTGGTGGAGCATCTGTCATCAGAGCCTCACAGTCTATGAAGGCAACTTGAGCCGATTGACCTCCCTGACCTCCGTGGGAATGATTGACTCTGAACACAACCCACTCCTCTTCAGCTGCCCAGGAAGGAGTGTATTGCTGTCAGAAGAGAGAGACTCAGAAACAGCATAGTTAGGTGGAAATGGGGAGACATTTAGGAAAATCCAGATCTAGGGGCTGCAGGCTGTAACAGGAGGGTGATCCATGATTGTGCTCCCACCGGCCAAAGCGCCCTGCAGAGCCTGCCCAGTGCTCCTGCTGCACACCAGGTGCTGGCATTTTGGTGTTTGTAGTTGAAGCTGTATTTCAGAGTCTTGTAAGAGAAGCAGAAGTTGTTCAAGAACATGGCTAATTGACAGGAAGTCAAAGTTTTGGCTGGCAGGAGGAACAGCTTGGCCTGAAGGTACCTGGTGGCTGCTGTGGATGTCACCACAGAGTGCACCATGGCCATTGGCTCCCTCACCTTGGCACATGGCCACTGGCCACCACAGCAGTCAGTCCTTGTGGCTTGCAGGGCCACAAGGAGCTGGCTCAGCCCAGCCAGCATCGCTGAGATGCACATTCTGCTTTCTAATTTGCCTGAACTCAGTGGGCTGGCACCTTCTAATTTGCTGTTTGTTGCTGCTCTCCTAGAAGTCCAGCTGATTGCTCTGTTGGTGCCAGCAGATCAATCTCACTGAAACAGAATTATTTTTCTCCTCATCTTGAAGAGGTTGGTTTTTCAAACATCTGTGCTTACCTGCTGAGCTGAGTGAGATTGCTCTCGCTTGTCTGTGCTGCTCCTGTTTGCTGCCAGGCACATCCTCAGCCCAGGGCAGGGCTGGAAGAGAGAGCTGAAGCTGGCCAACAGTTGGATTTTTATGTGTGTGGTGTGAGAATGGCTAGGGAGGAATACACAGGAAAGAAGTCCATAGGACTATTTTCAATGTCATTAGTTTTACAGTTTATTAATTTGAGTTTGTCTCGACAAGATCTGGTGGGAGACCATGCAGGCTGGGCTTGCACAGAGCAGCCATGGAAGGGAGCACATGCTGCAGCCCAGCACTGCAGAGGTGGGGCTAACACACCTCTCACCTCAGGAGAACTTTTAGGGCCTCTAAATTTAAAGATCTGCAAAATCCACCTCCCTGAGAGCGTTTGCACGTTGCAGCCTGTGTGCACCTTGTGAAAGGAACTCATCTGCTCTACTCCAGCTCCATCCCTGTCCCTCTCACTGAGTGCAAACACACATTGTCCTTCTCTGTTCCATTGCTCAAGCTTTGTACTGGGCAGCTGGAGCACCTGCATCACCTCCCTCTACCCCTGGGAGCAGGAGCTGCTGTTTGCATTCCTGATGTTTGTTGGCACCTCTGCAGGGCACAGGATGAATTTTGCATGTAAGGTGTCTTCTGGCCTTCATAGGACCATCCTTCAGGGGAAAGCAAGTGACCCCTGCAGCCTGAGCCCTGTCAGAGGGGCTCAGCTGCTGCCTGGGGTGGTGGGAGGTGGGCAGGGAGCAGTCCCTGCTCAGCCCCTTCCTTTCCTCAGCATCCACGCTGACCCTGGCACGTTGCTAATGCAGCAAAGCATGGCTTCTTACATCGTTAGAAGGATTAGGGCAGAAATATCCTAGAAACTCAAGAAATAACTGTCATAAAGGAAGAGCATGTAATTTAGTACTTTTTTAAAAAACCCAAGTCATTATTTCCTCAACACCAGAATTTGCTGAAAGCACTCCAAGTTCTGTTTTGCGAGTGCCACGGAACAAAATAATTGTTCAATTAGTAATGCACCTCACACTCCATGAAATGAAAGATTTTTAACTTTCAACAAGTACAAAATGTAGCATTTTGCTTTTCCGTGGTGGGAAAATAGTGGCCATTCCTTCTCCCTCCTCCCTATTTTAAGTGCACTGCAGTATGTAATTAATAAAGATAATAATAAATATGCTTCACAAAGCAGGAGGGATGTGAATGGCACAGGCACAACGTGGATAGCTCAGGATTGCCAGAGCAGACAGCAGCTTCCAGATATTAATTATAGCTCCCTGTAGAGGAGCTGTGCCCTCTCCAGCCCTGTCCAACTCTGCTCCCAGGCACTGTGAAAGTGGGGCTGCTTGCCCAGGGTCGAGCAGCTGCTGGGTGGCCAAGCTGGGGTGGAAGCCCAGCTGCTGCCAGTGCAGGGCTTGTATCTGCAGCCAGCAGCTGCTGGTTACACAAGAGGGCTGCTGTTAATTCAGTGACCACAGAGGTGTTTCTGGAGATCCAGCATCCCCACGAGAGACCAGTCCATGCATGATAACCCATATTCCCTTGGTGCTGGCCCATGGGAAAGGCTGTGCCATAACTTGCCTGGTTGGTATTTGGAAGCAAACAAAGCTGTTGCCTGGATGATGGTATCCTCCTCCCTGCCAGGTACCGCTGGATAAACTGCTTTCCCTGTCTTCAGCTCACAGCAAACTGAGCCTGCTGCTCTGATGAGAAGCTCTACCAAACCCCTTCTAGAAATTACCCTCCCCAGCAGTGTGCCTGTCTCCCGTGGCTGCTCAGCTGCAGCGTGCTGGGAGAAGGAGCAGAACAGCAGGGGCAAGGCAGTGTGGAGGAGCTGCAGATGTGGGATGCAGGAGCAGCACCTGGCAGAGCTCTGCCTGGACACTGCACACCACAGGTGACAGCCAGACCCTGGCAGAGCAATGAGGCTTTAGTGTGGATTGGAGCCATGGGGGAGCCAAGGCTGCTGGGGGCTGCAGCGAGCAGGGCACACCTGGGGATGAGCTACACCCACAAGGAGAGGTTCAAGTCCTCTGCAGAGCCCACGTCAAGGGTTTGCCCCCACCCATGATGCAGAAGGAAATCCAAGCATGGGGCCTGTTGGACTCAGCCCTCAGTCACCCTGGTGCAGCTTCAGATGTGAGTCACCGACCTTCAGCTGCAAACCAGCACCGTGCAAGCAACTTGATTTAATTAAACATATTTAAATTGCTTTGTACACCACACCATACTCAGCTCAGCTGTGAGAAGGACAGTGGGGAATTTAATTCTGAAGCTGCTTTTTTGTCTTGTGGCTACCTAGGGCATCTCTGGAGCCATCCCTCGTCCCTCTCCCTTGCACACCCTGCCGAGCCTGGCAGCTCGGCCGTTTCCATGGCAAGCCATGTTTCAGAGGCAGGGCAGGGAGGGGAGCCCGGCAGGGATGTGAGCAGGGGCTTTTTTGGTGCATGCTAATGAGATGGAGCCTGGCAGAAAATGGAGCCAGCAGGAGTGGGCAAGCAGGAGCCGGGAGCAGCTTATCGCTCCTCGGTAGAAAGGGATGCTCGAGGAGACGGTGGCTGCTACATGAATAAATAAAGCAAACATCAAACACCTCGACTTCCTGCAGTTCCTGGCCTGTGTGCCTTCCCCAGGGGTCTCAGCTATGTTTTCCCTCCAGCAGCTAATGCAGGATGCTGCAGGCAAGTGGCAGCAGGCAGGGGTGCTGAGATTGCTCTTTGCCTAAAACTAAATTGCCTTGGAAATTAAACGCTGCTGCAGTCACAGAAGAACCAGAGCCATGGGGGCTGGAGCAAGGCCTGTCAGTGAGATAAAAAGCCCATGGGCTGTTTTTCCCTGAAAAGGAAAGGCTTGTGCCAAGAAAAACCTGGAGGCCAGGAGACTCGAGGTGCTCGGACTGCTCGTCTGGGTCTGAAGCCAAAGGCACTGACGGTGCAGGACGTGGTGTGACCCCTCACGCCTGCCAATGTGCACTGCCAATTTCTGAAACAGCAAAACCAGGACAAAAGCCTTCTGTAAAATAGCATAAGAGGGTTCTGAGCTACCCAGCAGGCAGGGACCCTCCTGGCTCAGTCCTCCTTGTGTGAGCAGCTGTTGCAGAACAGAATTTTTTGGGGATGCTGGGAATGAGGGTCACAAGTGGGGCACTTGGAGCTGGGGTTAGATGAGAGGGGAGACTGCATTGTACTGCCCAGCCTGGGCTCCTTCCCTGGGCTTTGTCCAGTGCAGAGCTGGTGTTTGTGCAAGTTTTGGGTGAGTCTGGGTGCAGGGTAGATGTGTTCTCCTCTACTTTTACAAGGTCTCAAAGATCCTGCTTAAGAAAAGTGGCCTCTCACCTCCTTCACACAGGTGTCACTTTGCTTCTGCAAGCATGTGGAGCAGGGTCAGTGTCACCAAAAATGGTCTGTGCTCTGACCTCAGTGTCAGCAAAGGCTAGCTGAATAAAAGAGATATATCTTCCCTAAGACCAAGAGGCACAAATATACTTAAATCTTAGCAGAATCCTGAACCTGAGTGGATATTTGATGTCAAGGAGAGAACTAGAGGTCTGGAAGGAAACACCAGGGGGAGATGGGACGAGCTGCCAGCTGGCTGTTGTGCCCATTGCACCAGGAACTGGCCAGGAGATACCTCCCTTTGTCACAAAGTACACCTATCCCAGTGAAACCAGGTCTCCAGATAGGAAAATGTGTAAAAGGAGAGACAGGGATGGAAGAAATGGTCACAGGAACGATATGATCACATGAATGATATGACATGAGGAGGTGAAGTCTGGGTGCTCCAAGAATGGATCAACAGCTCTCAATATGAAAGCCTTTCTGTAGCATTTCTGTGCTCATGGAGGCAAACAAAGGCAGTAATCCCTCTTTACATGGCTACCAAGCTTGTGCATGGAGATCTACCAGCTTTCCTTCCCTCTGGAGGGGAAGAGGCAATGCTACCCCAGTTACCTATCCAAGATCTACCTTAAGCTTTCCTTTTTTCAGTTGTTGTGCTTCATTTTGGGTTCCCTAGCTTGCCCAGAGCAAGTCCCTCACTTCCTTCTAGCTGCTACATTTTCAGTTTTTGGCTCACCTTCACCTGCCTCTCATGCTGGGCAAACTCCAAGCTGCACCACAATCTCCTGCCTTGGCCTGCTAACAAACTTCTTTTTGGTTCCACAGATTGTGTTTCAGGTGTGAAGCTTCACTGCAATCCAATCAAACCAATAGTCCCTGGCTGGCCATTCCTATTCAGAAAAATCTCTTCCAGTGAAGTTATCACTTCAGCAGACTCACAGGAGAAGCTTTATAAGGCACCTGAGGATTTTCATACTAATGAGTTCCAGTCCATCATCAGTTCCTCACTGCTTGACTTTCACCTGCCTGTGCACAAAATCAGTGATTTCTATCGTAAGTTCTCTTTCATCTCATGCCATCCTGGAAGAACTGATAATAAAGAAGTGGAGAAAAAGCAAAAAGAAAGCTTTTAGGCACAAATTAAGAGATGTCAAAGACTAGGTCATAAAAGCCACTACAACATACATTTTGTACCCCTTTTCCAAGACACTCCTGCTATTTTATGTGCTTTTGAGATGAGTCATAAGGGAATGGGAATGAAGGTCATAATTTCCATTTGTATAAATATCAGGTGATAGAGAGCTTAGTAAACATGTTTAAGGTTTCAGAAGGAGCTAGAAGGACCAAAAAATCTTGAAAGGTTCCATCTGATTACAGGGAAGTTGAACACTTGGTTACTATGTCCCCTTCTCACTGGTGAAGCTTCAACAGTGACAAAATCCACCTGGTTTTCCCCATCCATAAATGAAACCCCAAACTCTTTCTCCAGAAAAGCAGTATTAGAAGTGGTTATCCCAGGTTGCTATCAAAAGGTAGCAAGGAGGGTGAATTTACCCTGATGATATATTTATCTCGAGGATGTTTCCCCTGAAGGTCTACAGAAGAGCTGGCAGCCTGGTCCATGTCCCTGTTCTGGCTGTTCTCCAGAACATTTTGCCTTATGAGATCATCATAAGCACAAAAATCCTGTCAGAACTGTTCTTGGGGGGGTCTCTGTGATATGATTCATTCCTGCTGCTGCCTGGTTGGACCCACCTCCATCCTGCCTTCCTTGCTCCAGAAGGAGCTGGGCTTAGCAGGCTCCTCTAATGATGCTTTTTCTCTCAGTTTCTGGCAGGAGGGTCAGCTTTTGTCTCGCAGTCCCTCTCAGTTTTGATGCTCCAGTTTCTTCCCTTCCCCTGCCTCCTCTCCTACCCCCATGTGCCACCATCCTTTGATGAGCTGCTCTTATTAAACACTGAAGGGGATTTGCCACGTGTCATTTTCAAAGGTCCAGGGGCAGGAAGCTTTAATTGCCAGATTTTTCACACAGGGTGTTAAAATTTATTAAAGTCAGTTCCTCTGATTTCCCTTTAATGAGATGACGACTGTGTGTATGAGATAACATTAGGTTCAAATGGTGGGAAACTCAGAGAGGGTTTAAGTAATCAGACCAGGAAAAAGAAAAAATAAAACCCAAACCTGTGGTAGCTCTCATGTCTTAAGGACTTACTCTGCAACTTAATTTAAAGGTAAGAAACTGGGATCATTCTTCAAACAGTACAGCAAGACTGGCAGTCTTCTTTTGAAAGGGCTTTCCTTGGGAAAGGGAGCAGGAGGTGGGCTTTGGGCATTGTTTGATTTTTGAGACACTTTCGACATTTTAGTCACTGCTTCTCCTATGGCTGTCCCAGTGGAAACAAAGACAGGGTGATCAACCACTTGAGTTGACCCAGCACGCGAGGAAATGCTCTGAATAAAATCCCTTGTGCTCAGTGTTACCAAGATGTGAGCTACTTATCCTGTGCTCCAGCAGCCCTAGGCAGCACCAAGGTGTCAGAGGGAGCAGGGAGCTAAACCCTGTGTTCATGAACCCAAACCCCATGTTCACAAGGCCAAACCCTGTGTTCACAAGCCCAAACCCTGCATTCACAAGCCCAAACCCTGCATTCACAAGCCCAAACCCTGTGTTCATGAGCCCAAACCCTGTGTTCATGAACCTAAACCCCATGCTCACAAGCCCAAACCCTGTGTTCATGAGCCCAAACCCTGTGTTTATGAACCCAAACCTTGTGTTCATGAACCCAAACACTGTGTTCATGAACCCAAACCCCAAGTTCACAAGCCCAAACCCCATGCTCACAAGCCCAAACCCCAAGTTCACAAGCCCAAATCCCATGTTCACAAGCCCAAACCCCATGCTCACAAGCCCAAACCCCATGTTCACAAGCCCAAACCCCATGTTCACAAGCCCAAACCCCAAGTTCACAAGCCCAAACCCCATGCTCACAAGCCCAAACCCCATGCTCACCAGCCTTTGCAGCATGAGCCAGTGCCCCAGGAGCACATGTAACCCCACTGACAGCTACAACCAGTTGGAAATTAGACCACATGAATCTGGGTAAAAAGAAAACCTCTTCCAAACTGCAGCACCCTAAAAACATCGATGCCCTCATGAAAACAAACAAACAAGCAAAAAAAAAAGCTGAAAATCTGAACTTTTTGCCTTGGCCACCCTGGCTGCTCTCCTCCCTCGCTTCGTTTCTCCCCTCCTGCTTTCACTTTCTGCTACCTTCACACGGAATTCTGCTGCCCTACTTTTGTCCAGCTTTCTCCTAGAGATAAGATAAACGCTATTTTCAATTAACAAGACTTGATTGCTGAAAGCAATAGGAGGCAGTTCGTTTAGAGCCAGCAAATTAATTGAAATCTAAATGTACGTAGTCAGTGTATTGCAGGGAGAGCAATTATCCCATCGTTTGGCCCCTGCCATGCCGGCAGCTGGCCTGGGCTGAGCTTTGAGAGCAGGAGGAGCTCATGTTGCCCTCGTATGTCCTGAAGTTCTTCCCTCAGCTCCTTTTAGCCCACTTTCATCTTGCAAGAGAAAGCTGTAAATTACAGCGAGAGGATGTGTCCTGAGACTTTGGCGCTGGTGGGACACAAAGTTGTTTTCTAAACATCAGTCAGATACGATGAGATCTTCCTCCTCACTCCTCTCCTCCTTAGGGAGGGCTTGTGCTGTGTGTGAAAATGGAATCTGTGTAACATCCACCAGCTGAATGGATTCCCTGCCCTTTGCAGCTTTTACCAGGATGATCTGTTAGGGACACATGGTGAGAGCTGAGACCTTGGGAATTCATTGTGCCTTAAACTACATTTACACATGAAAAACAGCAGAGGGAAGGAGGGCAAAGCAATCAGCCAGTGAAAGAAATATTCCATCATAAGGAAGATCTTCCATGACTTTGAGTGCCCAAATGCTTTTGGTCCTGCTGAGGGAGCCGCTGCAGCTTCTGTACCACCAGGTCCTTCAGGAGCTGGGCTTGCTCCCTCACATCACCTGAGGGGACACCTCTCACCAGTCTTAGAGAGCCTAGGGACTAGAGTATAGGGAAAAATCTTGGAATATTTTCTTTCTTAAAATGGGTGAAATTGAAAAAAACCTCAGAAACTGACCAAGCACTGATCTGAGCCATGGAGGAGCATCCAGGCTTCCAAATACTTCCAGGGTAACTTGCACTTCAGACACCTCCTTCAAAGGACTGCTCAGAGCTTCCTGACTGTCATGAGGGGTGTGCTGGGAATGTGCAGCACCTGGGCCCTGGAGCTGAGCAGCAAGGATACACTCCCTCAGCCCATGGGGTCATCCCCGGCCTCACTGACACATCCCACTGCTCTTCAGAAACACCTCACTAAAACCTACTGCTCCACAATTTACATACCAGGAGATTGTAGAAAACAATCCACTCCAGCACACAATCCACCCAGAAGTGGTCAAAAGCCGTAATTACAAGCCAGTCTCTACTGGAGAGCTAACAAACCCATATCATGTTTTCCTTGCTGCACCTCGCTGCCTCCAAACCAATTGGCACCAAGACTCTGCTTTCTTATTCCTGGACAAATGATGCTTTTAAGCTTTCCCTCCCTGCCAAGCGTTGGAGGAGCCTCAAGTGTCAGCCCGATGGGATTTCTGAGGATCTCTGTTCTCATCCCGGTGCCTCTCGGAGCCAGCAAAACCTGCTGCTCACACAGATTTTCTCTCACCTTCGGGAGCAGCTGCCAACAGGGGCCGGAGCAATGCCCCAGTTCCATAGCTGGCAGCTCTAGAGTGAGCCAGGCACGTTTGCAGGGAGCAGCTGAAGCTCATTAAATCCCAAAAGTGACACCTCCAGAGCTCCCTGGTGCTTCCCGCTCCTCGCGGCGCCTCGTGCTCCGGCTGTGCCGGGATGCACTCCAGCGCGGATCCTTGGAGATGCTCGTTATGCACCAGCATCTGTTTTATCCTCCTTCCCTCTCTTACCTTCTCCAGTCTACCAGCTCAAAGTGTCCTTGGCCCTTCTCTGTCTTGTTTCCCTCCCCATCTCCATTTCAGAGCAGTTTTCCCAGGCAGGTTGAAAAACTTCTTGGAGATGCAACTTTGGCCCAGCTTTTCCAGAGAGGGAAGAACCCTCCTTTGGCTCAGTAATTTTCTGCTTATGAACTCTTGGGACAACTCAAAGAAGGCATTTCATACATAGAGGCTGTTTAGGCTGGTATACTGCTGGTAGGCATGAACATAAGTGAGGCTGGAAAGTATTTTCTGCAATATTGCATTCCCAGTTATTCCAGTTTCAGGTCAGCTTTCCCCATGATGGCTGGCCAGGATTGTGCATAATAATTTTGGTATCACCAGAGATTTATGTGGAATTCTTGCTGTGACCCCTCAATGTGCTCGGTTTTTTTTTTTAAACTTTCATTTTTTTAATGACTGCACAGCGTATTGTCCCATTAGGGGTAAACATCCTCAGTGTGATCAGCAAGTGTACCCAGATCTTCATCTGCCCTTTCCAGCAGTAGGGAGTCTTGCAGTCAGTCCCTCAATCATGATGTCAAACCAGAGCCTTTCACCCTGTCTATTCCCCAAATTTACAGTCTTTCAATTCTTCATATGATTTAACAGTGGTTGCAAGATTAACCTTTCAGAGAAGCTTTATATGTACATTCCTTCCACTCAGTTATGCTTTGCAGTACAACTCATTATCTTCTCTTTAGATGTCTCACTTTGACAACTTTTCTTTTATAGCCTTCATTTTAGCTAATGAGCTCCCCCACAAAATCAAATGTTTCTGTGAAGCTCATTTACATTAAACCTACCACACCTCCTTCCTTTAGAAACACAAGCAGGTTCAGAAGAAAAGCAGACCAACACAACAAATCACAGCAGTCTGTCAGGATCTATCTGTGGGGCAGCACACAGGTCTTTTTCTCTGGTTTGCAGACTGCTTGCATGAGTTTGGTTGTTTCTTCCTGGCCTGGGGTTAGGCTGTATCTTTTCTTCCTGGCACACAACACTACCTGATGCATTACAGTTACCAAAAAGTATTTCCTGGCCTGAAAAGTGATTGCTTTTACTCATTTCAGGGCATGCATTTTGGAGTTTTGCCTCTGCTTGGTGATAGCCTCCCTTTGCAGTGTCCTAATTCCTGTTAATGTTAATGTCATACCCTCCCCTTTTCACCAGTCACTTATGAAGCCCCAGACACATAATTCAGCAGTTTCCAGGCTCTCTTTTGACCCCTTTTAATCTCTCTCCCATTATTCCTGCACAGCAGCCTCCTGTCTCTGTCACCAGCTGAAGAGCTCCGTGCTGTTGAAGGGATTAAGCACCAGTCCCACAGGCTGGGATCAGGAAGCTTTCCTTCCTACACACCTGCTTGGAGAACAGCTCAGAAGCCAGAAGGAGGAAGGCACTGAGAGTTTCCCCTCCTACCCGTGGTATTAAAAGCAAGCGAGTGTCTTTTTCCCCATCTTCCCCCAAGCTGCAGGAGAGGATGCAGGCGGTGACAGATTCCAAAACCCAGCCATGCCTCCTGCCCCAGCTCTCCCTGCAAAACCCTCCCAAACTCTCCCAGCACACTTTTGTTGCTTCTGGCAATCTCCCAGTTCCTCCCAGTCCAGCCCAGCTTTGCAGCTCATAGTTGGGGTGTTAATCCTCTCTCCACCCAGCTGCAGACACAGACCTCACACCCCACTGTGTCCTCGTGTGGTGGCATCAGACAACGCTGGCAACAACAGGGATGAGAGCCCTGTCTTGGAAAGCCATCCCTGTGCCCTGTGGAGGGAGGCAGTGCTGCTGCCCTGCAGTCCCAGCTAATTACAGAACCTAGCAGGCTGGACTCTGAGCATTTGCTGAAAAACCACACATCTGGGCTTTGCATTTCCTGAGCTTGAAAATGTCTTCCTGAATTATCTTTCTGGCTCCTTCAAGAAACATAGAGGGGTGTGGGGTGACCTGCTGACTGTAGAAGAGGGGGGCCCTCTGAGAGCCAGGACACTGGGAAGTGACCTGTCCTTCCACCTGGACTTCTCATGGAGCATCACCATGATGCTCATTCTGTTTGCATTTTTTTTTTTTTAAAGGAACAGGAGATGCAACCCTTTCTGTGCCAGTTGTTCTAAAAGAGGATCCAGGAATCACTGGAGCAGTGTTCAAGCTCTCTTCCTGCTTTCTGGTTAATCAGCAAATGTACTAAAAATGTGGCATATGGTCTGTGAGGGGTGGGGAGATTTCTCTTACACCAGAGTGAAAACACTTCTTCATATGAAACCTAAAAGCTGATCACACTGTGGTCATGTGGCTGTGTCAGGATCCTGTCAAAATATATTGCAGCAGAGATGGAGATATGTGACATCTTACTGAATTCTGCCAGATGTCTAGTGGGATCTCAGAGGGAGTTGTTAGAGCCTTAAATTTGCTTACGAGTTCTGAAAGTGTGTGGCTTGTGACTGCCACGATTGCAGCTAAAACCCATCTCCCACCAGGAGTGCCAGAATTTGGGCTGGGGCAAGCTGGCCACAGAGGGGTTAACTTAGATTTCCCTTTGATTGCTCAGTGAATGCAGTAGTTTGATTGCTTTCCTTTGGAAAGAACAATCAACAGCATCAGGGGCTATCCTTTAATCTTGCCATATGGATTATCACACCAAAGGGCATTGATGAGGACATAAAGGTCCTCGGGTTTCTTTCTGCAAAGAGCTGATCTTTGTGCTCAGATTTGATTTTTTTTGAGGGGCTTCTGCTTTACTTTTAAATGGCACATAGATGCACACAGTCCAAACAGGAATGCACACAATGCTCACTTTGAACATATCAATTGCTGCCCCTATGGGGAGATCAATGCTTTTTCTAAAAGACCTTGTGATGTTAGATTGCTTCCAATATTTCCCCAAATGTCCCCCACTCCAAAAGCCCATTGGGAACTAGGACTACACATGACTCACTATAAACTCCTTCCTTAGAGGAAGAAAGTTTTCCCAAGTCTTCACCACGTACCTTCCTGTTCAGCTGAGCCAGGACTTCAGCACACAAATGGGAAAGAAAATCTCAGCAGTCTTTAGCTGGTCTTTCCCCATGTTTATTAGGTTGGCATTAGAGATGCTGATGAGCACTGCTGGTTAAAAGCCCTAAAAGCAGACAACATGGAAACCACCCCCGTGGGAAAGGGAAAGCCAAGATGTAACCCAAACCCCCTTTGAGAGAGAGAAACCCTGTGGGCAGGAGGGCACTGGAGACCCAGAGCATTGCAAAATGGGGACAAAAAGGGACCCTTGGACTGCTGGCCCTCCTCCCATCTCTTCCAGGACCCCATGGCATAGACCAACCTCCCTGTGTCACCCTTGTCTGCATGAGCAGCCTGGAGATGGGATGGAGGTGGTAAGGATGAAGATGAGATATGGGCTGAAAGTGGGCTGAAAGGGACTTTCTCTTTCCCAAAATAAAAGAAAATAAACAAATCAAAAAGCCTTTTCCAAACCTAAGTTAGCAGTTGATTTATTCAGAACTGTTCATGTAACTCTCAGTTGTCCAGGCATTAATTGTGGCCTGTTTGGAGCTGGCCCTTGGCTGTGAATGGTACCTTCAGAAGCTTTTAATCCCATCCCTCTGCCCTGCCTGTGGGGTTGTGCCTGTGGCTTCCCAATCCCAGCCCCTATCCAGCTCCACAGAGGAGAGGCGGTGAGAGGCCATTACATTTTAATAGCAATAATATTCAGCACTTAGGCAGATGTTAGAGGGCTTGTTGGAGCTGTTAAGTGTCCCCTGCCTGTGATGAGTGCAAGCACAGGGCTCTGGGGTTCCCTCCTGAACCACAACTGCTCCTGCACTTGCTCCCCTGTCACACACACCTGCCTTCACCTCTTCCCCTTTCCAGCCTGCTCTGTCTCCAGGCTGGAGGGGACATGGGCTGAAATCCCCCACTCAGTGGGACTGGGACCTCAGCTTTCACAGACCCTCCCCACTTCCAGATCTGAGCTGAGGCACTCTGGACAATGAGTGTGAACAGCCTGCTGCAGGTTCATGGCAAATTCACCCCTCTGCAGAGAGCAGGGTGGCAGTGAGCATGGCCTCAAGGGCTGCTGGTGAGGTGCATCTCCTCTGGGACTGCCCCAAGGAGCTGGGAAATGCTCTGCCCAGGCTGTGGCCACTGCCATGGGGTCTGGGCTGAGGTGCTGCTGAAATCACTCCATGGGACAAGCACCTGGCTACAGGATCCCCTATACTCCAGCTGAGAGTCACCAAACCACAGCAGCCTGATTACCTGAGGGCTCAGGCACTGGCAGATTTGATGTCCCTACCATGGTGAGGCTGCTTGGGGGTGGGTGGGGTTGCTGGTACTAGTTGTCCCTGCAGTGGGTGAAGATGAGGGTGACAACCCATGGCTCCCACTGGTGATGCTGGTTTCCTGTGAGCACGGTGGCTTTGCAGAGCAATGCAGTGGGTGGTTTGTAGGGCTGTGCTTCTGGGAAAAGGGATGTGTCACCTTCCCTGCTGCCGAGGCTGCAGGCCCATGCCAGCACCCTGGTGTTAGAGGAGAAAGCTGGCTCAACCCTAGGAGGAGCTGAAACACTTTTGCATTCATATTTTGATTTATTTTTGTCTTTTTTCATTCTTTTTGGACGTTTGTCTCAACCCACTCTGCAGCCAGTACTCCTGGAGGTTGTGTAAAGGCATTATCATCCTTTTCCACCCCTGAGCATGGCTGCACTGCTTCAACTGGGTTGTGAGGCCACACACCCACCTGGGACTGGGTGCATTCTTGCATCTACAAACCCTCTGATGGGGCCAGGTCCTTGCAAAGGAGATCTGGTCCATAATACCTTAAACCACTGCAGCACCTCTCCAGCCTGGCTTGGCTGCCAGGGCAGGGGATCTCTTTCTTTGTGTTTCTGTGTGCTTTTGTTAAACTGAATGTGCAAGGAGCTGAGCGAGGGCTCAGCTGCGGGCACAGGGAGGATGAGCAGGGAGGAGGGCAGAGGGGTGGGAGGGAATAGCCCCCAGAAAATTGTGCTGTTCCTCCAAACAGTGACACTTACAGAGGAGGAGCATTTTCTTTAACAAATACAGATCTAATGGATTAGGTCTGATCTAATTATGCATTCTGCATTAAGCCGATGCTCCCACTGTCTGTGGCTGCTAGCATAATTAAACTTAATGCACTTTTAATGATGTCTTCTTAACTCATGCATTCATATATGATTAGAATCAAACAGGACGAGCTGTCACAAGTCCAGGAGAGCTCTTGCAGCAGCTCCTGATGGGACTCATGTTGAAATATTAATAATGCAGATTTCAAGGTTAACAACATTGGTTTTGAAGAGAGGGAAGCTCGTCACGCAGTTTGAGCTAATCTGAGGCAGCAAAACAGCTCCCCTTTCAAGTTCAGTCTTTTCCTGTCTTTCACGTGCGCTCCTGGGAGCAAGGAATTTAAGTTTTGCTTGGTAAAGATGTCTTTAAATATGTGAATTGCTCTGTGGGCAGCAGCTTTTAGAGAAGCTGGGACAGCAACTGCGTGGGCACTTTTTGGGGGCCTGCTGGGTGCTCTGTCCTGCCCTTGCTCCTCTTCCCTTTTCCTGCTGCTATTTTGGAAATTGGGAGGGGTTTGTTTTAGAGTCTGGCAGTAAGAAAGCAAACTCTGCTTTTTCTCTGTTCCTGTTTGATCCAGTGAGACTCTCCCAGCCTCTGCTGGCCTTGTCCAGCTCCTTGGCACAGGGAATGTGCTCCCTTTGGCTGTGCCCCACCTCTTGAGATGGGGCCTGAGGAAACCTTGGCATTGCTGCCCTGGCCCCAGCAGGGAACAGCACTGCAATGAAATGTTGGGGTTTCCCCTCTTCTTCTTGTTTTTATGTAAACTTTTTTTTTACTGGGCTGATGTCCTGGCAGACAGGTTGTCTTTTGAGCTCCTGAGAGCAAGCTGTGAAATCGTCTGAAATCCTTCCAATGGGAAAGCATTGATTTATTACACTGTAACACTGATGTGAACAACACCATGTACCTTTCATCTGAAAAGTCAGGACTTATAGAACACGACATGCCATTAATTTTGATGCCAGCTCAAACAGGGAAGGAATTACTGCAGAAGAGATCCAGAGAGAATGTTAAACCAGCCCTGCAGAGTAATGAACATACTTTGTGGCTGTTGCTTTATACCCCATTGCTCCTTAGGAAGAGGAAGATTCCTTGACAGCTAATTTAGGCTATCAGAGGCATCTCTACACCTGTGTATGGGTGTTGGTGCATGAGAAAAAGGTGTGATTACCCTTCTGGGGCTGAGGGCTGCATGTTCACTGCTCTAGAGACAGCTGTGCCTTTGCACAGGTTCAGTAGCACTCTGCCCCTCTCCATCCCCAAGCCAGATTTTCTCCTGGCAGCCAGACAGAAATGCTTCCCTGGGAGAAGCGCACACCAGAAAAAGGGAGATTAGTCCAGGTGCTCTGGGAACAGCCAGGTAAGCCAGCACTTTGCAGGGCTGTGGCTCCACAGAACAGCTCATTTGCAGAAGGGCTCCTTGCTGCCCAAGGACAGTGTAAGAGGTTATGGCATCACTTCTGCTCAGGGTGGAGCTGGATTCACACCTCTGCCCCATCCCAAAGCTAATTTACTTTCTAAAGTTATATGGTGATAGAGACTTATCTGCTTCTAAGAGAACACCATGTGCAAACCCAGAGCCTGTTCCAGGTCCTGGAGAGGAGAAAGTGGCGGTGCTGAGAGTAGTATTGATGTACAGATGGAGGAGAGATGGGAATGGACAGAAGGGAAATGGAAAGTGGTGCTGAGTGTAGAATCCCAGGGTGGAAATAAGTCAGGATTTTGATGGAGTGATCAGTCTCAAGCTCCCCTCTGCTCCTAGGAGAACATGTTCTAAGTTCTTGCACACTAAATTCATCCCTCTTATACACTCAAACCATCAGGACCAAGTGTCTGGAACAGAACAGAACAGCTCTGTGTAAGAAGGAAGGTGGGAGGGATGTCATCTTTGTAATGAAGCTGGAGCAGCATGGATCTGGGGCTTGCATGTGGATTTTGCCCCAAAAGCCCTGCCCTCCTGCAGGCTGCTGGGCAGCTATGCATGGCACTGTGATATCCTGATGTTTTCTGTTATTTAATTCATTAACTGGGAGGAGAGCACAGGGACTTCAGTCAGCAGTGTGGTACCAAGACCCAAAACCAGCACTGGTAGATGGCAAACTGATTTATGCTCACAGGTAACATGAAGGTAACTGGGCTATGTGTGTTTAGGAGGGGCCAGCAGCCACAAAAGCCATCAGAGAACCACACAGGTTTCCAAAGGTATTTGGGGTTAAGCTGGTACCCTTGCTGGTACCCATGTGTTCCTGTCTTCAAGGTGGTGCCTAAGCTCTTAGAAATGTGTCCAGAAATGTTCCCCTGGGACCCAGAGCCACATGTGAGAGCTGAGTGAGTGACCTTGCCATTGGAAACTGAGCAGGAGCCTGTGTTCACAGTGAAAAACCTCCCCACATCTCCCAAATCTTTTGATGGACACACAGCACTGAGTTGCTGGAGCTCAACAGGTCAGTGGCCCTCAGTGGTTTACAGAACACTTTGAGGCACCCTCAGTCCCTTCCCTGAACTGAGATGATTTAAGTTCTCCTGGCAGGTAGGACAAAGAAGCCCAGCCAAATTTTTTTGGAGCATCCCAGCTCTGGGTCCTGACCCCATAGCAAAGGAATGCATTGGGTGATGCATCTGTTGCTCTCCTGCTGCACTTTAGGGTTCAGTGAAGTTTTTCTTTTGCTTCAACAGCTGCTGAAGAAGGATTCTTGCTGGATACTTTGTTAGAAAGAATATTTGCTTTTTCCACTAGGAGGAAATTTTGTCCTGTTTATGCTAAGATATAAAGGAACATTTCTTGTGCATTTTTGCAATTTCACTGGGAACCAAGAGTGAACCACTGAACAAGAAGGGCATTTTGTGACAGCATCCAAGCCCACAGAACAGCACTGGATCCCTAGGCAACCAAACTGGGCTGATCCAGCATAGGCTGCCCTTGGGAAACCTCTCCTTCGGGCCCAACTGCTTGGGAATCTCTTTTCTTTGAAGCCTCAGGGTTTGCTGCCCCTTTCAATATGTATTAATTCTGTCCCTTGCTGATTCTATATTTAAAAATCACCAGTGGGTAAAACACCACTTGTGGATGCAGGAGATCTTGATTCTCTAACCTTGGCCCTGTGGGATGCCTGCTCAAAAGGCATTTCTGTGTCTCAGCTTTCCCAAATGATAACTGGGAATGAGGATATGGGAAGGGGAGCCCTTCCACACCTGTAACACGAAGTGCTTCACAAAAGCAGAGCTTTAATGAGTGCAGTTTACCTCAGTAGTTGTCAGTATTTGCATAAATGTCCAACACATTAAATCCTCCTCTTTTTCACTCCTCAACAGGCTTTTGGATGAGGAACTCAATAGGTTAGTTGTGTGAAAACTGAGTGAGAAGCATCCTAAATGTCCAAGCCTCTGAAACAGCATGGGAGCTCCTAGGAAAGCTGATCCTGGCAGGGATTTTTGGACCAGTGCTGGTTCTGAGTTTTCTCTGAGCTGGCCATGTCTTCTCTCTCTGTAAAAACAAACTAAAATCCTCTAATAGTCCTCCTCAAAAAATAACCCCACAAGACTCCAAACAAAGCAAAATCATCAATTTTGAACCCAATGAATATTTAGTTTCCTGACTCTTGGGTAAATATTAGATAGATTCCCAATTTCAACCTGAAGCAGTTTATTCGGCTGCTGTTCACAAGTCAGACACAGCAAAAATCAAAGAAATCTCTTTTGATTCAGGTTGGGTAATATTGCCTGAGGGGTAACATCATTTTCATTTCCACACATCCAGCACTGGCACAAAACGGCATGGACAGGTATGAGAAATGGATCTAGGATCCTTGGTTCTAAAATTCCAGCTGATAGTTTCCTTTTGTTGTGTAAATAATAATTACCAATAAAAATGTTGTTTGAAAAAAAGAGAATGTGAAAAGAAAAACACCATTGCATTTGATAAAGCAAAATCTTTTGCAGTACTGCCAAAAGAAAAAAAAATAAAAGAAAGAAAGAAAAACCAAAAGAGAGTTAAAATAAATATAGCTGTTAAATAAAAGATCCAGGTACCAAAGAGCAAAATTTAATGAAAGCCAAAACTGTTAAATATGGAATCCTGTTGAGAAAAAATGTCAATGTCTTCAAGAGTTTTACCATTACTCTATTTTTAAGAAAAGTGTAGTAAAAATACATATTACAAGTTTACATTTTCCACGCTTTTGTCTTATTCACCTATTTTTTTTTTTGTAACCCCTCCACTGATCAAAAGCCTTTGACAGCTGCATCTCATATCTTCATGTCACAGGTGGCCAGTTCTAGCACTGCTGCTGCTCATGAGACTGCTGTGACCTGCTGCCATGGGGTCCTGTCCCTGGAGGAGGATGGGGCACTGGTGGGCACCAGTAGCCTGTTCCCACCACACTGGCCTGGAACACAAGAAGAGCTGGGTCAGGAGACTCATCTGAGAGCTCTGGGCATGGAAAAAAGAGCTTGTGCTGATAAGGATGTCTCCACTTGTGCTAGCATTACACAAGTTAGAATTAAGAAAAGCAGGTTAAAAATAATGATAAACAACAGAAAGCACCCTGAAGTGGTGTTTGGAGTGGCTGACAGCAGAGTTCGTGTTCAGTGATGAGAGATGAAGATCACAATGTTCCCAGTTTTGGAGAGAGGAGTACATTGGCACAAGATATGCTGTGTCCAGGCTTTGGACCTTCACTCTGACTCGCTGATCTGCAAATTGTTGCATGACAAGTGGGTAAGTGGAGCAGATGCTTCAGACCAGGCTAGTGTTAAAGGTGGTAAATGTATTGCTCTGCACAGTCATACACTAATGGAAACTGGTGTTCACACAGTTCCCAGCCTTCTTCCAGACTCTCCTCACAGACCTGTGCCAGTCATTTGCCTGCATCATTTCTCTGCACCTGCCTCCCTTCTTTCATGGCTCCTCTCTTGCTAAGTTGCAAAAAACCAGAAAAGAGTAAAGAAGATGAGAAGAAAAGCAGCTCAGAATGCTCCAGTAGCAGCTCAGTCCCTGGACAGGTATTTGTTGAATTCTGTGAGAACCTTTGAACTTTATTTGCCATCGGTGAGATGGGACCGGGCCAAGTGGGCTGACTGTGGCCCCTGCCCCCTTCTTTCTCCCTCACCAGATGTTCCCCTGGGAATCCTTCACTTGAGAATGTCACACCCCTGAGGTGTCTCAGGCCCACCAGGGTTGGAAGCATTTGTCTGTCCATGCCAGAGATTCACAGAATGAACCTTTTGTGTGGTTCTGGAAAACCATTCTTTCCCCCTTGATCTCCAGGCCTGTGGCTGGGCCCCCAGCTGCCTGTCTGGCACTGTGGGTTTCTGCAACACCAAGTTTGGGGTCATCAGCCTGCTTTCCTGGCTTGTAGATGCTTCCCCCTCTCTAAGGATACCAGTGGGAATCTGCTACGGTTGGCTTTGTCCCCAGACAGGCCACAGCTCGATGGGGAGACTGAATGTGACCAGCCCTGATGCTGCTGAATGTCATGGTTGCTCTTTAGAATCTCCTCCTTGGTTTGCTTCAGCAGTTCCTTCCAGGAATCCATTCTGGCCAGCTACCTACAAATTGTCCCTCTGAGTTAGAAAGGAATGGCCATAAAGGGATTTCAGAGCAGAAAGGCAGGGGAGTGCCTGTTGCAGCCCTGTGACTTGTAGCACGTTGCACTGATTAATTGGCAGCTGTCTTGAACTGGATGTCTGGAGATGGCCCATTCCTGGCCCGAGGTGGTTCCCTTATGTGACCACCAGAAAGGGAGCACACACAGAAGCTAAGCAATGAAGAAATGGTTCACAATTGCTTATTAGCCCCCAATAACCTGGGCAGGAGAGTCACACGTGAAGGGAATACCACATTTACTTTCCCCCTTCAGCAGCTGACTGTGATCTTGAGACCGACCCTCTGCACCATTCTGCCACCCTCCGCTCCAGGCATGTGATTTTCCTCTTGAATCGCCACTCATCGTCTCTGGAAGAATTACTGCTCTGTCCACACACTGCTTGGGGTTTCCAAACTCACCCATGACTTCGCCCCTGTAAAACAGCCTCATGTTTTTGCTCAGGTTTCCTCCTGCACCGAGTCCTTCCTGCTGCAGGGAGAGGCGGGCGGGGGCAGCTCCGTCGGCCTCGCTGCGATAACTCCACAGCCCGAGTTCACCACAGAACAAGGAAGGCAGGATCACGATGGACAAAAGAGGTCACTGCTGACACCCTGCACCCAGTTCAACTTGCCACGTATCCGTTCTTCTGGTTTTGCTGTTAGTAGCTCAGACGTTGTGGTTTGCATCCCAAACTAAACCAGATTGAAGGACTGAGCAGGGAAGGGGGAAAGGGCTGATGTTACCCTGACACCACAGGAATTAGTAAGAAAAAATATATATATTGCACACACTAAAACTTATTAACAACCAAGTTAAAACAAAATGGCATAGTCCTCATTAGTGTTCCAGTGGTTCTTTGATCAGGGATGGTTCACGAGTCTGTAAAATCCCATTACACTCTCCTTATTGCAGTACAGACCTGTTTCTGTTCTCCTGCCAGTGGATCTGTTCGCAAATAAAAAGGGAAATTGATATGATTTCCTTGAGAAGATCCATCCAATTGTCCCTTCTGTCATCATCATTTGTCTTGTTGGTGTTGGGTATGTTTTTTGGCTCTGGAGGGGTGGAGTTGGGCTGCCCCTGCTCTCACCCAGGCAATGGGTCAAAAGGCCAATTATAATCCTGTAGCTCCCAGGGACATGCCAGTGCTGTGGCTCATGCATGGGATCGTCTGCATGGATTTGGGGAAATCGTGGCTGACCACACGTCCATTTTCTCCACTGCCTCCTGCTGCAGCCGGCCTGGGAAGGGTTGATGTCTGTATGGCTTCGTTGATTGATTGCTGTGGGATTAAACAAAAACCCTTTTTAGGAAAGACGGGGGGGTCTCCCCCTGTCCTTTGCAATGTTGGAGAAATTACAATATTAACCAGTGTTGTCCTTCTCTTACTGTTCTCCCCTTCCTTGTCTCCATTCAGACTCACTTTCTGCATGTCCCCACCGTTTCTGCTCTGTTCATTCACACCTCTTCTACATGCAAAATTAAATGTTTCAGCAGTATTTTGGGGTATAAAGCATGAGTGCCATATGCCAAAAACCTCTTCAAACTCTAAAACATAAGAACAGTCATCCTGGATCTGAGCAGAGGTATTTTACACACTTCCCCCATAGAGATGCTATTGCTACTCCAGGACTGTTATGCACGGTGGACTGACTCACTGCAAACATATGTTTAACTTTGCTCATGTGAGAACTTGAGCATGTGCCTATGTTTTTGTCTGCAGTGATGACTGAGGTAACTAGGAAATGCAAGCCTAATTCAGGAAACCAAATTTCATCTTCCTGTTCCAGACACATCCAAAACATTCGCTTTTAGAGATCTGAGGAAACCACCTGCTTAGAACAGTTCAACTAAAAGATAAAGCCAATTTGGTCTCTTTGTATTTAAGCTATCTCCAAGGGCACCATCATTCCTTCTGGGATATTCAGGTGAGGAATTATCCATAACAGATACATCTGGAACAACTATTGAGCTATTGCATTCCGGCAGTTTTTTTTCCAATGCATTTGTGCCCTACCTAGCTTAACAGTGGGCACAAATTATGATCTAATCTTTGTAGTTCCATATACACTATTTGCTCACATTATTTTACCCCTGTGCTCAAGGTACCTCTCATTGCCCGTGGAATTTCCCGAACCACAATGGGAAAAGAGCTGTAGCACATTTTCAGTGCATTAGAAATGTTATTATTGCTGAGAAAACATTGAGCGTGCTGTGAAATGGCAACATAAAACCCAAAGAAGCAGTTGCTTATTTTCCTTTTGATTCTGGGTGAATTTCAGTGAAATAAAAACCTGTTTGGATTTTTTGAAACTCACTGAATACTTCATATGCCCATAACAAATTCCATGCTCATGGGAGAGGTCAAGATGAGGAAGACAAGGGATGTGTTACATATCCCACTGCCTCCTTGAACACCACGGTATCTGTATAAAGGAATTGCCAAGATACACTTGCTCCATAGTTGCTGCATTAAACATCTATCTCCAAGGCTTTCAAATCTAATCCGCTCTTGACATGGCACTCAGAAATTCAGGCACACCAGAATTTAGGACTGAAACAGATCTCCTGGGCTGTAGGAAATATGCTTCTGCAAGACCACGACAGGGTGGAGTTAAAAAAAAAATTACAGGAGACATTGGAGGCCAATTTCTCTCCAAGAGGACTCATAATTCTGAAATTTGGAGGCCCACATCATTCATTCCAGGGCAACAATGCTCTGAGCATGTACTGGTGCTGTCAGCCTGGAAATGCTGCCAGCAGGGTGCCAGCAAAGGGAACAGCAGGATGTGAATCATTACTGCACTCCCCCAGTTTAATCTTGCTGTTAAGAGCCTGGGTTTGGGGATTTTTCCACATTGCAGCAGTGGCTGTATCACACCAGCCCCAGCACACTTCATCCACGCTGCACACACATTGCCACAATCTGCCTTCATTAATTTTAAGAAATTTCAATGTGTTTCTGTTGCCGCTTGTGCCGTGGTTTTGCTCTGTGTCTGGATTTTGAATCAGCATTGTGGCACATGTCTGATCTTGCATCAGCTCCCCATGACAGCCCACTTGACCCTCTTTCAGATTCCTCAGATGGTCCTATCCCTTTCTAGCAAGCTGAGTGACACAGTCACTTCATTATCCCTATGTCTTGGCTTTCCACCCATGGGCAGGGCTGGATCCGTCTCTGAAGGCAGCTTTGGAGCCGGGGGAGGATCAGAGAGGTGTGAAAGGCCTTGGAATGGGTTGCCACCTTCATCCGCTTTGATTCACTTCTGGACTTGTAACAAAACTCGATTAAGGCAACCAGCATGGCGAGTCCGAGCCCACCGATGAGGATATAGAAAACCCCCGCCACATTGCTGAGACTCAGCGCGCTCGTCTTGTCCTGGAAGAAAAAGGAGAAGGGAGGGAAAGGAGGGCACACGGGAAAGGAGAACAACAAAATTAATATGGAATTCCTCTGGGAAGGATGCTGCACAATATAGCAGTACTGGCATTACATCATCTTCCTCTTTAAATGAACAAGTGACATTTCTAAGAGCATTTTTAAATTTTTAATTCAGTGTCTAGTAAATCTAACGTTTCCCTCACACAAACAAATAAACATTTCCTCAGCAATGTGATTCTTGGTAAAGGTTTGGGAATCTCTGTTTTTCAATCAGCTAACTTAAATGCTCGTTTTATCCAAAATGTCTAGTTTGAATTATTGATTAAAGGAGGAAAAAAATTTGAAGTTCTCCTCCTCTGTGACATTTGCTTGTCCCTGATGTCTTGCCTGAAATAACCTGTTCTCTTGGAAATGCTCATTCCTTCATTCCTAGATTGTTTCCCCCGCAAATTCTGTTGCTGAGCAACACATTGAAGTGGATGGGCTTTTCTTCTTTTTTTTTTTTCCCCTTTTTGATTCTGGGGTTGAGGTGACACCTGAGCTGTCCTCAGAAACTCATTTAATTTCTATGTAATAAGGCAGTTATTTCATATGCAATCAAGACCTGCTGATGCATGTCTAAGCTAATTATTTGGTTGGCAATAAATAGGGCTATTAATGAGCCTCAACTTTTAGTCAGCAGCTACATTCTGATTTTACAATTTCCTAATGAATCGTCATGGCTCTCTGGGGAAGAGACAAGGCTCAGAAAGACTCATTTCACTGCGAGAGAAACCAAGTGCCCACACCTAACCCTGATGTCACCCCCTGCAGTTTTCAAAACCTTCTCCTCCATGATGACCAGGTTGACTTGGGGTGTGAGGGTAATCTGGGCAGCAACAGGATCCCAAACCTGGCTCAGCTCTATGTGCAAGGCTCCCGTTTCTAGGACAGGCTTTCTCTACAGTGAACCAGAGTGCCCTGCTCCGTGCTTGCTGCTGCTCTGCAATATTGACTTGATACCTATCTGACAGCAGAGATTCCCCAGGGCCAGCCCAACTGCTCAGTGCAAATCTGTTGGGGCCACCAGAGTCTGAGCAGCATTGACAGCCCTGCTCTGTGGATGTGGGAGGAAAATTGCATGTGGCTCATTTGAGATGTAGCCACACAGTTCCGGGATAACATCGGTGCCTGTAGAAGTCTCTGCAGCTGGTAATGAAGCCTCTGCACAGTTCTTGGTGTTCTTCCCTGCTGCTCCATGGACACGTGGACTGGTGGGTGGCACAGCCTGTTCCTTGCCCTTGTAGGACAGTTGATTCACTTGCTTTTCTTGGCAGGTTTTACAAGAAGCAGCCCACAGCTTTTGGGAAGGAAGGGGATTCAGGAAACAGAAAAGGATATTGGAGTGATGTCGAAAGGGTCCAAACTGGAACATTAACATGAGCATGGAAGGTTTCAATGCAGGGCAGTCTGCCTGACACTGGTGCAGTCTTTCAGGCAAGCATGTTTTGCAAAGGATTCTGTCTTTTTCTGTATTAGAGTTTGACAGCATAAAAAGCCAACCCTCAAGGCATGAAAACATCTTAATTTTCAAAATTAAAAAACCTCCTGCAACAGAAGAGAATGTAATTTTATTTTTTTAATTAGAAGAAAAGTGTGTTCCAGTCAGGAATGCTAAAAAGATATTTTTTCTTCTATTTCTTCTTCATCTGACCCACTGCCCATGCAACCTGCCAAGCTTCTTCCCAGCTGGAGCTCCCACTGTGGGCTCTGGTACTATGGGGAACAACTTTCCATCCTGAGCCCTCTGCTGAAAGATGCAAAGGTTGTTATGGGGCCATCCCTGCTGAGTTTCAGTTTCTGGACAAAACTCCAAGAGTGACCTCATTTTCTGTGCTTTGCTGATTGATCACTTTGACAAGGGACTCATTGCAGTCACTGTGTGCTGCTGGAAAGGTTGGATTTCTCCCTTGTATAACATTCATGCACTGGTCAAGCTGTAATCTTGATGCTTCCTGTGTGCTCTCTGTAATGAGAGATTTCTGAGAATATCCTCTTAATTTCTGAGGTTTCAGTATTTGAAAGATTATTTCTCTGGTCTTTTCTAATCTGCCTTCATGCAGTTTTTCCCCCAGGCTTGACTGCATATTTGTTCAGTCATCTCTTCTCTGCAGATTGTTGGGTGTACTTTTAAGCACCAGTTGGGAAATGCTGGAGGTTTTTTAGTATAGATATAGAAAACCAGACCAATTCCTCTGAGGGAACTGTGTTACAACATAACAGGTACTTTGCCCTTTAAAATTCAGT
The DNA here is from genome assembly GCA_013399455.1 of Anthoscopus minutus. Classification (NCBI taxonomy): domain Eukaryota; kingdom Metazoa; phylum Chordata; class Aves; order Passeriformes; family Paridae; genus Anthoscopus; species Anthoscopus minutus. The sequence goes on from VWYI01013654.1 coordinate 638,196, forward strand.
CTGAAGGAGCTGCCCCAGCTTCAGGGAGGGATAAAGACACTAAAAAGGGGTTGCCCTTCTCAGCATCCTAATCTTTTAACCAGGCTTCTTGATGAAATGTGGCTGATCAGCGCATGCTCTCTGCTCAGAGGGAAGAATGGGGACGGGGATGCAGGTGGAGCAGGCTGTTTATCTGTGTATTACTAATAATTGCCAGCCTACACTTCCACCTTGATTTAACAGAAGGGTGGAAATCTCCACAATATAAGGAATGTCCAAGCTTTGTGCAAAAGGATGACACTGTATACAAGTGAAAACCTATTGATGCTCTCCTTAAATTAATGGATCAGTGCAATCCATACAATAGTCTTTAGCTTGCAGCCATAGATCCTGAGGAAATCTGCCTTCTTTGGCTCTGCTGGGCATGAGAATACACAAATTTCAGGGTTTATTTGCCATGATATATTTATTTCCACCCACAGTTTGGGGTTCATGGTCCAATGAGGCACATCCTTAGCTGGCTGCAGTGGCAGAGAAATCTGGCAACCAGGAAAGGCTGCTGGTTCTTAATTCCCACTTTATTCCTCGTGCCAGCAGCAAAACAACCAATAAGAGACAGGAGATGACCCAAAGCAGTTTCCTGCACCACCACTACAATTCATTTTAGGGTTGTTATGTTTTTCTTGCATTTACTTTGCAGTAGCATTATTATTGTTATAGTTATTACTCTTCCTACTGCTATTCCTATTATTACTGTGACAATCTGGGTGAACTGAACTTATCCAGAAGGCAAAGGAAAGCATATAGAGACACAGTGGTGGGCAAAGATGCAGGGAGGGAAAAAGCAGCCTGAGTTTCACTTCTGCTTCCTTAGTAAAGTTTCTCTCAAGGAGCCAAAGGCAGATTCCTGGGGCACTGAGGAATGCTGAACTGCAGGAGCACGGCTGATGGCAGAGCCAGCTACCACAAGCAGGCTGAGAAGAGAAACTGCTCCTGTGGTGGTGCTTAACTCCTTGCTCATCCTCCTTTTAATATCATTTTTTTTCCTTCCCTCTCCCAGCAGGACATGCAGAGACCTTCTTTGGGCAGGAGTGACATCTTGTTCCCATCAGCTGCAGGACCTGACCACCTGAAGGGTCAAAAGCCCTGTGTGCCCCACTGGGGCTCTGCCTGCTGTTTCCATGCATGATCCTGCCCCAGTAATGCTCATAATAACAAAAAGTCCCAAATTATTCTATCTGCTTGAGAGGACACTCTCCTCCTCTCTGCTCAGGCTCTGTGACACCAGATGCTCTCCTGCAGAGCTGCCCATCACTGAACCAGCTTGTTAGTGGGAGTGTAAATGTCACTGCTCATCTCCCGCAGCACAGAGCCCTGACGTGGGGGGAAGATTGGCAGGTGAAAAAAGAAAGAAAAACCCATCTTCCCAAAAGAAAAACCCATCTTCCCAGCCTTGTTGCTGCAGCAACCAGGCACCTTCCTGTCTGTTGCTCTCAAACATGGCACCGTGTCCATCATCCCCTCTGTCATTGTTTAACCCTTGTTGGCTGACAAGGGTTAAACAATTTGCCCAGTTTCCCAGCAGGGCTGGTCCCTTTTGTCACTCAGTGTGAGCAGAGCCCCGTGGCAGCACAGGGTGATGGCACCTTGAATTGTTGCAGCCTCCAGAAGATGAACTAGCCATAGAGCAGGTGGCAGCTCCAGAAGCTGAGCTTTTACCCTAACTCTGGGGTAAAAGTCTGCCCCAAAGCTGACCAGACTTTAGTGGGGTAAGGCCAGAAGCTCAGCAGTGAAGGATACAGCTCTGGCCATTGTCTCAGAGTGCTAGCAGGGGATTTGCAGGAGCACATGGATGGCTGGAGATGAGGCTGCTTAACATAAGACACCTGTGATTTGAAAACCTGACAACTTCCTGAAAAGCGCAAGGCACTAGCAGGATTTTTTCCTTTTTTTTTCTTTTTTTTTTTAACAAAGCCAAAATTCTTGCACTGGAGAAGAGGATTGGGAAACATGTGTCTTTGATAAAGGTCTTTTAATTGCATGACACACCTATGTGTCCCTGAAAGCAGCTTGCCATCCTGGTCTAGGAAAAACCTTCCTTTCTCCCAATGCCTTGCAAAAGCCCTAGGAATCACATCCATATGACGCAAAATTTAGTCTACCTTGTCATTACATTTCAACAACACAAGGCATCCCTTGCAAGCTCATTTCACAGCCTGCAAAAAGTCCATCCTGTGCTTGTTTGCAAAATCAGGCCCTGCTAGGGAAGTGCCTACTACAGTGGCAATTAGAGAGGACTCAGAAAAGCTGGGAGACAGGACCAGGAATTGCTGGATGGTTTCTAGCTATGTGCAGTGCTGGAGGTGAGTGTGTATGGAAAAACCCTGGGCCTGTGTGAAGGGGCAGCTGCTGCATGTTCACAGTGGGAACAAGAGCAGCAGGGACATTGTGCCCAGTGCAGGACACTGCCTGGGATGTCCCTCTGTCTGGGAAAGCAGCTGGGACCATGGATTGAATGTCCAGCACCTTGTGGGATGCCATGACATATCAAAATATTCAGCAGAGCCAGGAGTGTTTGCCTCTGGGGTTTGAGTTCAGATCCACTAATGTCTCTACTGTTTCTTTGCAGGAATTTCTCTGGATAAAAAACTGTTGGGCAATAGATAGGTAAACAGATTAAAACCAGGAAGCACAGAAATCAGTACAGGCATGGAACATTATCTGGGACCAATGAAAATAAGCCTGGGAAACACCAGAAGTTTTGCTAGGCTCTGGATAAAAACCTTGGGCACAAACCTTATATCCAGCTAAGCCCTCTCATCTCTTCATAAGCACTCATTTATCATTCTGAAAATCCTTCAACTGAAAACTAAGCTGAACTCAATAGTAGACAAAAATGGGAAGGTTTTATCATGGCTATGTGAGGAAAAATATGAAATAGCCTCCAGCCTCTCCAGCTTAGCTCTGGACTTCATCTGTTGAGGAAAGGTGAGTGTTCCAGCTTGTCCTGGAGGGATCTGTGCCCACCATGGGCAGGAGGGGGGAAGCTCGGCTGGTGATCAACCCAGCCTGCCCTGCCTCATCCCAGGACCACGGGCATGGAAAAAGGAGGGGGATGCTCATGCAGCAGCTGGGCAGCTCAGCTCGTTTACAGTAGGTGCAAAAGAGCCCAAGAGGCAAAAAGGGATAGAACTTGGATGGGCAATAGGTGGGCACATTTGGCTGCTATTTTGAGAACAAGTGAGCAATGCAATTTCTTGGTCTTTCTGTAAGTGGGAGAGGGGTCAGGTGATGTTTGTGTTGATTTCTCTGACGTTTCGTGTCACACTTCAGTTGTAGACATGGTGCAGGTGTTCAGCAAGGACTAAAGATGAGATCCTTCTGTGTAACAGCCAGGATTCTTCACTGTGATCTTCCATTCCCAGAAAAAGCTTACATGGTTTAAGTTTTGTACCTACTGATTTCACACATGGAGTTTTAAGCAGCTCTTGTGACTTTAAGATCCAATCTCAGTTATTCACACATGATTCATGTGTGTGTGATTGCGTTTTCCAAGCACATGTAAATTACATGTGATCAACATTCAGGTCATATGATCCACAGAAACCCATGTGTCTCCAAGCTTATCCTTCTGTCCCTATTGGTTACCCTACTCTGTGGAACAAAGCCCTACACCTACTCCTTCTTTGCATTTTTTTTCCCCAACAGAATAGTGATAAAGCACAGTATTGTAGGGATTTTATTTTAAACTAAACTGATTTCACATCCATTTCCTTATGGGCATTTTACTGGCTATGGAATTTCTCTGGCACTGTTGCATGCAGGCTCGTGGTGAAGGAATTATGGAAGCTGTGTCATGGCTTCAGTTTCCCAGCAGAAGTGATTACTCCTTGTTCATATGGTGACTACTGCTCAGTTGGTTACCTTGCAAAATACACATACTCTACAAGTCAATCAGATTTTTGCCTGAGTGGGACCCATGCCATATTGTATAGCATGTCTTATAGAAGGGTTATTCTTGGATATGTGGAATGCTGCAAAGAAGAGCAGAATTTGATTTCAAATAGCGTCTGTCAGCCCTAGAATGCTTTACAATGCAATAAAGCATTTGGTAAGAGTCAGACAATTAGGCCAGGTGGAATAAAATATGATGACCTACCATAAAACTGTTGGTAAAAATTTCCCCCTTCTCATGAAATTTAAGTATCTTTAATACCTTACAGCCCAACCTACTCCATCTGGCTCTGGAGGTGGACTGAACATAGAAAAGAAAAAAAAATTACATTCTCTTTTCTAGTTTTCAGTTGGGGAACCCCATTGGGACTTGAGAGCAAAACTAATTCTGGGCAATTCTGAAGGGCTTGCTGCAGTTCTGGAGTAAAGGTGCCAGGGCTGAACAGCAGCTTTTATTTCTGTTCACTGAGAAAAAGCTTTAATGAAATTCTTCAAGGTTTCCACTGC
>VWYI01013654.1:645135-967579 GCA_013399455.1 Anthoscopus minutus
ACCTCACTGCTCCAGCGGGGAACATCTGAGAGAGCACCCTGACTCAGGACGTGCAGTGGTGAGTTTTACAGGCTCTGCACATGGGCACAGTTCTTTTCTGGGTGCAGAGTATCATATGCAATGCTGGTGTTGACATTGCATGAAAAAGAAGTACAAAGCTAAGCACAGCAAGGCACAAACATGAGAGGGCTTTAAAAATTATGGAAGAGGTTGTGGGATGAATCGTACATCCACACACCTTGAATGCAAATAAAACAGGTCTTTAAGAAGGCCAAGGACCTTGCAGCTCCCATCTCAGAATCTGTGCTCTGTGTCACACCAAGAAACCCTTGCCAAGGGGGCTGCTCTCCTGTATTGCAGTTCAAAAATGAGCCTGACTGTGAGCAAGAGGAATGTGCTGACCTCCACGAGCCCGCCACAGCTCTGCCTGTTGGGATTCCATCCGAGCACTGAAGCCTTCACAAGGACTGGGAGCCTCCTTCAGGCAGAATCCAGCCTTCAAAAAGCAAAATCCAGATGCAGTCAAGCTTGCTACCAGTCCAAGAGAAGGCGAAGGTGTAGATTTGTAGGTGGCTGAATATTTTCCCTTTTCAACTCTAATGGTATTTTGGTCAGAGCCCAATTTTGGTTGCATTTAAAGCAAATGGGAACATGTGAGTGTAGATCCAGAAAGAATCTGACACTAAGTAAATCATAATTATTCTGTCTTCTAAAACAGAATACAGGTTACTTAGCACTCTGATGCCTGAACCATCTGTGAAAAATTAGTTAATTAATGAGCCAAAATACATTGCAGCTTCTATGTGGGTACAAGGTGTTAACAAAGTAAATGCATTGCTGTTTCCCTGAGAACATTAGCAGCAATATGATTTTTGGGACCATGTGCTGAACATTATGTGTTTTCTTTCCTAGGAAGCTTTATTTTGGTTAACTGTCTCTCCAGCTCCCAGGGAGAACACAGAACAGGCTGTACTACATCTTGACTGCATTTTGATGGAAGACTGAAAAGTCTGGGGTCCTGAATGAAGGTGGCTTTTTAACAGGGAACATTTTGTGTTTACTCACAGACCCCAGGAAAGCTGATTCTGTTTATGGAACTTTAATGTCAATATGGCTGGTCTGAAGAATTTGCTCTCCCAGACTGTCATCTCAAAATCCTCTCTAGTCCCTGAGTCCAGACCTACAGGAAATTTTTTTGGGTTTTCCTTACCCTGTTTTGGGTAATTTGGCTTTTTTCCCTCTTTCTGATCACTTGTCCAGCAGTGGAGAAGATCTCCTGCTGGGTAAATGGGTGCATTTTGCAGCAAGGTGACTGTCTCATGTCAGGCAGGATCACAGCTTTGAATGCGCTGGTGTTGAAAGGTGAAATTTCTGCCTTCCCATTACTGCCCTTCTCAGACATGCCTAAATGCAACTTAATTTTAACATCTGGAGGCCAAAAGATATTCAAATCCAGATTCACCCAGGAGGAAGAAGTAATTTTTTTTAGCAGTCCAAGAGACCAAACTGATCTTTCTGAAAGGAATTTTTGCACCTGCTACCACATGTAGAATTATTCCTGGATTATCAACCTTGTTTTCACTTATCTGTGGCAACATCCTAGCCTTGTTTTCCCAGGTAGAAGCAAGAAAAATATATGGTAAATGCTCCTGTATTTTCTCTCTGGGATTCTTTCCAAACAAGCTATCCTAAAGGCAGGAAAACTGGTCTAGCTACAATGCCCAGCTTCCAAAACACACCTAATACAAGACAGACCTGGGTCACAAACCTCCTGCAATCCTGGCTCAGAGCTTTTACTCTGTGGATGGAAGTGAGTGAAGATGGAGACTGAGTGAGAGACAGGATGACCATGCTGGACAGACGCCTCATGAACGTCACCTTGCTCAGGGCAACCTCTCACGTGCGGGACCCCAGGGGGAAAACAGACACTACATGAGGACTGTAGGGAACTACTGAGATTAAAACAATTAAAACATCAGGAACAAAACAGACACAATGGGACAAAAAAATGGACAGGAGCTGTTCCAAAGAAACACCATTGGAGGGAAAATCAAGCATTCCTCCTTTGCCATTATGCCCATAAGAAATTTGTTCTACATGCAGCCAGGATGAAAAAGAAGAAACAGAAAGAAATGTTAGAAATTTTTGGAGTCATGCCTAGCAGAGGGATGTTTGGAGTTGCAAAAGTAAAATGATTGATGGAATTTTATTTCTTCTGGTTTGTTTTTCATAGAAGTATGAAAAATGGCTCTTTCACATGCCAAAAATTACAAGACAGGTAGGATGTTCCTGCTTGTTTGTTTTTATAATATCGAAATTAGGATCCAAGATTGATGTTTAAATAAATAATTAATTAAGTAGAATCAGCCCTGTATCCTAATTTCCATATTTGCAAGACTGCAAACAAACACTGGAAAGTGTGCAACAGAAAGCATCTCAAAGCTGTGAGAATATGTCCACCTAGAGCAGGAGGAGCCTGAGTCATTTCAGAGCCTGAACTGCACTGGGTGCAAGAATTGCCTTCTGGACCATGTGCACTGGTGGTGCAGGGTTGTCAGCTGCAGGGGATCACATCAGCTTCTCTAAAGAAACTGCTGATATGGGAAGTGCTGAATCGAGTGTGAGCTGAGCCAAGAACTGTAGTAATCAAAATCCTCGGGTCTCATCCACTACCAGTTGATACACCTTTGGTTCTTTGGGCTGGCTTTGTCTTGGGCACTGTGTGACCAGACCAATCCTTCTACTAATGATCATCTTGTAATAATCTGGTTTCTAGAAATCCAGAGATCATGGATTAAATGCCTTTGCATTGGGTTATGTTAGCAAACAACTATAAGGCCACACATACACTTCTGGTCAATATGCTTTCATTAATAAATAACTCACTAATTAATTAAATACATTGGAGTATCATTCTGATTACTTAATGCTACAGATCCTGAGATTTAATGGTTTGACAATCTAATGGTTTGGTTTGGTAATCTAATGGTTAACTAAACCATTGCAACTTTTGTTCCTCATGAACATAATGTGAGGAATTGACATGGCTGCTGCCAAAAGGAACCACACTTCTGTGTCCAAGATCACAATACCAGTCTGTGGACTGTGGCAGTGCTGTTCTGAGCAGGTCAGTTTTCGTGATGGATGCTCATGGCCAGCAGCGTGGCTGTATGCAGTGCCCAGGCTCTGCTACTAACTCAGGCCTGGGTTTGTGCTTTTAAAGAGTTCTTCTTGTTAAAGGAAGGTCTCTGAAGGTACTTCACAGGCCAGTAGGCAAATGGGTCATGTGGCAGCTGCAGATCTGGGCTCGGAAATGCAGTGTTAGTACCCCTTTGGACTTGCTATAAATTTGGTGCTTGCTGAGATCTGAACTGACTCAGGGAATGAAAATGCCCACACTTTGTAGAATGGACTTCCCACCTCTTCCAATCAGCATTTCATTTCAGGAAACACCAAAATGCTTTCCCATGGGAACTCCCTCTGCAAGCATGGATCCAAGCCAGGGTAATCCCATACTCTGCAAAGCTGTGCAGTTCACATGGCACAGGATGAGCGTCCCTTCCGGATACAGCTCTGTGAAACCAATGGTTACACCACAGCAGCCCCCTGCCATCACCTCATACAGCAGACACATTCATAGCAAGTGGATCAGCCAGGATCCAGTTTCCAAAAGCAGGGCTTGAATCAGACACTCCCATTGCTGCTCAGCGGGAGCCGGGCGTTTTACTTCCCTGCACATCACAGAGTGGTCACACCCCTTCCCCTCCACCTCCCCCACCTCCTTGCCCCAAGCTTTTGTGATTAACATGGCAATGGAGATTGAACTGTGTGCACACATTGATTTGCTGGGTGGTTTGGCAAAAGGAAGCAAATGCAAGCTACTTACCTCAGCGCAGAGCCCTTTGGCGTTGCAATACCATAGCCTTTGGAGTCCAAGTTACCTCCCACCTTCATGGTGTCGCAGGGCTTCCTCTGCTCGATGTACTCGTTCATTGTGGACTCCAGGAGGTATGCATACTTCCCTTTTGACTTCCTCACCCGGATCATCCCCTCTTCCGTCGTCCTCACAAAAACGGAGGGCTCGGCTGACTTCATGTATGTCCACATCTTCTCAAACACTGCTATTTTGGATCGCTGCGTAGGACAGCAGAAACCCAACAGAAGCGTTAACAGAGGTTTGGGCGCTCCCTGAGATTTCCAGCTTGGGCTGAACACACATCAACGGGCCAAGGACACCAACAGCACACATCAAACATTACCCAAAAAGGGTAACAGGATGTTAGCACTTCTGCACCAGGGCCCAGATCAATCCCTGATTTTCTGGCCTATGTTTGTGTATGGAGTGATTTTGTAGATCGAACCAAAGGCAAACCAAGCTGGAAATCTGGAGATGGTTTCATTTGGAGTTGCTCAGAGAAGCTCCTCAGTAACGTGGGGAAGCACATGGATATTCCATATTTGTGCTCACAACTACAGAATATCACATGCACTGGAGTTACTGCCAATCCTCTGGCAGGCTGTAACATGGTGAGGGGAACCAAGTGAAAAAAAAAAACCAGACCTGAGCTGAGGATGAGAGAAGATGGACCTGGAGGACTTGTCAAACAAGAAGCTAAGAAAAATGCTTGCATTAAAGTTTCCTTTTTACCCTAAAAAATTCTTTCGTGGAGCCAGCTTCCAGGGTGCCATAGGCGATTTCTGTCTGCTTGGCCAAGTCCTCTGCACTTTCGATGGGAGACACCATCCTCTCCACGGTGAGGAAGGCAGCCAGGTTAGCTGTGTAGGAGGAGATGATGATCAAGGTGAAGAACCACCAGACGCCACCGACTATGCGGCCGGACAGAGACCTGGGCACAGAGAGGAGATCAGACAGGAGCAGGGTGAAGGTCTGAAAGGTGAAGTTTGCTCTTTGCAGGCCCGTCATTTACATGGCCATTTACCCAAAGTCACTCCCTCCAGATGCTTTCAAGGAAGCCAGAAGTCTGTCTCAGCTCCTAATTTACTTTTAAAGGTGTTGATGTCATTAGAGTGGGTTAAAAAAATTCACAATGAAAAAAAAAATTAGCAATAAATGGAGAGAATTTACTTTGATTTGAAATTCCTTTCTGAGTACAATATTAATAATAAGACATGGAGATAATTATGAGATGGTTTAGCTGGGCAGGGGGCAATGCCCATCAACAATGCCTCTGTCAAGGTCTTTGTTGTACCATGTACCCCTGGCAGGAAGGAGCACCAGCATGGAACCAGACCAGACACACAGCCCAGCTGTGAGCTTTTGGTGAGCTCCTCCATCACCTGAAGTTTAAAAAAACAACCCCTGTGTTTTTCTGTAAGACATATTGAAGCTCAGAGAGGAGTTATGGTCTTAATGAATAATTTGCCTACTGATATTCTCGCTTTTGTATTCAGCAGATGGTTAGACAAGATGTTCTTACTAATGCTTTAAAATCTAGGTGTTTTGTACTGTCTGCAATCAAATAGCCAATTAACTGTAACCATTCAACAGGTGTAGAAGCAAATAGGTCAAACAAGCATTAATATTAAAATTTTTTCAAATAATGTTTGAGAGTGGAAGATGATTTTAGACTGATGCCAGCATTCAGGCATTCTGTCTAAATTATTTATATGCTCCTTCTCTAGATGCAGAGCACTGTCCCAGACAGAAGGGAACATACAAAGCTGTTTTATAAAGCCAGACAGCATGACTAAGGAGGACCTGCCTCTGAGAAACACCATTTATTTCTCCACAGGGGACCATGTTTCAGCATTGTCTTTCTGCTGATCTGAGTCACTCTGCAGAAGTATGGTTTATGGGATGGTAACAGAGATATTCCAGTCCAGCTAAGGTCTAAAGTTAGGTGAGATAAATGTGACCATCTTGCATCCCATCTGCAAAGAGCACTCAGCCTGCAGGACTGTCAGCACATACAGCTTTACCATTTGTTTCATATTTGGAGAGGGACTGGGGAGGGAGGCAGCTGTAGATTAAACTCACACATCTTCAGATTGATGAGGAAGAGCAAGAAAATTAGTCTGGGTGATGTGTGCTCAGGGAAGGAAGCACTCAGAAAAGACACAGAGGCATTAAACAAAAGTAACCAGATAATGTCAAATACAACAATCTCTGCTGATGAAGGCCACTTTGAGCTGGCAAAATCCATTTGCATGGCAAATAATCACATTCATCTCCAGCTGCAAATTATACAGCCTTTCCTTCCTGATGAAGCTGGGATATTTCTGCGACTCATTTCAATCCCTTCAGCAGCAGTCAGCCGGATTCCTGCCTCCACACCCTCAACACATTCACCACCAGCTAATCCCAGGGGCTGCCTGCCCTCAGCTGCAGATGGCTTGTGCTTCCCAGCTTCACACCTGGCACTGACAGCATGGAAAAGTAACTTTGGGGTGTTGAGCCTGGAAGGTAACAGGGAGGGCTAGGGGAGGAGGGAGAAGGGGCTGTTTCTTTCTCCAGGGAGATGGAAGGATGCAGACAGAATTCATGTGTCCCTCATGGGCTGGTTTCATCTGGGCTGTCTCTCCTGCTAGTGCTGGTCATTCCTCCTCATGGCATGAGGAGGGATGTGCTCACTCTCACAGACTGGAGAAAAGGAGAGGAGGTCAGCAGCTTGCTAGGGCTGCCAGCATGGCAGGGGCCTCGTGTGTGTGATGTTTTGCTGCTGACACTGCTGCTGAGCAGTGTTTGCCCTCGTGGCCAGATTGACTTGGAGCTGGAAGCTGAAATGCACAGCAAAGACTCAGCACATGGGATCTGCAGGACATGGCCCTTTTGCTCTGTGGCTGGGCAGCATTTGGCACAAAGGAAGAGCTGGTCAGCGATGGAGAATCTGGGAGGACAGAGCAGCTCAATAAAGAACTGTAGTTGTGAAAAACATCAGAGAAGCAGAGGTGATCCCATGTGACACCCCACAGCTCAGGAGCAGGGGACACAGGTTGAACAGAACCACTTGGGTTTCTCTTGTCTGTTTAGACTGAGCCAATGCCTGCCTACCTTGGCAAGTGCTTGCAAAGGCAATATCTGCTACCACCCTGTTCTGCTTCTTCTGCAGAGCCAGCAGATGAACAGCAGCGCCTCCATCACGGGACACATTTGCAAAAAGCCTTTGTAATTTAGGAGATAATGTCTGATTTCTGACAGCAGCAACTTCAACACTAGGGAGCTAAAAGCCTGGTCAAAAACCAGTGGGACTTAGAATTATGTTTATGCTCTAGTAAGAGCAGTCACAGAGGAGTAGATACATCTTGTACTTTGAAATCACTGTGAGGTTTTAAAGTCTCACTCTGGAGCTAGGTAACAAAAAATGACCTTGCACTTGACTAACAGAAATGTTCTGCAGCTTGAGCCCTGGCTCAAGTTTTTGTCACTAATGATGCTGTGGGGTTTAAATCCTCTTGCATGAGGATGTGTCCCTGTACCTGTTCAAGCCTAACATGAAGGAGTCAGCTCCCTGATGAGTGGAAAGGAGTCAGTAGCTCAGCCCCCTGCAGAGCTAAGGTGAGACTGAGCACCTTGGTTAGGACTTTAAAGATGTGCAAAGATTCAGATATTTGGATCTGTCTATTTGACCTCTGGATTCATTCATGTTCTTTATCGTTGTAATCCTTGCAAATAGCAGGGTCTAAAAAAACTGGACTAAAATAAACAAGGGTAAGAATGTAAGAGGCTTTCATGAATGGGGTGCAAAAAGGGGTAAAGTATCTAAATAGAACAGACTGTATTTTTTTCAACCTGTGTTATTTCTTCTGCATCTTCTGCACCTAGACTCCTTTTTCCTACACAATCCAAATTAAGTTATCTTGATTTCTTCTTCTATCTCTGCCTGTGCTGTGTAAAATAACACACATACCCCCACTCTTCTCCCTGGCTTGGGATCCTGCCTGTGCCTCCCAGAACTGGCAAGAACAGGATGCTTCTTTCCATCATTACCCTTGCAGGAGTAAGTAGTAAATACTCTGCCCTCATTATCCACAGTGCACAATCTACTTAAAATTAGAGCTGGCTGGGAACCAAAATTTCAGGACTGTGAACAACTCTGAAATTGTAAATAAAACCTTAATATTCTCATTTGGAATGCAAAGATAACGGTTGCAAATGTCCTCTAAAAGTAGCACTCTGAAAATGGTTGTTTTGGGTCTGTTCAAGCTTTGCCTTTTGCTATTATTTGTAGTATAATTTCTGAAAGGCTAAATAGTATAATTTTAACATGGTAAACAATTTTGTTTCTGCTTTCTCATTACAAATAATTTTCTTTCAGCTTTTATAGTACATTATATTCTTACCTACTGCATATATAATTTAAAAGATAATTCTGAAGCATGCTATTTTAAATCTGCCCAACAAAAATACTGCAGATGGCCAAGCTGCAAGTAATAATTTTGATGTTTTTACTTACATGACTTTTAAAAAACCTTTCCTTGCAAAAGTAACTGCATTTTGCCAGCAGAACACAGAAAGGAATTGTAGGTTCCCTTTGTTCCTATGAATAGATTTGTTCTAATGTTTTAGCCTTAGCATTGATGGATTCATACAGAAATAGAAAACCATGCATCTATAATCTCATTTCTTAAAACAAAATGCAGTCCTTGATCAAACGATTTTCTCCTTGATCTTATCCCTCATGGAAGGTAGGAAAAGCCAGCAGGAGTTTGCCTCTGCTTTGCCATCTATTAGAAGAGAACAATACATTTCTCCAAAAAAATATTAACAAGATCATCAGAAAATATAGACAGTAAACCTCATTGGAAATCTGTTCAAGCACTATCTCAGTTCTCTCCCACTTCTCCCTTCTCCCTCCCTAAATCCATTCCTTATGGAGAATTACACCTAAACTGACAGTGTTTTAATTAGAAGTGCAAATCTGGGATCCTGAAGCCATAGTTGCTTTGGGAGGATTTCCCAGATTTGCTGTTAAATTCAAGTCTAATAAAGGCTCACTTGCTCAACTGACATATTTGTCACTGAATGAATTTATGCAAAACTGCTGAAAGAAAAGCTCTTCTGTGCTTGTGTTACTGATTGTGGGTCAAACCCACTTTTGGTCTTTTACCCACACAGAGCTTCTGATCTCCAACACTGCTCTGTGAATTTGATACTGATCAAGACAATTGCATGGTTCTATCTGAAATCTGACTCGGTAGTGGTTTAAATGCAAACATTTTGCAGCAGTTTTGCTCTTACTTTAAGCAAATTTTCAGTATTAAACTCTGTCAATGTACAGAGCTTTGCTTTTCCTCTGTCACAGACCATCTGGCATGGTTGGTCTCACCACTTTACCTCTGCTCCTGACACAAACCCCAGATTTGTTCAAAAGGCAAAGGAAGAAATTCAGTGTGGGGTTGTGGAGCTGGGATCAGCTCTGGGTGCATCCATCAAGTACAGACTTCAGAGCTCTTATCCTCTTACTCTCTGCTGTGCCATGGAGAGTTTTGAATGAGCTCACAACTGTTTGCCACAAAATTCGAGGGATTAAAATGCAAGTTTCTCTGTTCATGCTGCATTACTAATTTTCTTGCCATATGAGTTTGCTTTTACTTTTTATTGAGTCTTGGTACAAGAGTCTGGAGTCCTGACTGCAGTGCTGGGTTTTAACATGCAGTGTCAGGAAAACCCTTACAATTCCAGAAGTAAGAATGTTTTCCATTGATATTCTCATTTACCTCTCCCAGAAGTACAGATTCTTTCTTCATCTCTCACAACTTTTTTACAGAGCTAAGAGCTGCATATTTTGGTTCCCTGTGGGTAACACTAGCCAGGGAGAAAGGGTAAGGAAGCTGAGGGTGCACAGCTACTGGGAGTCCCCATGCTGGCTCTGTCCTGGTTTTCTTTCTCTAATTCTTGTTAAAAAGAAAAAACAGGGAAAAGAAAAAGAAAAAAAAAATTAGGGCTTCTTAACTTTTGTATATGGGCTGTAGATCTACTCTTGTGATTTCAGGCAAGCCCTGCCAGCCCATTTGACCCCCAAAGCCAACATGCTGGAAGGAGGCAGCATGGATTATGGAATCCCAGCAGAAGTACCTTTAAGAAGGGGCTTTGTGGATGCTCAGAGTGTAAATATTACATCAACTGAATGTGATCTCTGCAAATACACAGAAGCTCCTAGATTCAGTGGGGGGATGTATATCTGTGAGGCGTTAATTATAAATCATGGTTTATTTACTGTTTCTTTCTGCCTAAGCTAATGGCTTTGGACAGCAGTGTATGCTCCCTCTCCTACTGTTTCATCTCTTCTTTTGCAGAATATGTTGGCACTTTTTTCCCCTTCAATTTCCCTTTAATGGGCAAAACCTCATTCTAAAATGAGTTTTCCTGCTTAGTCAGAAATGCATCATGCCACTTGTGGTTCTCCAGTCATTGGGCCTTGGATTACTGCAGTGCTAAGTATAAGCATGACTGCATGGAGCAGCTTCGTGCTGTTTTCGAGACATTCACTTAGCATTTTGACAGGCAAGAGGTGCCTAAGCCTAAGCCTAAGCAGGAGCTGGGTTTTTCTGTTCTCTGTGAAGCCCTGCTACTTTATGGGATCCTGGATAGCTTACTTCATCTCTCTAATTTAGTTCCCAGCTGTGGGAGAAGAGGATGAATCACATTTATGAACCTGTCCCGGGTGGGTGGCCTGAAGCACTGGCCACCAGGTGGAATTTACCTCTGAGCTCCTGCTTTGCCCTGAGACACTCAATCCCAACAGGCAGAGGCAGCATCAAATGGGCCCAGCCATGCAGGGAGTGATGTGTGCACTCCACAGCACTTTGTGCCCTTCAGAGTCCTCAACTGAGCCAGAACTGCGTGTGCATACGCAACAAACACAGCTCACCTGCCCAGCTAGTGGGGTGTTGGAAGCACTAGGTGCCAAGCAAACATGGACTGACGTGGGCAACAAGCCCTCTTCAACTTCAGCAGGGCACATAGAAATACTCAACAGAGCAGAACTGAGGTAAATCCTTCACTCGAGGGACCTGCCATCCCTGCACAGCATCCCTGGCCGCTGAAATGAGATGTTTAACCCTAAAAATGCAGGATAATATACTCACCTCTTCCAGAGGGCAGCTAAAAACAGTACAAATGCAGGGCCAGGATAGAGGGATGAAGTGGAACCCTAAGAAAAAATAAGAGTGTAGCTGAAAGGCAGAGAGGAAGATGTGAAGCCAGGCACTGTCATCCTCTGAAGTACAGCACAGAGTGGCTCTCCCTGTTGCAGACGGGCTGGTTCAAGGGATGCATGCTCAGATAGTGATTTGCTGAGAAACATGTGGTCACTTTGGGCTGCTTGGCAGCTCCAGAGAAAACCAAAATCATCCCTTTTCTGCTGTTTTGCCAGCTATTTCTACAAGGAATGAAGCCCCAACTCTCATCATGCCTTTGAGCAAAATTTTCACTGTAAAAAAGGCTCTTCCAGTATTTTTCTCACTCTGATGGCATTTGTTCACTTTGCTGAGAAAAACTCACAAAGCATCAAGCATAAAATTTTGTCAGAAATTAGTTGCTGAAGAGGCCCAGGAGATTAATTATTCAGGGACTTCCTCAACCTCAGGTGGCCCCAAATTTACAAGCACACATCCTTCTTTTTGAACAACAGACTATTGTGCCAATGTCCTTTATTAAGTTTCTGGATTCCATATGGTCTCCAGCAGTCTTTTCTTCAAAGTCTACTTGATGGAAAAGCTTTTTTTTTTTCTCCTCAAAGATTTAATATGTTTTGGATTATATGCCATTCATTTTTCCGAGATCCTTTTTAGTCATCTACATTTGCTCACATGAGAGCTCCATTTCTGAGACTTCTGGGCAATAATGCTGCAATAACCCAGTTCAGACTTCTTCCAAGGTACCTTGCCTTGGTTCATTTGGCTTTATTTTTTTGCTAGTCTTTTGTCAGATTTCCCAATCTGATGAGGAAAAGGCTTTCCTCTATAAGGAGAGTATTTTCTGCACTGGGAGATATTCACTCTTGCAATATTTCCAAATATTCCCTTCATTTTCTCTCTCATTTCTAATTTAAAATGTGAGTCCTCACCAAGACCATACAAGTTGGATTTTCTCTAGTTCCAGTTTTGAGCCTTTCTTTTTTGTACAGGAACATACTCTATCTCTTGTAGAAGTGGTGAGGAATGGATCTGCTCTCCCCAGACTGTTTTTAGAAGAGCTTTATGTGCACAGGTGTGCCTGTCTTTAAACATTAAAACTCCCAAATTGTGAAGGGAAAACATGTTCAGTGTTTCTGCTGCCCTTATTTCACCTGCTAAGATCCATTTGGTGATTTTTAAAAATTTTTTTAAGGCTTCAGAAGCACTGCCAAGATGAAAAGCTGCCCCCTCCCTCTGTTTTCCTCTCTGCAGCCTGAGATTTTCCTTCTTATTGCAAGCTTCAAGAAATGAGAGAAGAGAAAATTTCTCCTATGGGAGAGCATCCTGTGCATTTGGCTCCTGCAGCTGGACCCTCGTGGACTCTTCATCATGTCTCACACCTCTACACAGGGTACAAGTGCTTATTTTATTGCTTTTTCCTTTCCCCATATGAGGACTCATCTCCTTCCTTTCTACTCTGTTCACACGCTTGCCTTCTATTACTCTTCATCAGACAGAGCTGGGAGAATTCATTAGTGTATAAAACATGCTTTGAAGTTGTCCAAATAACGGTGATGTAACACTTTTGCACTTCTATAGACTCTTTTATCTGAAGATCAAAGTAGTAAGTTATGATTACCATGATTGGATTATTGCTGCTTAGCCTTTGGATCTGAGGGTAAGCAGCAACTCTTCTGGGTAGGCACTAATCAGAATTACTGCATGATTTTATTAAATAGATTGAATGCCATCAAGTGTGCTGTTGCTGTTTAAGGAAAGGGCTGTATGCACGAGCTGAGTGCCCTTTCCTGCCCTCTGAGCTTATCAATCAGCTCCTCTCCAGCTGCCCCTTTGATCCATGTGAAAATGGAAGCATGAAGGGCTTCAGAGGCGACACCACACTTTGCCCTTTCCAACTCCAGACCCTGCCCAAGCACACAAGGGTATTTGCCCTGATTTCTTTGCAGGACCCACATTTTGCTTTTTCCACTTCCCTGATTTCCTCAAGCCTTTCACAGTGGATAACAACACAGTATCTCTGTCCTTTTTCTACAACTTGGTGTTTACCTGCTCACCATCTTGGGGTGTGACAATGGGCATTGCTCAGTGAACAAATGCATTCCTGAACTTTTCATGAAAAGGGGATATGGTGCTTCCCCAGTCACAAGGACAAGTAGCTGGGATGAAATCAGAGACAAAAGCAGAATATGCCAAATAAATCCAAAATTCCATTGGAATGAAGGCAGAACTCTGAGCCTCCCAGTGGAAGGCCAGCTGTGGAGGTGATACCAGCAAAGATCAGCTGGGGATGCTTTTTGTGTTTTGTGAGCCAGAGCAATTTGAATCAAGCAGTTCAAAGCTCATTCAAACGTGTATCCAGTGAGTGTGCACATGGTATCTTAGTGCTGATAAAAGTAATGTACAACATATGGAAGAGTTATTTAAGCAGGGCTTCCCTGTGAAAACATGCTCAGGGCTTCCCATCTTAGCTACAATATTTTTTTGGAGTGCCAACATTAAAGCAGTGTGTGACAGGCAACCTTGCAAAAGACACCACCTGAGGGAGGTGGAGGCCGTTCAGCTCCTCACAACCCTTATTCTTTGACAAAAACACTTGGCAGTCGACCTAAATATTAGAGACACAGCCATGCACACCCCTGACTGCAGACCCCAGCTGAGCTGACTGCTCAGGAACAGCTTGTTATCAAGAGGAAAGGATACAGAAAGAAGTCCTCTTCTTACTGACTGAAAATCAGCAAGTCTGAGTACAGCATAACAGGGGATCCCTGGAGGCTCAGAGAGTCTCCTGGGGAAGTCAGGGAGAAGGCTGTGAGTGTCAGAAGGCAGCCCTGTAAATCTTGGTGCTCCTCATGATCCTGAGTTAGTGCCCAGCATTAGAAACACAAACAGCGGCTTCCATGTCAGGGAACACAGAATGGTACGGGTTGAAAGGGATATTAAAGTTCATTTCATTCCACCCCTCTGCCATGGGAAATCTTTCACAGGTTGCTCCAAGCCCCATCCAACCTGGCCTTGGACACTTTCAGGGATGGGGCAGCCACAGCTTCTCTGGGCAACCTGTGCCACAGCCTCAGAACCCTCACTGGTAAAAACTTCTTCCTAATATCTATTCCAAATCTACCCTCTTTCACATAAAACTTCCCAAGATATTAAAAAAAAGGGGAAATGCACTTTAGCCCCTGCTATTTTCAACTTTGTTTCCAACAAAAAAACATGAAACATTTATTTAGTCCTGAAGAAAGAAATTGCACAAGTATTTTTAGGCTAATATATCTGCTTTTAGATGAAGTGTTTGATGACTTATTTTAGACACAGCTGGTGGAACGTTTAGTGGATTCTGTCACTCAATGGGAGGAGTTTCAGCAGATTTCTTGCTGTCCCCCAGCAACCTCAATGCTGAAGACCCAGAGTCAGAGCTGTGGAAGAGTGATTAGATATGCCTGATAGGGAGAGCATCCTGAGGAGGTAGCTTACAGGTCAGTGGAGGAAGCATTCATTACCTCTGCAGCATTTAGACATTTTCAGATTTTTCAGATGGCAGAGCGTGCAAATTCAAAGCACTAATTTTTCCTTCACAGAAGAAATTGCGTCTTTCCAACAATGTTCTCTCAGTTGGTTATTTCCTCCTTCTGAGTCCTCTATATCTTCCAGCATTTTCCCAAATGAAAAAGAAATTATAGCAAGGATTTAAAAGAATTTCCATTTTCCCCTGGCTGCCACACTCTGGTTGCCATGGAAGTGCGCAGACTCCAAAGGAGAATGTTTAGTTGGATATTGTGCAATTTGTCAAGCTGTTCCTCTGGTGAGTCACTTTCCCTGGTTAAGTGAGTTTTAGAAATAAGTGTGGTCATCAGTTCCTGGTGATTTGCAAATGCTGTTGTTACCCTGCGACCTGAATTTGCTCTCCCTGGACATAATTAACTCTGCCAGGTAGAGATAATTGCAACATCATTTGATACACTTTTATAAGGCAAGGAGACATTTCCAGAAGTCAAAGTCCTGATTTTTTTACTTTTATTCTCAGAGAAAGTCAGCTCACCAGCTCAAGCAAACCACCACAAATTAATGTACCTGAGCTTTGTCCCCACGGAATCATTAAGGTTGGCAAATCCCTCTGAGATCATCGAGTCCAACCATTGCCTCAGCACTGCCATTAAAATTCACCATTAAGCCACATCCCCAGTGCCACGTGCACACGCATTTTGAACACTTCCAGGGATGGCAGTTCCACCACTTCCCTGAGCAGCCTGTTCCAATGCCTGGCCACCATTCCAGTGAAGAAATTTTTCCTAAACTTTAATTTAAAACTCTCCTGGTGCAATTTGAGGCCATTTCCAGTGCAGATGCTTGGAGTGTCAGAGAAGATGCTTACTGAAATCAAGAAGTCATCAGATAAATACCCCTGCTCAGCCTTCTTTTCAGGAAGGAATTAAATTCCTTTTGATTGCTAAATGCAGCTGGCTCTTATTTCTCTAATGCTAAATTTTTAGCAAAATAAGTAAGTACCCTGCAAATGTAAGTTTACAAAGGATGGCACAGAAATAATTTCCTTGAAAAAGAATCCTTTCACTAAAAAAAACAAAAATAAAACCCCAAAACCCCCCCCAATAAAACCCAAACCAAAAACCTTCACAACATTTTTTTTTGTTCTAATCAATTTCTGATTTAGATTTTCCCCAAAAACTGGATAAAAACCTTTCAGTATTGGGAAGATCTTGATGAAATTGAAAAGTCCTACTGTCTTTCAAAATCTGATCTATGACTTTTTGTCAATTGGTCTTAAAAGAAATGTAAACAAACAGGAAAAAGAGCAGAGGAAAATGATCAGCACTAATTACAGGTACATAATAAAAACCTTGTTTGCTCTTCCCCAGACAAACCACTCTGATGGAGTGCAGCAGAGGAGGAGGGCACTGAACACGAGCACTGCATGGATCAGCCAGAGCGCTGCTTCCATGTCACAAAAAACAAATAACAACATCCACAAAATGCCTATAAATAATAGATTGTATCTATTGACTGGAGAGCAGCCAGCATCTGTCTCTCTCCTTCCTGCCTGGGAGTGCAGACATTCATCATCTTTGCCAGCAAACCTCCCTGCTCAGCACACCCAGCCCTGCAGCCAGGGTCTCTGCTTGGCACAAACCCTGCAAAGCCTCTGGCTCTGGGCTCTGCAGGCCACTGCAGACCCTGTTAACTCATCATCCCAAGCTGGAGGGTGGATTGAACCTTGTGCCATGTCTCCTTGCACACGTGAAACCCCACAGCCTTTAGGGCATTTCCCAGCAGTGGTCCTGCCTTGCACAGAGGAGCACTCCCTGCTCCTGCAGCTCTGCTGATGCTCCCAAAACATTTCCTGCCCAGCCTGGCTCTCTCTCACACACGGATGGGATGAAAGCTTCATCCACCATTTCACTCCCAGCACAGGCCGACCACATCTGCATCTCTCTTCTCAGTGAGGCAGATTATTATGAGTGACTTCAAGCTGTGTTGTCCAGGTGTCATGACATGATGCCCTAGTGTGCCATGATACGAGTCTGCATTTCCATTCTACTCAGTAGATTTTGATCTGAATTCAAAAGATGTGTGCTTTTTATTTCAGCAATAAAGAGAGGCTCCAAGAAGTTTGGCTAATTTTTGGAAATCTTCATTTAATGTTCCTCTGGCAAGGCACAAAGGGTGTCTGCCTTCACCAGGTGATATTTTGTGATATTTATCCACCTGCCAAACCTGAGATGGGACAAGATTCCTCCAGTGAACTCAGCTGAAAGTAACTGTTTATTCTATCTCATGGTACTTTTAAGTGAAAAATAAATGCCTTTCTGGAAGGTCTGTTTTAACCAAATGTACTTCATTTTAGTAAAACATAAATTTTCTGAGTCACAGGAAGAATAATTGGATTAAATTTAATAGTCTACAATATAAAAGAAGTCTCTTTTTGGCTAAACCATATGAAGCAACACATTTTGTGATAACAAAAAAGAGAAGATCAAGATAGGAAGCTGACAAGAGATGCTATTTTGCTCCCTGTTTTTCCATCCTTTTCACAACAGTCAAATTATTTATTTTGCAGAAAATGATGGAGAACACGAAACATTCTGATGCCTTGTTTTGCTGCAGAGGGGGTTGGGAAGCCCAAGCATCCCCTGAGTCTCCTTCTCATAGGCCTCAGGTCCATCCTAAGTTTGGAATAGCAACAGTGTACTTTAGCAAGGTCCTACTCCCCACAGCTGCTACACACTGAGGTTATTTTAAGCTCTGAAGACAATTTATCAAATTACAGTTCTGAACACAGTACAATGTGAGTCATATTTACTTCACATTTCTCTTTCTGCAGGCTCTCACTTTGGCTGTGGGTTATTTATTAGCTCTGATGCCTGCTCTGAGAAGCCCCTTTCTGGGTCTGTATTTCATGTTTAATGAGTGCTTTTGCAATTTCATGACTGTTTTCTGTAGCTAAGGTGGCACTTTGCAAAGCCTAGTGGTTTATGGCCCGTTTCAGACTCCGCTGACTCCTGCCTGTCACTTTGGAGCTGCGCACAGCTCTGAGCTGTCGCCTCTCCCTGACCCTGCTGGGCATCAGCCTGTGCTTTGGAAGCTTTAAGGGGTTGTCTCACCTCAACCAGGACAAATTAGCCCACATGGTAGGGGCTGTTCTGTCGCTAGTGGACAAGAAATAGAAGAGTGGACTCAAATCACAACAGTGAGGTTTGATCCCAATGAGGCAGAAGTCTTTATTTTGGGGTTTGCAACTCTTTTTATAAGGTGTTCCCATACAGGTCACCATGACTGGCCAAAGGAACCTCTCTGGTGCCATTGGTGGAGCAAGAGAAAAACACATTCAGAACATGTGTGTGACATTGTTTGGAGAACCAAAATCTATTTACAAAAAACTGTCCTTGAAAGAGAAAATTTCCCAAAAGACTTTCCCTTGGGAACAGATCAGCCACTGCCAGGCTGAAAACTCTCTCAGGCTCAGAAAATCATGCCCACACTGTTGCACAGCCAGTGTGGCCTCTGGTCAGTGATGGTGCAGAAGGTGCACACACGCTCCACTGGGGAATGTCCGAGAGCTCGCAGCCCCCTTGGTTTGAAGCCACGCATTTACCACTGAGTTGTTCCTTTCTGGATTTAGAGGGATGGATTCCTTGCTCATGCTCATGTTTCAGCATCCACAGGCACAACACAGACTGCCACCAGCTCCAGCTGGGACTCTCCATGAGTGGTCACTGCCTGCCCTTTGTCACACTCACCCAGTCGATCCCGAGACATGAAGGGTTTCAGAGCTTCAAGGATACCAGCAGACCTCCTGCAAAGAGGCCATGAGCATGTAACCCACAGCTCTGCTCTCTCTTGGCCATCCACAGGCCACCAAATTCACCATGTGTCTTTAAAGTCCTTGGTAGGTTGTCCCCAGTGCACTTAAAAGCCTGTTTAAAGCTCTGCCTAGTAAGACTGTCCTTAAAAAAGGACACTTTCCTTCAAAAGCAAATTTTTTTCTCTTTGGGGCATTGAAGTTCCCTGGGGACTGGTCTGAGACTGAGGAATGCACATTTACAAGAGCAAGTTATTTCTGCAAACCTCACCACCTGCTGTGCTGAGTGATGTGTCTGCAGTTTTGATCTTACTATTTTTTTTTAATGATAAATACATAGTGACATATGCACTTAAAACAAGCATGCTCTGGAAAAAAAAAACAAACCTCCAGACAAATTTCCCCTGTTGCTTTCCAAAACAAAACTGAAATAAACAACCCAAAAACCTCTACAAAAACAAAATACACCCCTGCACTTGCTCCTTTCTGCTGGGGAGAGAATGACAGAACAGATGTATAACAGAAGCTATTTATGTTGGTTAATGCATTACTGGGGAGATGCTGAGAGATAGTAGTGATAAGTTTAGAAGCAGCTACATAGGAAATAGAATAGAGCAGATATCCCCACCTGCCCACAGTGTCATTCTACCAAGTGTTCATTTCTAAGTGATGTGTCACAGAAATCCTGCACTGGGTTCGTGTGAAAAGTACATGTGAAATATGGAGAGTGCTCAGAGCCTTCTGCACAACAACATCCTACAGAAATTCTCACTCTTCTGCTTCCTCCTGGCTTTCACATCACACAGGAATGTCCCTCTCCCCAGCCATCTCAAGGAGCTGTACTCAGAGTACTGGGAGTTATAATAATTCCCATATTTAATTTTTAAGTTTTTATCATCTTGCCAATAGTTGTATCAGTCAGAAACTGCTCGTGTTCCATGGGAAAATACTGGTTTCAATGAAATTGTAATTTTCATTATCGGGATGATTAAATCAACCAACATTAAAATAACAATGATGGAATAATTCTCATTTCCCATTTCATAGCATAATAAAACCACATTTTGAAATGGTGATTCAAAGCATGTTATTTAGCTAGAGCAAATCTTGTTAGCTGAATCAAACCCACTGATCTTTCCCCAACACAACCAAATTTGCTATTCCTCAAAGCTTCAGCTTTTCACCTCTCCCTGCTCCTCCTAGAATCAGAAGTCACCTATTGAAATGACCCTAAAGGAAGACATTCTCTTTCCTAAATAAAAATAATGATGACAAAAACAGCGAGAGTGAAAATCACAATAACCTGATCCTAACGCACGGGGCTGGCTACAAGACAGCAATAAAGTTGAAGTTCCCTCTGCTGGGAAGACTTTCTGAATTCTCTGCCCAGCCTCCTACACATCAATGATCAGATAATAAAACATATTCATGAAGGCTGTCACTATCAAAGTGCCCTGCAGGCTGTTATTTTCCTGCTATCACAAGCTCATTAACATTTGGATAAATTGGTATCCGATAGCCAAAAAGCTGGTGCTCAGTCTTCCCTGCCATCCCAAGGGAGCTGTGCTGAGCTGCACAGTTATCTCCACTTGTCGATGGAGCTGTGTCTTCTTCTCATCCCCTGAGCTTTGATGCCACCACAGCAGGCTGGAAATCAACCTCTGCCCACTATCTTCACCCATAAGATGGGTATTTCTGGATGAAACTTCCTTTGAAGGGAAGGGAAACAAATCCCTCAAAAGGAAAGAAAAATTATCTAAGGAAATCACAAGAGTCATTCACCAAAATTACAAGAGTGATTTCACATTTTTTAAGTCGTTCACCTAAATTCTCCTCAGGAAGACTTTGGATGTTGGGTCCTACTGAACTTTCAGGCAGCAGAATTACTGGCTAAAATGGGAAGCAAGATGAAACTTGGTCTTTAACCTTTTGAAAGGCCAGTAACAATTAAGCTGCTCATTGTGCTCCATAATGTCTGACACAGATCATATAACCTTTCACTGGACATTCACTGTATTATTTCTCCCTACCTTGCTGGAAGTTTTTATTTTCCTTATAGTGATAGAATCATCTTATTTGTACTAGCAACAAAATAAATGCCTGACAAAATTTGATTGCAATTGGGTGGCTTTAGAAATGCTTGTTATAATTTCTGTAAATTCCTTCAAAAGAACTCCCCCCAAAAAATTTAAATGGCATTTTCACAGTGCCAAATTTGAGGTCCCAAGTTCACAGCTGTGAGTTCTGTGAACCTTTGGATCTTTTCTGAGTCTGTAACTGATTCACAAAACTACTCTTTGTTCCAGCAAGGGAGGTCAAAGCAGAACCTGCTCAGCTTCAAAGCATGGAGAAGGATTAAACCACGCCTATTGGGAGAAGGTTCATTTGGGAAGGCAACCCACCTTGGAGAAATATCACATCCTTGCTGCATGAAAGCTCCTAGGGAGAACCAGAGGCTGTTGAATATCCCAAACTCATTTGTCTGGTCAGTGGCTGGCTGGTCCCGTCCTTCCTCGAATTCCTCAGTGTGCCACTCGTAAGGGCTGAAGCGACTCACCAGGAAGAGGACAACGCTCACTCCAATGTAGGCAAAAACAATGCACATCCATATCTCATAAGCCAAAGGATCCAGAAAGGAAAACACTCCTGGTTTGGACTTTTGAGGTTTTTTTATCATTATTGATATACCTAAACTCATGAATGGTTTGGAAAAGTCTATAACTTCTTCTCGAACCAGGGTGATGGTTAATGGTGCCACAGCCACATCTGCCCTCTGAAAAAGGAGACAGAAAAGGGATTTGCAGACTGGAAATAAAATGTATCTACTAACTGCAGTGTACAATTCTTTGATCTCTGTTTAACCTCTCTATCTCAGAAGAAATCAGACAAAAGCAATTCCAAGGAAAAGGTTAAAAAGGAGAAGCCCATAATATTGGTGAACTATTTCCATTTTATCGCTACTGATTACCAGAACTGTTTTGAAATCACAGTGCTTTCTTTTTGCCGCCACCCAGCTCTTCTCATCTGATTTATCCACTGATGTCACAGTCTGATGAAGATGATTTTCTCTAAAAGAGCTTTATCATCCAGACATCAAAAGAGGCAAGGAAAGGCCAATCTCCTGAAAAAGGATGTCAGGATGTTTACTTCCATCAGGAACTGCTTTTTGATTGCATAACTGATGCAGGAGAAGAGGAAAAATGGTCCAGCAACACTGGATATGCACTCTCCACTAATTTTGCAATCTGTCTTGAAAATGGAGAGGGAAATGCATTGAAATGGCTGGCAGCATTTACAGTGGAGCTACCATCAGGAGACAGATCTTCCCCTCTCCAACACAGACTCACATGGACCTGGGAAATGATGCTCCCTGCACGATTTCCCTTGTAAGGAAAGGGAAATTAGACCCCTCTATCTAAGGGATGACCTAAACATCACAGAGTATGAACTACCAGACCAAACCAGTTTGAGAAGTGTAAGGTGCAGGTATACATCCCTGATGATGGAAATGAGTGGCTGGACAGAAAGCAATCTCATCCTTCTCCACTCATGTTCTGGGTATTTGAAATCTTTTTCTTCTTTCAACCTGCCATGCAAATATAAAATAGAGTAAAATTTGGAGATTCTACTCATGGGAAAGTATGACCTTTCGATACTTGTTCTTCTAAAAATGTAAAGAAAAAGAATCTTGGAACTGTTGAAAGGAAACATTTTGACATTTCCATAGGCACAGAATGTGCTGTCTCTCCCTAAATTAAAACATTTTACTTGGGCCGATTGTTTGAGCTGCAGTTCTCTGGAGAGCTCAGGCTAAGAGAGGGCAGGACTCCTTCTGACTCTGGGGCTTGAATGCGATCCCAGAAAAGGTAGCAAGAGCTGAAAGTCGAGGTTGGAAACTCACCCCATAGACGAGTTCTCCCACCATGCCGTTCCAGGTTTTGGTGTCGGGGTCCCGCGCTCCGTACTTGCCGTCGCGCACGATCTCCAGCCGGTAGTGGTAGCCCACGTGCTTGGCAATCTCGGCGGCCAGCTCCACGCAGTAGCCCTCGTACCTCTCGTTGCCCTCAAACTGGTTGGCATTCTTCTTGAGCATCACATACGGGTCCTCCTGGCACGGAGAACAGCAACATTGAGCCCCTCTCCTCTGACACCAGCTGTAGAGCAGCTTCTGCTCGCCCTGCAAAGCGCTAGCTTTGTGTTCCTGTGTCATTAGAGAACACGAAATAGAAGAGTGGACTCATGAACAACAGCAAGGTTTTTTTCTCAGATGAAGCAGGGAGCCTTTATTTCAGGGATTAGCAACCCTTTTTATAAGGTGTTCCCATACAGGTCACCATGACTGGCCAAGGGAACCACCTCTCTGGTGCCATTGGTGGAACAAGAGAAAAACACATTCAGAACATGTGTGTGACATTGTTTGGAGAACCAAAACCTATTTACAAAAAACAGTCCCTGAAAGAGAAGTTTCCCAAAAGACTTTCCCTTGGGAACAGATCAGCCACTGCCAGGCTGAAAATTCTCAGTCTCAGAAAATCATGTCCACATTCCTGTGCCAAGGGACATGACCAACACACCACGGGCTTATTATAGAAGGTACAAAGTCTGGGTTTTTTTTATTTTGGCATGTTCTTTTTATTGATGCAGAATCTGTGTGCAGCTCCTGCAGTGATGGACCTGAGGGGAATGGAGTAGCTGGCAGGATTTGGCCAACAAAACTTTCAGTGTAGTTCGGCAAGGGGTATTGAATGTATCTGAGCTATGAATTCTTCAAGGCATGCCTGCCTGTGTGGGCACAGGGAGAATCAAATCTGCTGGACAGGAGAGTGCCTTAAAGTGTTTAACTCAGTTTGGGTATTGTGTTTTCTCTGCAGACTCCCAGTAAGCAATCAACAAACAAATTCGTAATAGTTCATATTTCTGCAGGGTAAGAGTCTACAATGACATAATACATGATACCATACATTGTGGGGTGCTTATTATTCCCTCATGATTATAGTGGAGATTTGCTTTTAAAGCAATGATTCAGCCTCTCTGAACAAAACAGCTTATCCTTCCCAAAACTGCAGCCCCAGTTCTGTGGGATAAATACAAAGCACAGGTAAAATATTCCTAATTTACCTGGGCTGGTACCGCTACTATCTTGTCATAATCTTTTGTATTTTCTATACTTCAGCATGAGATCTCTTTAATACCTACTTAATTATCCACAACAATCTGAAGATACCTTTATGGAGCTGGCAGGAAACAGCAAGTGCTATTATTATCATTATTATTATTATTATTGTTGTTGTTGTTGCTACTATTATTGCTATTATAAAAATGATATAATACAAAGAAGAGCACATGAGTGGGAAGAGGGAGCCTGCACATCAGGGAGGTGGGGGAGAGGGAGAGCTGGGGTGGGTCATGGCACTTACTAGGATAGTTGTGACTATGTAGGTCCTGTTCTGCAGGCTCGTAGACTCGTTGCCACTTTGAGTATCTACAGCTATTGGGACCAGCTTCTCATCTTCATTCCAATAACCAATCTGCCCAGTACAAAACCAGGATTAATAGGTCTTTGAATATTAACCAAGATACAGTAACAGGGTCATCCAAACCATATCAGCCTTCTCTGCATTTTCATATCCAGACACATATCTCCTCTCCTGATTTTTCATGTCTTTGGCTAGGGGGACGGGGAAATTCCCCATCCCACTGTGCCTCCAGCCTGAAAAGAATAAT
The DNA here is from genome assembly GCA_013399455.1 of Anthoscopus minutus. Classification (NCBI taxonomy): domain Eukaryota; kingdom Metazoa; phylum Chordata; class Aves; order Passeriformes; family Paridae; genus Anthoscopus; species Anthoscopus minutus. The sequence continues at coordinate 669,275 of VWYI01013654.1, forward strand.
GTACATGATGTGCTACTGTAGCACAGTATATGCATGCAAAAACATTTATCATCTTGTACTGGTGAGTACTGCCGTTCCTATGATGAGAGTTCACACTTTCCCTGTATGACTTCCAAAAATTATTCTAATGGTGAGCTTGCTTGCTGCAGGTGCAGGTGCTAGAGGGTGATGAAAAATTGTCCTGCAGCTGAAAGCCTGCATGAATCTAGGACTGACTCTTGGGACATCTTGAGACAGTGGGACAAAAAAATCAAGTCAGAACCCCCTCCCCCCCAGTCCTGTGACAGTGTCAAAAAGTTTGGAGTCATGAATAAACTGAGCACTTGTAAAAGGAAGAACTCTAAGGTTAAATTCTGCTTAATAATAATCAGGGATTAGGGTAGCTCTATCACTCCTTGCAGGTAAAGCAGTGTGCTGGAAAATATCTCTAGGAAGATTGTGGTTGAGGTTATCCACTTTGAGGGCTTGATTTTATAAGAGGTTTTCCATCACCTCATGTAAGTAAGAAGCTGCCTGAGCTCTGCTCATATGAAAGGAATTTCTTATCACAGTAAATGGGAAAAGGTATTAACCAGGGCATGACCAGGAACCTGCTGATGGCAGATTAGGAATCATAACAGCTGAGGAGAAAAGAAATCTATGCAGGCATCTAATCACTTTTCATTGCACAGATGGGAAGAATGGAAAGCGAGGAAAGAACTTTCAAAGCTCTGCCCTAGGACAGCAAAAGTGGAGATATGGATGTTTGCTTTGCACCTCTAACCTGGTGGAACTAAAATACAATATGCATCATGGCAGTGATGTACATGTCTTACAAACAAATATTATTTCTGACAGTAAATACACAGAAAAATGAAGACATTCAGCCACTCAATTTCATCTCCTCTAGATTCTCTCCAGACTGCCAACTTATCAAAGTTCAGAGACCCAAACTGGGCATGATGCTGCCTTTGTCCTCTTATGAATACTTTGCAGTGGAGGAAGACTGCTTTGTACATCTTCAAAATGACATTTCTTTTATTTGTCAAAGAAAATTTGCCTTTTTTCGCTTGACTGCGGAGGGCTTTGATCTCACACCTGCTGCTCTCAGGTGTAAGTATAAATTTGACATAGGGGCTGTAAGTATGGAACTTTCATTATTTACATTTTTTTTTATTTTCAAACAAGTTTTTTTCAGGGGTCTGAGGAGATGCAGAGAATGCCCCTTTCCAAAATATGTAGTAGCTCTCCTTTATCAAGGAATAACTGAGTTATTCTCTGTTCTTCAAATACCTGGTGTCTAAAGTGGGACATAAGCACCTAGAGTCTGATTTTCAAAAGAATTAATGTTTCAAGGGCTTGCCATGTCTGAACAAGGCCATATTTTTCAAAGAGCCTGGGATGCAGAAAGGGATCAAGACTTCAGAAGAGCGCAAAGGTCTGTGTAGCTATTGGGACATGGTTAGTGGTAAAGCTTTTGTCACTTCAAGGACAGCAGAATTAGGTCAACATAAAGAGCTCACTTACAATGGTTGGGGCAAACAGCTTCTGCCTGGCTCTGCTTTTGTTTATCCTTGGAAAAGTGGAAGGGCAAAGCCAGACCTACGGCTGGGCCTGCACCAATGCTCTGTGCCAACAGCAAAGGTGAGCTGACCATGTTTCAGCATCCTGGAAAGTTTTTGCCACACCTGAGATGCCCTTGTTGCTCTTGATAACACCTTCCAAATATTGTATTTTTTTAGCAATGTACCACGAGGCCTCCCTAGTGCTTGGCTTTGCTCATGCCTAGAGCTGGGAATGCCCTCGTTGTGACTCCACAAACAAACTTTCATAAGCAGGAATGCCTGTTGAGATCCAACCACGCTGCCACTCAAACATGGGCTGGAACCTGACCCAGGATGTTGGGTCACTCTGCTTTACCTTTCTGATCCCATCATGTTTCATCTCAATCACATGGAGGGTGTAGTTGGTCCTGCGTCCTTTCTCGTTAAACTGAACGTTGCCAGATAATCCTTCAAAACGGACCTTAAATACAAAAATATCAATGGAAACATTGAAAAGAAAGAAAATTGGCCAGCTCCTCATGCAGTGGTAATTCAGCAGCATTGAGAGGGGAGAGGAAGAAAGGTGCTGAGCGCAGTTATTACTCTCAATTCCATGCAGGGAAGGCAGCGCATCTGCTTGAAACTGGGGTTTCACTAAGGCTCACTCTCTACAGCATGCCTGGCCATAGGCACAGCCATCCTCTTAATGAACTCTTTCATTTAAAAACCTTTTCTCTTAAAACTCAGTGGTTTAAAACATAGTATAGCCTATCAGCTAGATCACCAATGTGAGCCCATCACCTCTTGGGATGACAGTGAGCTAAATCAGCTCTGAACTCCTTGAGTTGGTGGGGCTTTGTATTTTCTAAATCTGACCTGGAGTTGGGATTTGGTAAAGAATTTGTCAGCTCAAATCAGGAACTGTAAATCAGGAGGAAATATGAAACCACGGCCACCGCTGCCAGCTGTCATCTTTTGATAGAGAGGAGCCTATTATCAAGCAAATTTAATTACCTCTGCACCAGATTAAAAAAATCCAACAATTTAGTACTGACATTTGCATAGGAAACTTTGAACCATAAATCTCTGCTGGTATCACAGCCGAACTGAAGTGGTGCTAGCATCACATCCCACAGCCTGAACTTCCCTTACTGCAGAAGGGCCCAGCCTGGAGTGGAGAATGGCTCCTGAGTGGAATCACACACTGTGGGGACCAGGAACAAGGGAAAAAGCGTGCAGGTTTGGGTTTCTATAGACACCACCCAGAGAAGTGCTCAGTCTCTGCCTTTCCACTTGCTTTGGGCAAATCTCTTGTGCCTCTAACTGGAGTCTTCCCATGTGCAAAATGGTGACAGGCACTTAACAGCTTTTTTAAATACCCTGAGATCCTCAGAATAAAGACCCATGGTAAAGAAATGAGGCTGTAGCACTACAGAGGAAATCTGTGGTTAATCTGGTCTAACCGTGTTTGTTTTCCAGCTGTTATAACAAGGGTTTGTCATGAAAATGAACATCTGCCAGCATTTTCTGAAGCTCTTTCAAACCAAGAGGTATTCCTGGTGACATTTGGATAAACATGCTTTTGCCTTTCCACAAGACACAACATGCCCATAAAAAATAGATGGGCTGAAAAAGCACCATTGTCTTAAGCACTCCCAAGCCTGCTTTTTTCCATGTCTCCTGTGGTTTTCTTTTCAGGTTCTGACCGATTCTGAAACTAAGGTCACAGGTGTTTGTGCCTTGTAGCTTTGTGTGCACTAAAGGCAGGTTTACAGAATCAATTACTTCTGTCTGAGTGAATGAAATCCTAATCCTGTGACGTCCAAGTGGCACTGAAATGGCAAAAGGGATCTCTGCTATCCATGCTGCAGGATGCAGCTCAACTTTTCCGTTGTTCACCGTCCTCTGATGGTAAATGCAAAATGCAAAAATGCAAAATGCAGTGCAAAACACACTGAGGGCTGACTTCAACAGTTCTAAGCACCAGTCAAGTCATGGAGACATGGAGCATTTAAGCACATTTGTGTGTAAGATATGTGGCATGTGGCTCTTTGCTGGGACATCTGGAGCAGAAGGATGCTGTTGTGGCCTTCTGTTCTACAGGGTGAGCCAGCAGTTAGGGACTAGCTTTCTGCTTATTAGATGTTCTGACCACATAATGATTAAATAAAAAAATTGTTTAAAAATATCATTGTAAATTTTCAAAGTACAATTGAAACCTTGGTGTAGTGGTTTTAAGCAATATTTTGTGGGTCTTTTCCTGCGAAAAAGAGGAAATACACATTCTCCTGAAACATGGCAGATTTCTGTTTTTAAAAAATGAAGGATGCTTTATATTTCTTTTCATCTTTGTTACTGCCATCCATGAACCCTTGTTAGGAGGCTGTAGTAAGGTGGGGGTCAGTCTATTCCCCCAGAGAGCACAACAGGACAAGAGCAAATGGCCTCAAATCATGTCAGAGAAGGTTTAGATTGGACATTAGGAAAAAATCCTCTCCAGAAGGGTTGTCAAGCACTGGAATGGGCTGTCCAGGGAGGTAAGTGGTGGAGTCACCATTTCTGGAGGGATTTAAAAGATGTGTGGATGTGGCAGTGCTGGGGACATAGTTTAGTGGTTTAGTGAACTTGGAAATGCTGGGACAATGTTTGGACTTGATGATCTTAGATCTTCCAACCTAAATGTTTTTTATGATTCTGTGGTTCCTTCCTACACTAAACAGGAATAAGGCAATTTGGGAGCTTATTCCAAACATTTGGGTAGAAGCAAGTAAAGAAACCTCTTCCTTTTAAAAAGCTTATAAAATTTTAGGCATTAGAAAATGGGAGGTGAAGAGAAAGCACACTGTGAACAGCTGTAAGGTTCCCTTAAATGTGAGCCTTCACAGAAAGGATAACTCAAACCTTCAATCTTATCATAAGTTATTCTATTTCCATCAGCCTCTTTCTTGCTACATTACTAAATACTGGAAGATTATCAAATCCATAGTTAATTTTTTTGCTAGGAGGCTTCTTGCCATGCCTGTTTCAGTCTTTCATTTTGATCATCACAACTGAACTGGTCAAGCCTTTTTAAAATTATTATTCTTCATCTGTTAAGAAGCAATTCTTGCAAATGGGTCTTTATGTTCTTCACCCAAAGTCACTCCAGCTGAAAAATTAAGATTTTTGAAATTGTTTTAATGAAGACATAAGGAAACTTCAGAGGAGATTTTCCAACACAGACACAAAATTGTGTTTTCTAGCTGTCTAATTTTTATATCTTATTCTCATAAAGTCAATAAAGAAAAATGCTGGAGCAGCTATTACTCAGCAGAAGACTTCCAAGTATTTCATGTTTATTAGGTAACCTATCTCCCTAATGCATCAGGGAGGCTGATTTTATTATAAGGGCTTGGAGAAGCTGTGACAGTGATTTGCCCAAGGTCATGCAGAAAGTCAGTGACAGGCTTGGGAGAAAATTGAATCCAAGCAATAAAATCAAATCAGATGCAAGATTTGGTTTTAAAGGAATTGTTGTTTACCAGTAAGCCAAAACCAAAACAAAATACCTGAGGAACTTTACATATTATACAAATTAACCAAATAAATGTTATTTTTCTTGTCTTCTTCAAAGTTAAGGAAAGAAGATGGGATAAGCTATATTTGGATAACACTGAACTAGCAGTATTTGCAAGGAATCCATCTATTTCTGTCAGGAAAAGAAAAAAAGTGCTAGAAGTAAATGTCAGTCTCAAAATTTAATGAAATTTTAAAATATTCTACCTTGGTAAGTCTTTGATAAGAGTGAATTATTTTGCTCTCTTGCTGTAAGTTTCACATTCTATTTTTGTTTATTCAAAAATCTAAATGTTATGCAGGTGGAAAAAAGCAAGATTATCACATTTGAGGAACCTAAAAACTATCTAAATGGCTGCTCTTAAGACTTTTATGAGTCCTCACAGTATGAAACAAGCTATAATATGCACTTTGAGGACATTTTGGTGACAGCCAACACATAAGACAAAATTCACATGCATTCATTAGCAGGCTGGAGCTGAAGCTGAGTTCACAGAGAGTCAAATAATCTGCAAAAAAATATTGTCTGAGCAGGCTTGTGTCTTAGGGAGGGGAACATAAAGACAGGGACCCCTGCTTTTACAGGATAATATTTTGCCTTTAGAACAACAACAGATGTTACAAGAGGCAAGGACACATCAGCTGGTACCAGGAAAAGCAGTTTGCTGAGCTTCTCTGGAAGCACCGGCTCCTCATCCCCAGGGACTTGTGTTGGTGCTTCTGCTGCCCACCCGTCCTCCCCCACCCTGGGGCTGTGCTCCAGGCCCACCCATCCCAGCCTGGCTGCCGACCTGCTGCAGGGCTCTCTGGATGTCGATGCCCTGTCCCCAGGGCACGGCGGGGTTGGCGAGGCAGTCGCCGGCGTTGCCGCGGCGGGAGATGTCGATGCGCTGCCGCCGAAGGTTCTGGAACGCCTCGGCCATCACCCGCACCCCGTCGTACGTGAGCGCCGACGTGTACTGGGAACAGAAATGGAACTCAGGGTCACTCTTCAGGCCACTTGCTCTGATGCCATTTGGTTTTCACCTTTTTTTTTCTTTCATATGTTCCCTGTTTCTCGCCTTCTTTTTTTTTTATTTCATGTGTTCCCTGTTTTCTTTGCATGTGTATTTGTAGCTCTGTAGCCTATTATGTTAGTTGTAGTATCCCATGACCTCTCTCCTTGGAAATGCATTTTTTTTATACACTTGCCTTTGGCCTCTTCCAGTCCACACGTGGATGCTCTCTGGCATCATTATTCCTCCACTGTTGCATGATCCTGGCAGGAACAGTATCTGTGTAATTCACCAGCTGGAAGCCAGTGACATTGGCCCCACTCTCCCTGAATTTGGTCAGGTCAATGTCCATGAATCCCTGGTACAGGAGAGAAACAGGAGAAACTCATCAGAGGAAAACATATCTGTGGGAAAGAGGAATCCTGCCTGTGCATGAATATGGCAGACAGCTCAGGAAAAATATCTTCCTTCTGGGAGGAAATGTCCAGCTCAGGAGAGGCACCAGTTCCTCAACCACGGTGTGAACTTGCTTTTCTCACAGGTTCTGAGCTGGCCATATCCTGCAGGTACCACCCAGGGAAACAAATAATCAAATTAACAACAGCTCACTGGCAAGAAAGGTAGCAGAGTAATGGAAAAATGTCTCCTGAATAATGATGGATGAAATGAACAACATTTGAAAAATACATGAAAAAATATTTGTCAACCAGCTCTCAGTTTTACACAGAATTGTTTACCAGCCCAAAATTTCATGGACTCAGTCATCACTACTTCTTTTTAAATCATAGTTCATAAGGAAAAACAAATTCTGAACTATGAACTTTCAGCAGATCAGGAAGGAACTGGCTGGCCAGCTTCTTAAAGGAGCCCTACTATTAGAAAAGAGTTTACAGAATTTGCTCATTTGGGAGAAAAGAAGGTGCTTTTCTAGACTTTAGATTACTAATGAAATATATTTGTTTAATTTCCTTATTGCTCTTGTCTACTTCTGGCTCTCTGCAGGTGATGAACATGTGTAAATACAGGTGTGTATTGATAGGGCTGGCACTGCAGAATTAGTCACCCCCTTGAGTCAGAAGTGAAAAATTAATTAGAGACACATTGCAATATAGAGGATGGGGTAATTTCTTGATGTCCCAGCTTCAATCCCAACTCTGCAGCCCTGCTGCTGTGCAGAACTCTTTGCTGTGGCTCCTTGCAGAGGTGCTTGGGCAGGGGCTGTGCCCACTGTGAGTGGGACAGGCTGAGCTCTGGTGCTTTTTTCTTTAGGAACACAAGCACAAGAGAGATGTACTCAATTATTTGCACTGGCACCATCAGCAACCTCAGTGCATGAGGGGAGATGAATGGGAGGGCTGTCACAATGCCATCATTTGAGCAGCAGAAGAGCTGGTTTGAGCTCTGCCCTCGCCCTGCCCTGCTGCTGAGTGCTCTCTGCAGGCTCCTCTCCAGCCTGCCCCTGGGTTTCTCTCCCTTGCCTCTTCTCAGACACACCATGATGGTGTGAGCTAAAAAAGCCAGGTTACATCATTTCCAGGAAAACACCAATCAGGGTCCCAAAATTATGCTCTCTGTCCACAGGCTGAGGGATCTAATTAGCTGATCAGCTTCCAAAGTCAGGATCGAGCCATTAGATGGAAACTGTTTTGGGAACACGCCTTGCCAGGAAAAGACCAAATTGCCCTCTCACATAAGTGTCAGACTGAGGGAGTCATAAGTGACTCAAAAATTACTTTAAAGACTTTCACATTTTTTTCTTCCAGCATTTTGTAGGCAATTTGGCATCCACTTACAAGGCTGAGGATTGGATACTGGTGTACAGATGCTCTAAAGAGACAGTTTGTTTTGCTTCAAAGTACAGTGATTTAGGTTAAAAGAAAAAAAGCAGTATTTTGTGTGTACATACTCAGAATGCTGGTTAAACCCACATCAATCTTGTTTGCAATTGCTGGCGAAGGGGGTTTAGAAATCCAGACCTGTGATTAATGAATAGGAAATGCAGCAGGATAATTGTCCCTGACATCTTAATGCATTTCAAGCCAAGTGGGTTTTGACACGTAGAGCTCCTAAGGTTCAGTAAGAGGGACCTCACAGGTTGCCAACTGGTTATTCATGGCTAGGACCAAATTACACTGACATTTTGCTCCTGGGAGGTACTCAGGGGAAAAGATCTGTCAAGAGAAAGTATCTCAGAGGAATTTGAAGTTTGTGCAACCAGCTCTGCTTTGGGAGACCTACAAAGGCATGAAGAAAAGTCCAAGTTCACTGCAGAGTATGAATAAGATGACTGGTGTGTTAAACTCCCTCAGAATGCAGATTTAAATAGGAAAAGGGAAAAAAAAAAGGTTATGACAGCAGTGATGAGACAGCAGTGGCTGAAACCACAGTATTTCACTGTTTTCCCCAAACAAAACCATTCTGAAACTGAAGTAAATATTCAACAATATTCATTGGGATTCATCTTGCTTAATATTTTAAAATAATCTGAATAGATGACAGGAATTATTTCTTCCAGAAGATTGTACTAATCATTCCCCACTGATTTTTCACATCATTCAGGTTATTTAAAAAGTGTGGAGACCTCTGAAGATTTTCCAATCATTTAAGACAGTTGGGACCATATAGGACATCATTAACCTTGAAGACATCTTTGCATTTTGGCTGCTAGCAATAGCTGAAATAATTGTTTTCACCTGTTATCCCTCCTTCACATGCCCCATCACAAGGACATTATAGGAATGCTCCTAATTACAAAGGAATTTTAATCGCCACACTGAAATCTGCTCAGAGCAGGTCTGGGGAACATGAGAGCCCAAAGAACAGGGAAATCCAGAGGTTGAATATTTTAGAAAATAATTCCCAGAGCAGGTGAATTCTTGCTAGTAAACATATAAACAAAAAGCCATCAAAAGTTATGTAGACTGGGTTTTGAAAATGCTTCTGTTGACAAAGTGCCAGCAGAAATTCAATATACTTATCTGTCCTTCTGGAATATCAGTCAGTGCTTGTAGGAAACAAGAGAACAGGAGAATTACACTATTTGCAACTATAGAAATCATCAATCATCTGTCTCTTTGTACTAACTATAGACACATATTGTAAAAAAACCCCAAGCATATATCTTTTATTTAGTTTTCAATTGGTCCTATATGGGAAACACAAAATAAATTCTTAAAACTTGGCTAAGGAATGACTGTAACCCAGTCTGAGGGGCAGCAGCTGTGCTCTTCCAATAATATGTTTAGCATCAACCAGCATGGGAAAGAAATAGCCCAGAAATGCTTCCCTTTGTCATCCAACCAAGCACAGCAAGAAGTGAACAGTGCTGGAAGGATGCACTCCATGTGGTCCCATGGAGTGATCAAATGGTTTTGAAACTGTTTCTAAAATTTACCAGGGAATACTGGAAAAAAGCCACTTAGCAGCCATGTCTGGAGCACAGTTCAGGGTAATGAGCTGAGCCCTTGGAATCTGGTTGTGTGTGACTTGCTTCAAGCTCTTGACATCTGAAGCATTTGCAATGTTGGGCATGCAGGTATCAGACTCCACCTCCCTACACAGCACTGGAATCCCTCAGGGAGGAAGAGGAGGAATACAGGAACTCACACCTCAGTCCTCTGGAAAAGCAGGCACAAAGGGACCCAAGGCAGCACAGAGCAGCAGGGCCAGTGCCCAGGGTGCTCCAGGGGAGACAACACTCCTGCAGGCACAGCTGTCCCTGGGAACCATCAAACCATCTCATCAACCACCCTATGGCAGGATCAGCTGTCCTTTTGATTTAAATTCACTTCACAAAACCACCTCAGCAAACCAGAGAACTTTGCACATGCCTGGAAAACGCCTGGCTCTCTCCAAATGCCACGGAATGAGCAGGCTGACAATAAACCACAAAAATCTGGTCCCTTCATGCTGATGGGCTGAGGCAGCTCCCTCCTCCAGCCTGCTCTGACTCACAGCACCTGCATCACACTGTTCCAGCAGCAGCCAGGCTGGGTTCAAAGGGGGGAACTTGCTCTTTAACCCATACCATGGGCTCCTCTCTGCATTAATGAACCTCACAGAGCAATTATGTGCAGGGTGCTGCTGTGAGGAAATAATATGGGCAGCTATTACAGACCTTTGTGGCTTCAAATAGAAAACAGTACTGGGAAGGGGTTTATCCTCACTGTGCTTTCATTGATGCATCTGTTCTTTATGCTGTTCTTAAACTGAAAGCAGTTTTCAGCCAAAGGTTGTTGTACTGTCCCATTTGCTGCCTTGGCTGCTGGGAGAGGTGTCAGCAAGTCACACATTTATATTCCTCTCCACTGCTTGTGGCCTCAGTCATCAAAGGAAATGCATAATGCAGGAAGACTGATGACTTGAAATGGGCCTCATGAATCCATCTTGATTAAGTGGTCCACGAAGGATCTGTCTTGAAAAGAAAGTCCCTCCAGAAATAAACCAGCTCCTAATTTATACCCTGGACACTATGAGGAGCCAGAACACTGAGTGGGCAGTGCAAGCAGCCATCAGTGTATGGCAAACCTCATCCCTTTGTGCATGACCCTCCTGAAATCTGGAGCTTCACTGACTTCCTTGCATCTCTGCTTTCACCCTCATATTTCACTACCTCACTGTCCTAAAACTCTGCCTCCTCTCTGCACACTGATGACCCTTAGCTGCTTATGGGACACCATCCCAGTCCATGGAAATGCACCCACACCTCCAGATTCTCTTTGTATTTCACTGAGCTGACATTAACTGCTGGCTCTTTCCCTGCAGGTGCCTCCTGTGATGCCTTTGAAGCTGCAGAAGCACAGGCTGAGCTCTGGGCAGGCTGCAGCTCAGCAGCTCAAAAACCACCCTGCAGCCCAGCTGAAAACCTCCCTGCCTGTGCTCCAAGCCCCTTCTTTTTCTGGGATAAAGGACATTAGAGAGTCTCCTTGAAGATAGACACATTCCTGAGAAACAGTGCTGCTTTCTCTCCTCCTGCTGCATCTTCTGAGCTCTCCAGATCTCCCCCTGAGACTGGCAAACTCAGCTTTGAACAAGGAGAGGGGAAAAACACCCCTTTCTCTTGAATTGCCTGGAAAAGGCTTGTTGGCTGAAGCTAGCAGAGCCCACTCATCCCAGGAATGAGTATTAGGATTTTTAAGTCCCTTTCTGTCTGGGATGAAGAGACTAGAGTCTTCTTTCTCTTTTCTTTAATAGGTTGCACACTGAAATATTCCTTTTTGAGCCAAAAGCATTTAAGCAACTCACCCTGAGCTTGGGTGGGTGCCACAAAAACCTGTGGCAGCATTGGGAAACTGGCCCAGCTCTGTTTAAATGCATGACTTGCAATGCCAGACTACTTCCTTGTAGCAGATTTTATGATTATAAGAAACTTTGCAAAACAACATTTTTGCTTCTGAGCGGCTGTAGATCAGCTGAGTAGATACAAAGTGGCTCCTGTCATTCCAAGGTACAACAGTGACTTACTGCAGGGAGCAAGAAGGGAGTGTTTCCAAATGGAGCATCTCTAATACACCAAATTAGCTTCAAGCTTAACTTCTCCAGTGAAGATTCCTCACTCCCATCACTTTGTAGTAATAAGGAGGGTATGTCAAAGAGGAGCCCATCTGCTCCAGCCTCGTTCCAGCATGCCTTCCAATGGGAGAGGGCTTCTTCTCTGCAGAGTTATTAATGTGTCAAATCCCACTGCAGCAGCAAAACATGTGAGTCCTCACTATGACTGAGAAGTGAGTGAAGAAAGGGAAAAGAAAGACAGGAGAAGGGGGCACTATCAGACAGCTTCCCAACCCTGCAGCTTGATGAGAGTTCTTTGTCCTGTCTATAGATACAACACAAACCAAGTCAGGTAAGAATCCAGATTTTGAGCACAAAGGGTGGGAGATGAACAGCAACTTTTCCTTGGTGCAGCCCTGCAGATTTTCTTTGTGTTGTTTTTTTCCCAGTCCTGCAGCTGCAGTACATTCTGGGTATAAATGACCATACACATCTTGCCAGAAAGCTCAGTCCAGGCAGGGAAAGGATGTTCTAGGTGGATGTTTGTGCATTAGAGCTTTCAGGGCATAAACTGATTTAAACGTTTGGGAAATGTGCCATGCAGTGGCAGATGCCATGAATTCAAAGATATGGTTAAGGGATGACCAGATCATAGTTTACAAGGGCCAAAACATCAGTAATGGAATATTTTGTCTAGCAAACAGAAGCATAAATCTCATTGAGGAAGCTGAAGCTAAGCATGTTCTGACTAGAAAAGGGCACAAACGAAGTCACCATGAGGGAGATAATATGGATTTACACATCACCACTTGCCAGCTGAGCTGGGGTAATGGATTAGGAGGCTGCAAATGGCTGAGGAAACCTGTTAGTTTAACATCATTTTGCTGAAATTTAAGTAAACACATTTTCCCTTCCAATAGCTGTAATATAATCTGTCAGTTACTCACTTGATACTCTAAGTCACAGTAAGTCACTCATGTGACTTTTTGAGCCCTTGTTAACTACTGCAAAAATCCTGCCAAGGTTGCTGTTCATATTCTCCTGTGTGGGCAATTTTTGTATCAAACCAGATAATTTTCTTATACATCAGACACTCAAGTTCAAGTAAAATTTAATTCAAGGCACTGAATTGTCTTTTACTATCAGTAATTCAAATGACATAATGCAATCTGGGGTTCTTCTGCTTGATAATTTTTGAGTCAGGACAGAAAAGCTGTTTGGAAGTGAAATGCAGAATTTTCACTGATATGTTATATTATTTTTCTCTGCACAGAAAATGAATTTGTCTCATGGGCCTACTTGCACCAATCTCTTAGGAAGAAGAAAGATCTAACAGTCATAATTTTAGAACCCTGAAAGTAACTTAAGACATCTTCTTCCAACAGAAGAATGTAACTTTTGCAAGAGTTACAATCTTTTTGCATCTTGAGATCTTGCCAGGATGAGAAGGAGATGCTGTACACATCCTTCTGGAACCTCCACAAAACAGAGTTTCAAATCAGCCAGCGCTGTACACCTGAGCATTGCTGCCCTTGTTTGTGCCACCAGCCAGCAGCACTTCAGGGGGCAGGAGACAGAGCTGAGGGGGACTGAGATGAACACAGCAGCTTTCAAGCTGATGGGAGACAGAACTACAACATTTTAGCTCCAGGCAAGCAGGGAATGGAGCCATGGGCACATGGACAGCGACACAGGTCCAGGGTCAGACCTTCCTTGGGCAGCACAGACCCTCCCCACACAGCTGCAGGTGTGGGTGTCCTGTACTCTTTAGGGGAGCTGCTCTCTGCCTGGGGATTCCAAATCTGGGAGGGCTCCTCTTGACTCTGCACCTGGTGCTGGTCTCACATTGCTGAGTCCCAGCCCTGCTGGTGCCAAAGTTCTTCCTTCTGGTTTTTGGGTGCAAAAACTCAGCGCTGCCCATGCAACCCATGGGTGAATTGGATAAAACCAGGACATCTTGTCTGACTCCTGCAGGAGCCACTCTGCTGGCAAAGCTGCTGTGCTGCAGGAAATGATGATGCCGAATGATTTTTGCTCTGTTTATTTCCTGTATTCTCTATATTCTTTACACATATGTTTGTAGCTCTGTGGCCTATTGTATCCATGGCTAGTTTGCCCAGTACTTTTCCCTACCTTTTCCTGAGGCAGAAAGACAAAACTCATTCCAAAGCCCCAATCCTATCTTGGTTCCTTCTGGGAAACAAGGCTGAAAAACAGCTCTTCAAGACACATTTTCATAAATAAAGTTTAGTTTCCATCTGAGCGGGGAGGATTTAGAGACTACTGAACCAGGGGAAATTGCATCACCTCTTGTGCTCCTAATTGGTGATTTTTGGCAATTATGCTAATTTGCTAAACTTTTGACACTGTATTCTCCCTGTGGCATGGTGGGCATTTGGTGGACGTTTTTCCATCTCTGCCCCTGGTGGTTCCCAATAAAGGTCAACCTTTATATTACCTCCTATACTAATATTGTCTCAAAACTGTGTTGTTTTATTTCTGGATTCCTTAAGGCATCACTGGAAGCCTCCACCAGCACAACTGCCAGCAAAGGGAAACTATCCATGGCCTAACTCAGTGCTGACACAGGCTGATGTAGAATGGCACAGGAAAAAGTGCTTACCTTCACCAATCAACACTGGTTTTATCTTTACTTTTCCCTGCTACCCCTGCCATCAGCAATCTCATACACTTATCTATTCATCTTCAAAAAAAAAAAAGAGCTTTTGCTAAGAGAACAACCTGGGCTAATGCTCTAGGAAAGAAAAAAGAGGCTAAAACACAGTATGTGGCAGCTGTCTTTCACACTTTTCCTTTAAAGACAGGTCACAGGAACGTCACTTATTTAATGACAAGGATTTTTCTATGCCCAAGAGAGCTGATGTCTCCCACTGCTGACAGTCAGCTCACATCCATGGCATAGGACAAACAGATACACAAAGCCAAGGTTATGGGCAAAAAGCCTGAACATCAAAAGAAAGGAATCCCAGAAGTTTCTAAGCTTGTTCCTCTGATAGTATTGACTGAATTTTTTTTTCCTCTTTGTGGTTGCTAGAACTGATGATCTCAAAGGCTGAGAACAAAGCTCAGAAAAATAAGACTCACAGAAAACAAACACTTTTAAAAGTTGCCAAATCTCTTTGAATTCTAGAGGGGAAGAGAAAGAGAGAGGCGGCAAACCCCCAGTGCCAGTGCACCTGACAAATTTCCAGGTTAGCCCTGGTAAAAACTAACTGGGGTAACTGTGATGGGTACTGGGTACAGAGCAGGATTTCATCAGTTTGCAAAAGACCTGAACAGTGCCAAATTTGGCTCGAGGAGAGGCAGGGATGCTCACAGAAACCTGTCCCCTGGCAGGGATGTCCATGAGAGAGGCAGGGCTGGGGAGACAAGGCAGGTTGTGTCTTTAGCAGGCAAAGCAGGTTCACAGAAGGATATCTGCCCATGGCCTAAGGTGCAGAATGGTTTCATTTTGTTTGTGAACACAGAAATACTATTGTCTCACCTTGGCAACAGCAATTTCACTGAAAAAGAAATCTGTTCCTGCTAGGAAATATCAGCTTTCACTTGGTGCTGTCAAATCCTTCTTAGCACTTTACTACAGCTCACCCAGAGCAACTGCTGGGCAAACACACAGCAAGGTTAATGCAAGGCACTGACTCTGCTCATGGATTGGCTGTGCCCAGGCAGGGAATTCCTCCATTCCAAAATGTGCCTATGGATCATTTTTTTAGACCTTATTCAGCCTGTGCATTGCCATGCTAACTTGTTTTGCATTCCTGGTGGATCACTAGTTTGAAGCCACTGCAACTGGGCAGTGGTGGGCTGCTGCTTGGATTTTTTGGCTATGTATGGCTCTGAACGAGCATATAGCTAAAAAAAGGAATTTAACTGGGGTTATCCAGAAATGTTTCTCAATATTTGCTTCCAATGTGTCATTTCCATGACTATGTGCCTATTTTTTCATGCCCAAGTAGGTTAGACAAAAGGCAGGTGTTGAAAATTCCTCCCCTTGCTCCAGCTAGTACAGGAAACTTGGTGGCTGCAAAGCAGCTGAGGATTCCCTTGCAGGGTGAGACTCCTAAACTCAGGACTGCCTCAGCCAGCACAGGGCACAAAAAATAATTCATTTGGAAACCAAAAACTTCCAGGTTTTAGCTCTTAATTTATTCTCTGACAGCTGAGTGCTCCAGAATGAGCCACTTCCCCACAGCAGGGCTGTTCCCGGCGGGCAGCGCGCACGAGGGTACGCGTGTGTGCGTGGGCAACGCACGCCCTGTCATCCTGGGACACGTCTACAGGGGAAATGTGGGGTGTTTCAGGTCTGCCACTATGAGTGTGAGTCAGTGGGAATAAATTACAGCACACTACACCCTCTGAAGGCTCTGATCCAGCGATGAGATGTCCTCAGGAGAGGGTAAAACCTACTGTGATCTCTTGGATCAGAGCATTCGCACCAGGGTTTAACCCTGCCGGATGCCAGCTTCTGCCAATCTCTTATAAAATCCCTGGCCATCCCCACTGAGGGAGGCTTGCTGCCCTTCCTTGCTGCCCTGTGGTCTCAGAAACATGGGATCTTCAGGGCCTTTTTGCTATTTTCCTTGCTAAAGCCATCATCCAGTAGCTCTCATGTGGGTGCAGCACATTACAGGAACTGATTTGGCTTCTGGTGTCTGAACCTGCCCACGTTGTTCTGCCCTGGAAAGGAAATTCTTAACCTTGAGGGATGCCAGGGATTTTTTTTAAAATAGTTTTCTCATGTTGTCTGACTATGCCCTATCCTTTCTTTTTTTTTAAGTATTCTCCTCTCTGACTTTTGGCCCTTGTGTGATGCTGGTTTTTAAGGAGCAGGGAAGACCAAAGGTAAAGCTTTGAATTCCTTTCACTCTGCTCCTTCTCCTCCTTGGAAAGCACATCAGTGAATTCTGGTAGTCCCATCAGACACTGTGGGACCCAAAGCCCCCTCCACTGAGCTGCAGTGGGAGGCAGAATGTCCCTGCAGAGGGGCTGGAGAAATGAAAAGCCTTTTGCTCCAAGTTAATTATTTATAACCCATGTTGGCTGAGTATCTAACCTCTTCCAGCCAGCTCTGTCCTCTCAGCATTTGTGCAGAGGATGAGAAAACACATTAAAGATGTGACAAGGGTACTTTCTCTGGGTGAAGGTGGGAGACTGTGGTATCCTAAGACAGAGGGAAATGTCCTTCAAATCTCCCACACCTGAGCATGACTTCAGCTCACCTCATGCCTTTCATGTATTTATCCTTATGAAACCATGCAGAGGGAAGAGGTGACGCTCTCACTCAGCTGTCCATGTGGGTGCACTTAAAATTTCACAGACACACTCACTCCATGACTCCAGCTCACTTTTCTGCTTCACTTTAATGGAGGGGATTTCATAAACATCCACGACCTGGGTCATGGCAAATAATAACTATTTTTAAAAGTAGCGACTGAAGTTACTGGCTTCTCTGCGGTTTTGCATGTCTCCCTCTGCACAAGGTAACATTTTTATCTCTGTAATTACACGGTAGGCAGCCAGTGCAGGGTGCAGGGTCAGTACAGGGCACTGCAGGGTAATGATGTGGCCATTTTTGCTTGGTAAATTACAGAGTCCTCTTGGGACTGAGAAAAGGAGAAGGGCAGCAACTGCTTGACTAATTGGTAGTTTAAAGTTTAATTACCCCAGGGCTGACGTGTTGCCTCCTGGATGCAGCTCTGTGCTGAAAGCACAGCTCCAGAGCCTGCACATGGCTCACCCCACAGGGACTCAGCAGTCCCAGGGAGAGCAGCCTCAGCCCCAGACTGCCAGCAGCAGCCCAGCCTCTGCTGTGCATCCTCCTGGAGGATGGACACATTGAAGGAGGAGAGGGTAGAAGCTCTGCTGTAGAAAACCTCAGTTTCTCTGTCTTACCTCTCCCCTAGTCCCCCTTGGCAAAGAAATTTTCCATCCTCCTGTGAGACTTGCCCAAGAAAGATGTCCCTGCCACTGCCCAGTGCTGCTCTGTCCTCAGGCAGAACCCCCCTGCATTAAAGGGAGAATCCTTTCCTTAAAGAAATCTTTGCATTCAATTCTTTCCCTAGAGCCATGACAGTCAGATTACATTTAGCACCAAGGGGGGACAGATAAAATGACTTTGGCCTGCATCTGTCATCCAGCCAAGGTCAAATCACCACAAAACCCACAAAACACTCAAGAGAGAAAACTCCACAAGGAGAACACAGCAAAAAACTTTGGTATTTTTTTAACCTAAAAGGTAGATGAGAAAAATGGTATACAGGTCAGTAATTATAAATATAAAGCTTTACAAAACTGTGAGATAGAAAAAACCCCCACCAATTAGTGTAACTCACCATATTTGCCAGAATATAGTGGTACCCGTTCCCATTTTTTTCAAGCTTGATGATCTGCAAGATAAAAAGCAAGGATAATTAGCAGCAATCAGCTAAGGAAGAAGAACTTCAGTTATCTGCCCTTTCTCACTCCTAGTTTTCCTTGCTGAGACTATTCATTTGTGAGCAGGAAGACATACCAAAAGAAAAGTTCACAATCTTATTAGAGGATGGCCAGAGCTTTCACACATGATATCTGAGCAGCAAATCTGAAATTAGACAGGACAAGATCCCCAAGAACACTGTACAGGCAGAGAGAGAAAAAGCCCCAACCAACCTGTTTCCTATAGGCTCTAGGGAGAAAAAAAAAAGTCTTAACAAGATTTGTATTTTAGACACCAAAGGAACAAATGGGGAGTGGGGTCCGTGTGCCCTTTGAAAGCAACAGAAACATGAAGCAAGACTAGAGAGCAGTCCTGCACATCCTCCAAGCTACAGCCCCTGCTGCAAACACCTACCTGGGTGTAGCTGGAAGTTTAGGTTATGGGTAAATTTTTCTGCTTTACTGCACCAGTGTAGTTTCAAACTACATGTCCAGAATGAAGCTGTTTGGGCAGGCCACAGAGGATTTCTCTGCATGTTCATTGAGATAATTTATAGATTCATATGCATAGTGTCCCAATATATGTGCTTTGCCACTTACTTCTTTGTCCCTGACACTGCAGAGTCAGGTTTTTATTTTCTTTTATCAACACAATTGCTTACCAGTCTGTAACAACTGAGTTTTTCTATGTTACCTGCAAAAGTTTCCTTTTATTTTTCCTTTGCCATCTGTTGCAGGTTTGCTTGTGGGGAGCAGAGGCACTGATCAGATGGCCCCTGTCTTTTTCTCCCTTGATTTAAAAAGAGTACAGAAAGAATACACCTAAAAAGTCTATTATTCTTGCTGACTGCATTTCTTCATTGAAATTCCTCTCTATTGATTTCCAGCAGCTCTGTTAAACTCTTACTAGTTTACTAGAGTCAGATACCATCTGCATTTGATCTACTCCACACACAGAAAGAAGAAAGTGGAAAAAAAGCCCCAAACCAATATTCCCTCAAAGCCTGTACAAATACAAGACTCCCAGTTTCTGAGAGAACTGTGCTGTTTCCTTTAGGTTTCTTGGCTGCCAACACTACCTCTTATTTCCATTGTCACATGAATTGATTCCGGATTGCTGCCTGCATTGCCAACGCACAGGCAAAATCTGCACAAGCTGCAGTGAGGACAGAAAGATCCTCACAGCCAGAATGATCATAAAACCACTGCTGTGCCAGATTCAACCAGAAATCAGTCTACCCAGGACTTGTCTCTGATAGCAGGCTGGCAGCAGGTACTTGAGAAGTGTCAGATGAGGGCAGAGACTGATCCTCCCCATGGGACAGCACTCCCAGATTATCATGAGCAGTCATTTAGGGATTTCCAAATGGATTATAAATGAGCTGACACTTGCTCTGTGCAACTGGTTCGTCTGCCTTAGCCCTTCTCTGATGAAGTGCTCTTGTATGCATAATAAAACTCATCTGGTTCTCCACATTAACATGGGGGTTGCAATTAACTCCAATGAAGGCTTCATTTAGAAGCAGTTCCTTACACAGCTAATGCCAGCTCCACCAGCTTCCCTGCACAGGATCCCTCAGTGTGGCTTCTGCTGAGGTGTGTGGAGCTCTCAGAACAAACCTCTGTCTACCTAAAGCAATGAAGACATACACCTCGTTATCGGTGGTTTTCTGGGCATCTTCCACTGCCAGATCTAAGAAGCAAAACCAGACCAAGCTTGTCCCTTTCCATCCACCAGCTGAGACTGACCTTTGCAGTAAGTCCCAGACCTTGTAGGGGGAAGGAGAATCTCTGGTGCACTGGGATGTCTAAGAATTATGATCCAATTCCCCTTTTCTCCAGTGTCAACAATAGCTGGCATTGGCTCCTTCAGCCCTGACTCTCCTTTGTTATTTTATGAGGTGTCAGAGCTGATGAACCAGAGAGAGCTGCCATCCAGCTCTGCCTGAGCTGTTAATCTTACAGCCCATCCACCTGAATTATGAAGCTCGTTTCCTGTGTTTTACACAGTTATTTGTGATCTTAATTTATTTTAAAATGCTTGCTCAGTCCTAATGTGTCCAGACAGCAGTAGCAAGCTGAGGTTATAATAGCATTTATCACTCCTCCTGACTGTGGTGAGAGGCTGCGCTGGGCTGCATGCTGATTGCTCACTTGGGCCACCTAGGTTTCATTACCCACTTCTTAATGGGTGAGTTTGACATCTATTAGAGAGAAATCCTCTCAGAGTGAAACACTGGCAGAGGAGAAATTCCAGTTACTCATTTTAATGAGAGACAAGGAAGAAACAATAGAGGGCTTTGATAGAACACAACCCAGCGAGTACTTATCCCATTAAGGCTACACTGCACAACCCCATGGCAAGCTGCCCTGAGCCAAGGCCTGGCTCACAAATGACAGGTACCTCAGCAAAGATAAATCAAACCCTTGAGACATGACACAGAGAAATCTCCCAGAGAGAAATCAGGTCATTTTTAACACACAGAGTACTGGAGTCACTGGTGCCATTTGTGTTTTGTGTACGGAGGGAAAATGAAAAGCTGCAGTGTGGCTGTGAGAGGCACAGGTGCTGGACAGCCATCCCCAGCTCTCCTGCTCACCATGGAGCATAAATCACAAATCCACTGCCACAGGCTTGTCAGGGAAGAACGTAAATGCATTGAAATGTCCCCAAGAGGCTGAGCAGCTCTTGGAATGCCTCAGACAGTCAGAGGGACAGGGCAAACAGCACAGGGACATTCCCACAGACGCTGCTGGTGTGGTGAGCTGAGAGACCAGCCAGCAACCCAAGTCAGAGCTTAACTTACAGTCCCAGCTGAATTCCACATGATAATGAGCTGAACACTATCTTTGAATCCCTCCAGTCATCTGTACACTATGAAAGACCTGGCATCACTTTCTCACACTGGGACAACTACCTCTGATCTCAGAAATCCTGGTGGACTTGGAATAAGAATGTAAAAGTGAATGAAAATGGACTACACAGGTCTGAAAACGTTGTTCACAGCCCTTTCCCTCACTGGAGTGTTACCTCCCAGGCACAAATGTCTGCTGGAATTGCTCTGTAATTTTTGTAGTAAAACACAGCTTTGTACCACTTCTCCCTGGGAACCGATATTTTTTATAGCATTGCAAAACAAATAATCACAGTATCTGGATTTTTAGTGTTCTTACAAATAGCTTTTCCTATATCTAGGTTTAACTCTTGCTCCAGTTATGTGAAGAAATTTGAAAAAAAGACTTATTTTCCTGCCCATATCAAGAAGACTAGATAATACCTGACCATACAACTTAACATTCTGTTAGACAAAAACTCAACACTATTAATCCTAGAAATTTGATATACTCTAAAGAAAAGCCAAATTTCTCTGCCTAGGTCTTGTCCAAACTTTTGTTCAACTGCAGGTGCTCCATAGCCAGAGAGAAGATTTACACCTCTGGAATAACCTGTTTTCTCTTTCATGAATGTGGCCTTTGCTTTGAGGTTACAACCTGCTCTGTGCTTTGTTATGGAGGAGCACTCAGAGACATCCAGCAGGGATGGATTGTGCTCGTCACTGAGCTGTGCATCTGGTGAAAGGTCAGTCCCTGTCCCAGACAGGGAGCAGCTGAAGTGTGAGACAGGAGATTTGTGAAGCACGAGGTAAGAGTGAGGTGATCATGAGGAGTGATGCAGTGGAAATTGCAGGGCATGGCCTGCAGGGCCCCTTCCAAACCCTTCCAGTGGTGGGGAAGGACTTGGCTGTAGGTGTGAGAGGGAGAGGTCCTTGTGGCTGGAGCTGAAGTGCAGACTCAACCCACCCCTGGGCTTGTATTTTTCTCCTGTCCACAGAAATCCATGTTCAGGACAGATGTACTGTAATCCTTCTGTCCTGCTGGCACAGGTGTGAGAATTTGGTGCAGCCCACAGAAGCTGGAGGACCAGGAATCTGGCAGCGCCAGTTCACCCCTCCACCTTAACTGAAAAACTGGAGAAAGACTCAGCAGAGTCAGGAGGTGCCACATCTTGTGCACACTGCTTGGAGGAATTAGCACAAAGCAAACTCACTGGGGAGCAAGGGGGTGTAAAGGGCACAGCAAAGGAGTCAAACAAGTAGGGAACATGGAGCAGTGAAGCTCACTGAGCATGAATTCATAAGAGCCTGTACTATTCCTTCAGCTTTACTGTTTCCACAACAACACAACAGAGAAATACCTGCAGGCCCAGCAGCTGCAGGGAACACACCCCAGTTCCAGTGAGAGCCACAAGGAGACAAGGACCAGGCAGGAATGGGGAGAACTTCTCCAGGGAGAAGCAACCCTTCCCAGCCTGCTTGCAAGACCCCTCCAGAAGGCCCACATAAGCACAACCTTGTTCAGGATGATGTGCAGCCTCTCTGATTCACAGTCCACCACCACCAGCCTTTCCTTCTTCTTCTCCAGCTCCTGGAAGAGCATTCGGTAGCCCTCCTCTGTTGTTGTCAGGATGTTGACAGCTGTCACCTGCCAGTTCTTCTCAGCTGCAGTGTCCAACACTTTCTGCAGGACTGACAACCCTAGGGTGGGAAGAGAAGGGGGAGAGCTGGGTTTTAGTTGTGCACTGGCATCTTTCCTCCTGACAGCCTGGGTAGCTGCCTCAAGCCAGGCTAGAGACAGAGTTGTGAGAGTGCAGCAGAGCTACAGAGAGCAACTAATAGTCTAGATCTGACCAAACTCAGCTGGGCTAGAATGAATGACTCCTGCTTTTTCTGTCCTAGCATAGAATCCAGGACTAATTTTCCTTTGCCATCAGCAGATCAGTCTCGTTGATCAGGCTATTCTGTGGGATTCAGATAAGAACTCTAATCCCTTGTCTTCCTATCTGTCACTACCCAAATAACTTGATTGCTCTCACCCATAGTTTCCCTCTCATCTTTGATCTGCTTAGGCTGTGTGCTCCTAGGGTTAGGGACACCCTCAGCAATCACAGCACACAGGCACACTCAGCATCCTTCTCTCTTGTCAGCTTCTCATCAGGAGACCATTACTTTTAGAATTAAGTTGCTTAGATTACATGCACAGCTCTCTAGAGGAGGTGCACATAGCAATTCTCTGGAACTGTGCTGGACAGCCCTAAACAACCCCATGCTTCTGGAATATTCAGTGTCCCCATGGTTCATGACAACAGGAAGCAGGTGGGATGCTTTCATACCTTCTCCTTATTGCTAGAGGCCACCCTGTCTGTTCAGGGGATAATTATAACTTCCAGGACAGAGATATAAATCACTTTACCTCTGCCCTATCCTCCACAAGTCTGCTTTGCTTTAAAGCCTGGAGCTTTAAAAGGCATCTGAGGACTGGGAAAACTGAATCATGGAGCAATGAGCACTATAGCCCTGTTTGTGGTTTAGAAAGTTAGATAACGTCTTCCATTACCCCACAAAGGTTTTTGTTCTTTTACATAGAAAACTGACATGCATCAACATGGGGAATTTGGAGTTTTCCAAGCTACCTGCCAGAAACAAACCTTTCACACCTGGCTGTGGGCTTAAGTGAGACCTGAGCAAGTGTCTGCTCCTGTTTCTAAACTCAGGACTCAGTGGCCTTGGGTTTGACAGAGCAGTTCAATATGGGAGCTGTTGAATAGAAACAATTTCCCCATTTCAAATTCCAAACCATTTGCACATCAAGTATTTCCCTTGTGTTGATGGGGCTCGGATCTGACCCCACAAACACACACACACACACACACACACTCATATCAGGGTCAGGCTGATGCTTCATGTAGATCCATCCCTTCAGCAGAAAGGGAAATTTAGAGAACAGGGAAAGCACAGATTGACCTGGGACCCACAACTTTTGGAGGTAAAGACTCCTTCTAGGCCACTGTCTTTAACTGCCTGGTAAGCCCTCGCACACAGCTGCCACTTACCCCGGTCAGCATCATAAATGTACACAAACTTCTGCCAGCTGTAGTGCTCGATGACGCTGATGAGAGCATCCTGGAGCTCGGGGCGGAGCTGGAGGACGAACTGGTTGGAGGTTTCCACGGGGAAGCTCGGTGTTATGAAGCAGACGTGGAGGGCCCCGCAGAAAGACGTGAGCATGTTGACGGTCCTCCTCTCATAAAACCCAAAGATGGCATAGACGCCCTTGGAGAACTGTGAGCAGACTGCAGGAGCAGATGGAAAGCTTGTGAGGGCAGCAAATAGAGGAGGTTTCTCAGCAATGTCACCAAGATAAACCTTTTCCCTGAGATAAGCTGCAGGGTCTCTCTGGACTAGATAATGTTCCCCCAGGTGGGTGGGTTGGTGAAGGCTGCTTGTGAAGAACAAGCCTTGTGGTCATGGAGTGCCCTGCCCTTAGCTTCCACAGACCTGCTTTACTTTTGATAGGAGGAAATTACTCAAAAGTATGGAATCAGTGTCTCCAGGGCTCTGCTGAAGATTTTGCTACTTCTGGGGTAAAATGAGTTATCTGAACATGGGAACCCTTCAGCAGAAAGAGGATACTGCACTCACAGAGCAGAAGGAAAGGCTTTGCACAGCAGCAGAGGCCTCTGTGGCCAGCAACTCCAGAGAGAAACCATGGGTTTGACCTCGAGAGCTGAGGAAACCACTCTGAGAAGGCAGCTCAGCAAAGGTTCACCGAGGTTCAGCGCAGCCACAGAACAGGTCCAGGGAGATCTGTCCTGGGGCATGAGCCACTGGCACTGAGTGGGAGCCTGTGGCACTGGGAGGATGTTGCTGTGGAACAACTCATGTGGTGTCCAGGAGGAGAAAGAGCAGGCTCAGGGGTCTGAGCCCCCAGAGACAAACCCAGGGAGAGAGGGCAGGGGTGGTCACATCCAATGGCACAGCTGATGGGAGGGGTAAAGGGAGGGAGTCTCAGGTAACCCATCACCATAGTCTCGGGGTGGAGGGGAAAGAGGTGTGTGGGACAAACCAAACCTCCCAGTGCAAAATAACAACTAAACAAACTACTCAGTGCAATACAACATGTTGCTACTTGGGAACACAACTTCAGCGGTTTCTGGTTTCCTCACAAAACCATGGAGACAGGGCTGTGAGCCCAGTGAGGTATCAGCAGTGTTCTGGGAGGTCTCCACCAGGAGCGCTTGCTGGGGTCCCTCCAGGTGTCTGTCTGTCCTCAGCCCCTGGTGCTGTGCTGTGCAGGGAGGGCTCCCTCGGGTTGGAGCCCTTGTCTGGAGAGCACTTAATGAGATTGTGGGAGCTGCTGGGAAAATGCCTCAGGATCTCAGCCAGACAGAGAGAGTTCACACATTGGGTTGTAAAACTTAGCCGCTGAGACAGTCAGACTCATTTAACATCACAACTGTTTATGGCACATCCCAAGTTACCATCAATAAATCTCCAAGCCGGAGGTGGTGGCAGTGACAGCACTTTTCCTGTGTCAGAACTCTTGGCACTAGTGTCTCCTCCTCTTGTCACTCTGACTCTGAAGACCTTTGGCTGTGACATTTATACTGACTCGACACTTCACACATCACTCGCCCGCTCTCCCAACGCGAGTGCACGCTGAAGAATTGGATGTGACATTCTGGGGTCCCTGTGTGCTGCTCGGGAATCCCCTGACCTGACTCTGCTGCTGACTGCCAGCACCAAACCTTCTGCATGTGTGACTGGAGACAGGCTCCTAAACCTGAGCTTCTTGCATCCTTAGCTGGGCTCCATGCCTGCCCCTCCAGCAGGGACCCAAAGTCAATCCTGGCTGGCTTACAGACATCCTGGGAAAGATTGTCTTGTTCCTCACTTGGCTACTGCCAGCACCAAACATTCAGAGGGAAGAGCAAGAAATCCTACTCCCCTCTGTGCAGAGCAAGTCCCTGCTCCCATCTCACCCCTGAAATGAAGCAGCCAGGCTTTGTGGTGGAGCTGAGAGCTGAGAACGGAATCTCGTAAGACTGAAGAAATATTTTCCTTTGTCTTGGACCTGAGCCCAGTTTTTGGGCATCCCAGTCCTGCAGTTTGTTCGCAGGGTCACTCATCCTCTTTTCACTGATTAGCACCTGTGATCTCAGCACTTGCCTCCCACAAGGGAATTTGCTGTTCTGCAGGGCAGGGATGCCTCAGAAAGCCCAAACTGAGACAGAAATAACCCCCTCTTCTCTTTATTTTCACAGCAGTGCCTCTCTTTGCAATCAGCAATTGTGTCTGTATCAGCTGGAGTCACTGCCCTTGTCATGAGACTGACACATTCAGGAAGAAAAGTAGCAGATACAGATGGAAATAGTCTGAGCATCGTTTCCATGTGACTGGAGCAGTGGGTCTAATGAACGGTGCAGGACACCATATGTGGGAGATCAGAACGTGATCTCTGGAGACCCAGGCTTCAGCCTCACTGAGTGATTAAAGAGACATTTTCGGGACAGCTGAACAATCCAGTACAATTCATAGTCCAGACAATAAACTTAGCTGGCTTGGTTTGCTTTGTTTTAGACAAGGCATGGCTTCTGTGGATTTTCTTTTCTATTCAAAAGGAATCTATCATTTTTCATATTTTATTTTTTTTTAACTCTGTGGCTCAGTCATGCTCAAGCATCCCTCCTACACTGTTCTGAGACATCATCAGTGCCAGCATTTGCAACAGATTGTACCAAAGACAACTGGGAGAGTGAACACTCTTTATCATTAGTAAGTTTGGAAAGAACCCTCACTTGCTTTGTAATTGCAGAATAAGAGGAGCCATGGACAAGGCAGATAATTTGGGGAAAAAAATGAAAAAAAAAGAGGCTTGCCAAGAGTGATCACCCAAAGAAAAACAAAGAAACTCTTGTATCAGTTAATCTGGAAAAATGAAGAGTGAGGGCTGTAGCCACCTTTCTGGGACTGAACTTGACATAAAGTAAAAGTAGTGGCTGCAAAATTATGTAAATCCCAGGGCTATTTTAAATTTCAGAGGCTCCAAATGAATTTAAACAGCAAAACTAAAAAGAAATTACTTGCTTGTTATTTAATACACTACGATATTGCTGGAACTCCTTTACATTTCCTTTAATCGTTTTATGAAGAAAATTTATTAATTATTCTGTTCTCATTTGATTGCTCTGCAACTTCCAAGTAATCTACGACTAAGAATTGTAAATCTTAAGTAGAGGAAGCATATATTTTAAGCTATCTTTGTTTTTGTAGTGATGAGCAGTCACTAGCCCCTGGCTGACGGATTTCTAAAAAGATTAAGAAACATAAAAGGGATGCAGATTGTGCTGGAATGGAAGGTCCAAGGAGTTGAGCTCTTCTGGTCAGTTGGCTGGTGACAGCATCACCCTTTCCAAGCCTTGTGCCAGCTATCTGTGAGCAGCTGGCTGGCCCCAGCCCAGCTTTTCCTGCAGAGGAGAGCTGCAGTCAGCCCGGAGATCAGCTCCAGCAGCTGAATTTGGATAGTTCCGCTCAAGTTCATTCCTGAAGGCAGGAATCTGGGTGAAATCCAACAGCATAAATGTTTGCCTGTCCCAGGATGTGAGCACGAGTGAGGAGGGTTTGTTTGGATGCAAATGCAGACATCTGTGGCTGTTTGCATGTGCTGTTTGTGGTCTCTGTGCTGCAGGGTGGGGAAGGACAGAGAATGTCAGTTCTGGGCTGTGCCTGTGCTCACATCTCACAGTGTATTTGAAATTTATTACAGAAGAGTTTCCCTCTAAAGCAGCCCTTGGAAAACAGAGTCCATAATGATTGATAACTGTGGCAACTACTACTGTGTTCTCCCTGATCAGTCCTGCTTAATTGCTCAGTTTGGGATTTGTGGCTGAGACATTCCCAGTGTGTGCTGCACCAGGCCCCATGGACATCCCATACCCCTGCTTCTCCAGGCACAGGATTTCTCCCTGAGATCTCTAGTGCTGTTCAAAAAGGAAAATTAGGTAAAAGCAGAGGCATTAACAAAACTGTCACCTGGTTATGCTGAAGAGACAATCCAGTGACAACCACACCTGGACACACCTCTGCAGAGTGCCTGTTGCAGCCAGGTGAGGCGAGAGCTCATTTGACTGCTCTAAAAACTTTTCTAACTTACTTAAAATCAAAATAGTTTGTAAGTTAGTTAAAAAGTGACTGATGTGGCAGGACAAGCAGGGCAGGCTGCCTCTCTCCCCCTGTGGAATGGTAGCCATCAGGGAGCTGATGTGTCCTTGAATTCAGATGAGGAAAAAGACATCTGTGATTCATTCATTCTTGGAATCCAGAGACTCTAGGATTTCTAGTCCTGCAGTGTTTCTCAAAAGTTCTCTTTTCATATGGAAATATTCAAGGTACATCAGAGAGAAACACTGATTTTAGTGAAAGCACACACAGGAGAGAACATCTCTTTGGGAGCTAAATAGAGGCAGCTCTGGTCACCTTTGGAGACACTTCCAAGAAAAAGAAAAATACATCAGTAAACACATCAACATTCACCATTTTCTCAGTGGAAGAGGGAAGCAAAAGAGGTGTTTTGAGTCTGTAAAAATTCATGGTAGAATTTTTTTTTGGCTGCAGCTCTTAAACAGAGCAAGTAGATGAACAAGATTGATTCCTGCATTAGGAGAGTCAGAGATATTTTGCAAGCGGGTGTTTGACCTGACCCATGTTGTGGGTGAAAGGCAGATATCAGATAAAACAGATATCTCTTTTAGGTTTTGGTTAAAAAGATAACCCAAAAAGTTTCTCTCAGAAGTCATCACCACAAAAAGGGGCTGAAATAGTCTGAGGATTTGAGGCAGGAGGAAGGGCAAATGTGCTGCACAGAGGGATGGAAATGGGGATTTGTCTCCAGCAGTGAAAACTGTGCATTCTGCTGAGAATCTGCAAACAAGACTGCAAAAAGGGAACTGCTCTCCAGGGACACAGCTGGGGAGGAAGCCTGGCAGGAGATCCTGGCAACTGCTCATCTGCCATCTCCTTTAGATGCACAATTTTCACCATTTCACTGAGTTTAAGACTAGAAAGGGACATTAGATCATTTCTACTGACTTGTTGTATCTCATGGGCTATTAAGTTTCACCCAGCTACCCCTGGAGGGAGCCAATAATATGGCTTAGTTGACTCTTAGGAGATTCAGCTGCTGCATGTGCCTCTGTCAGAGAACAGAGTAGCAGAGACAGTGCTAATACCCTGAGCCACAAGAGCAGTAAAAAGCCAATTAAATGAAATACCCCCAGATGTTCCCCACAAATGACTCATGTTCTCACTTGCAGGAGGGCACAGACACCCCAGATGGTCACTGCCAAATCTCGGAGGCCTTCCTGACCCTGGAGAATGTCATGGCATCTAGGAGGGAAGATACTGCACCTTCTCCAGGAGAGCTGTTCCTATGATGCTGAGCTGCACATTTGACCAGATTATTCTCCATAGCCCAAGCAAAAAAAAAATAGAGAAAATATAGATTCCAAAATAAGAAGAGATCTTTGAAAACCACTCAACCCAGCACGCACCAAAATGGAAAAGTGCCTTTTAAAAATTGGAAGGTAAGTGTGGCCAGACTTTGAGGGTAATAAAACAGTGATCTCAGTTGTGTCAGTTGTCCTCTGCGAGCTGTTAGAGATGAGCCCTGCAATGCCTGCAGCCCCAATATCATCTTCATGTGCCCAAAGCTCCTGGGACACAGAGCCAACACCCTCACTTGCAGCAGAACATACTCATTGACAGCAGTGGTGTCAAGAAGCAGCTCCCACACGCTTCCCTTTGCTCACTTGGAGTGTGTTTGTGCACATGTGGGAAAGAGGAGGGAGGAAATGCATGCATAATTAATTCTCAGCATGCCCTGCCTGGAGGCGCCCCTCGCATGGCGATGGAGAACCTGACATCAGGTTGGCAAAGCTGGTGGAGCTCCAAGGAAAGAGCTCCAGTGTCTGCTGCAATTAGGATCAGCTCAGCCTTCCTCCTGAATGTTTGTCCTCACAGCTCTGCACTGTGGCGTAGGTGCCAGAGCGCGTCTCTTCAGCACATCCCAACGACAGCATGTTCCCACAGATTTCTGGAGCAGGGGAAAGCCAAACAGCTTCTACACTCCCCCATTGTTCCACTCATGTATTTAGCTGACAGCAGATATGTCCCACATATTTGATCAACTGCAAATCAGGCTGATGTGCTATCACAAGAAATCCATGTTTTTCTTTCAAATATATAAAAGGCACAGAAGAGTGCTCCCTTCCATCATTTCCCTGCACTGCTGCTCTAATGATCCTGGAAGCTGGAAAGTAGTGTTGATTTTTACATAAAGATCTGCTTTCCTTCCCTCATATTTAAACAATAATCTGTGACTGGAGAGCTGCTCATAAATGCACATGCTGATAGCTTCAATTTTTTCAGCTAAGTTTGCCTGCCTAACAAGTAAGTCTTAGTTTGCCTGGCTGACAAATGATAAGTTTCCTTTGAGATCACTTCTTTCTCACATGCCACTGAGTTTTAGGAAACTGAAAGAGCACAGTGGCTTGGTCACCAAAAATTAACATGGACTCTCAGTCATTTAAGTGAACTTCTGAATTAAATCATAGTGGTGGAATATACAGTCATTTTAATCTCTCCAAGGGACCAATTGAAGGTCCTTGCTCTTCCACTTGTGTACTTCACATCTTGAAACCTCTCTTTATTTTTCTACTGGAGTCTTTGAATGCAGCTCTTATCCAGTGTGACTACAAAACAGAAGAAAAAAATCAAACTATCAAAGATCTTAATGAAGTCACTGAACTAGCTTCAGCTAGTCCTAAGGAAAGAAAGAAATTGATGATGTTTGTCAAGATCCTACTTGCTTGCTTTATTTGTTTTTAAAAGTATTTTTACTTTGGGATTGCTAATACTTTGTTGAGTCATATATTACCAAGAATTAAATATATTGAGGGGTTTAGAGTCAACACAAACTATTTCTAAGCACTTTTAATAGGAATTAGATGCAAATCCCTTATGAAGAAGACACTGAGATCAGAAGCATTTTTAAGAGAGTCTTATTTATTCTGTGGGTAAAATTAGATTATTGTTATTATTATAATAGGGACATTTCGGTTACTGAGGGTCCTGTGGTTAACAGATCAGATTATGTGTAAGGAGAAATGGGTCCATTGCCATCTCTTGTGTCAGGTTTGTTATTTAATCATTATTTGGATCTTTCCTTGTGAAGCAACTGCTTTTCTCTGAGCCCATCTGTTCCAGTCCCTTTGGTCAGAGGCTGACTTTTGCACTGTGCTCATACAGAGCCAAAATGAGACCCATTTCTGAGCTGGAAGCACTGATGCCATGCTCTCAAGCTGTGTAAGGCTTTTCTTGTCTACTGCCTTCATCTCTCCATACCAGAGCCACAGCTTTCCCACAGCACTCCCTGCTTTCCTAACTTAAAACCAGAAAATATATGCAGAAGGGCTCTGGTGCCTGGAAAAAACTCTGCATTTTTCAGCTCTAATAAAATATCTGACCTTTCCACCTTGTCTCATTGTTTAAATTGGAGTGTTTTCCTCCATGCCAGTCTGGCTCATTTCTGGGGGACAGCTAGGAAAGCCATTTGGGATAGAGTCTTCTGAGATCCTATTGTGGCATATTTTGTCTTTGAAAAGTCTCAGAATCAGAGAATAGTTTGTCTTGGAAGGGACCTTAAAGATATGCCAGAGCTGTTGCCAGGTCTGCTGGGCAGTCTGGCTTTTTGCTGGGCCCAGAAAGAAACTAGCAGAAGATGCTGCTCTGCTGGGTTCCCTTGGAGCAGCAGGAGCTCTGCAAAACCTGCTGAACTCTCCTAACCCACAACCCTCACCTCCAGCTCTCCTGCAGATACTCTAGAGGGAAGGAGTGATCCCTCATAGGACCCCCAGCTGCAGAGGGATGTTCCTATGGGACCTATGGGCCCAGGAAGACCAGAGATCCCTGCTCTCATCTAACCTTCCACAATGAAATTGAGAACTCATAATTTGTCCTCATTGAACTCTCTGTGTCTGAAGCAGACATAAATATTAAAGCAAGATTACTACAAATGAAAAAGCGACAGCAACATTGTAAAAGGAGATGAGGAATGAGGGTTGAACCAATTTTCCTTCTGCTTTTTTATTAGATGGCCTTTTGTATGATATTGGTCCTTCTGAAGACAGTGCTGTACAAGGAAAACTGAGTACAGGATCATGGTGTAGATTCTGCTGGGAAGCTTGAACAACAAGTGAGGGAAAGAACAGAGCACCAAACCCCCAGCATGTTAGTACAGTACACAGCACACCTCTCAGTTCTTCACAGCATTTAATTCCGGGCTGTAAGTGCTGAATTATTAAAACAGTAAAAAGAGGGGAGTGAGGAGTGGGAGGGGGGAAGATAAGCAGCGGCAGAAAGCAGATGTGTCACATAGAGAAGATCTCGCTGCAGATGAAATACATTTTGTCTTCAATAGCTTCTTTTCTTTCCCTGATACATTATATTGGTTCATAGACATGAAAGCCTCAGGCTGTCTTCAGTGCAAGCCTCAGGTTCTGGTGGAGATTTTGTAAGGGCCTGTATTGAAACTGTCTGCAGAACTTTATACTTGAAAGGACAAAGATCCTTCAAACAGAACCTGTCACACACAGGACAGAGCATCATGTCCTTGGGGGCTTGAAGTGGCAAGTGGTGCCTAAACCCAGCAGCTGACACGTTACTTATAAATGTTCACATTTTCTATCCACTTTCAGGGCTACTTTACAAGTATCTGCTGAGTTAGCAAAGCAGATGCTCCAAAACCTGTATGTGCTATTGCTGCCCTAAAAGTGCCACCCTTCTGCAGTCACTGGAGCCATTAGTTTTCTGGGAAGAGGAGAGAAAGGCACAAACCCAGCAAACTACTCTCAGCACACAAGGATTAAGCTCTAGAGCCCTTTTGCGCTACCTGGTTGTTCACCTGAGGTCTGTGAAAGCACCAAGGGTTTTGAAAGATATTTAACATCTCAGCAAGGGCTGAGTTTGGTGCAGAATGACAAGATCCTTTGCCATCTGAGAGTGCTGGTTTTTGTGGGCTTAAGTGCCTCCCTTGGTGGCTCTTTGCTATAGTCATGTCTTGTAGGGCTTTTATTTTCCCTTTTCACATTAATGTTCCGTTCCATTGTGCTCATAGCTTTGTTCAGCACTACTTAATGTCAGGGGGAATATTACCATTTCTTCCCTGTCATCAGAAAAGCTTTAATCCTGTCTGCATTGCGAGGGCAATAAATGATAAGAGTTACAACATTTTGATTTCCACAGTGCCTCGGAGCACCAGGTTTCGCAGAAAATCCCAAACAAACAAGTTAAAGCTTGAGATCTTTTAAACCCAGTGGGAGACTGTGTTGTCTGGGGAGCAGGGAGGCAGAAGTGTGACAGATGGTGAGATCTGGACCTGTGGTTTGCAATTTTATGGTCTCTGGTGAAACTTCTGTGCGAGCTGCTCGCCGTGGGTGGTGGAACAAACGGTTTACATGAAGTGCATCCAGTCAGGGTGCCCAGATGGAGCTTCTGCAAAGGGGAGATACTTAAACCAGGGCTGCAGGCAGCTCCAGAGGCCACTTCCCTCTCGTGGGAGGTGAAGACATCCATCCCTCTGAGTGATGTGAATGCTGGGGATGAGGGAGGTGGGAGAACACTTCTCTGCCCCACTGCTCCCACAAACCTGCGGGTAGGCCTCTAGCCCTTTGGGAATGTGACCCAAAATATCAAATATGAGCCTGCCTATCCGGCCAGACCTTTAGCACAGATAAAATGGAATTTGACATTTTTTCTTAAAAACCTTAGGGGAAATTTGTGTCATTTTACCTGCATGGCAGAGGGGACCTGTACAGCTACAGGCTTCTCCTGAACCCACAAAAATCATCTCCCATAGCAAACTCACAGGACTGAGGAAAGGACCAAGATGTGGGAGAAGGTGCAAAGTACATCATCAGTTATCTAAGAAGACCTTAGATACATGCCTTTTGCCCAAAAGACCTTTGGGCAGCCAAATCCCTTTGATGTTAGTGATAGAGGGTATCAATACAAAGCAAAACGTCAGGAAAGGCTTTTCAACTGGATGTTTGACTTGCAGAGCTTGATGTGTCACAGGAAAGAATTATGCTAATGAAAGATAAAAAATCATCAACTCTACACAGAGGCCAGTGAAGACACCAGGAGTCTCTCAGTTACCCTGCTGTGGAACTAAGAAAATAACCTGGAAAATGGGATGTGTGGCTTAGGGAGAAGAATGTTAGAGCATCCTTAACATTAGAAAACACTGAGATCCCTTCCTGATATGCCTACTTACAACACCTTTCCTACCGATTTCTATTCTGAGAGAATTTTTAAGCTGCTGGAGAAAGAGACTCTTCAGTGAGCTGCAGAGAGCAAGAGAGATCATGTAAAACACTCTGCATAAATGCAAATTGCAGGGAGGCCAACCAGAGCACAGGAAGGGGAGTTACTGCAAACCTGGGGGTTGTTCATCATTCCAGAGCAGTGACACTGCACACACAGATGCAGGCTCTGCCTCAAGCAGTCACTCAGTGTAAATCAAAGCCAGTGACATGATTTAGGCAGCTAGTGAGAAAACCCCACTGCTTCTCAGCAGAAACTTTACCTGTAAAATATTATTTAGACAAAAAAGCAGCAGCAGACTGGGGGCTGCTAATTTGTACCACTTCCCACAAGCATCAGAGACTCTTTCACTGTTCACCAGGTGCTGCTCAAGACTTCTATTGACATTACAGAGAAATGCCTCTAAAGAAATCCATTTGTTCATGAAACCAGGGTCACTTGCCAGCCAGGGGCAGGCAGGTCTTGCACAGAGAGGCACCAGGAGCACCAGCTTTTCAAGGAGTGGAAATATTCCTTAGATTTAACAAATGTTGTGAAAGACAGCTGAGCCACAGAAAGCTTCACACTTCAGGTGTTGGACTTGCTTCCCACAAGGAAAACTGAGGAAACAACACCATATACTGGACTCTAACTTCACAGCTGAAGTGAGCACGTGGGTGGCTAATTAACCTAATTAAGGCACCATTTATCCCAGAAGTCTCTGGGGGAAAGGCAAGTGGAACTTTCAGCTACAAGAGAAAGTTGGCAGGGCAGAGGCTGCTGCCACTGGTGGGAAGTACCCAAATAAAAAATTTGTGTGGAAGAACAGGCAAAAAGAAACATCCCTGGGACAGGTTTTTTTCACTTGGTGTTCTCAGGAAGCCTGAGGTGCGATATAAAACCTGTGATTTTACACCTCTGGGACTGTCCTACCTATCCTGTGAGGGCTGTGATTTTCTTCTTTCCGTACTGCAACCCACTTTCAGTTCTGAACATGGCAGAGAGGAGTGTGCAGTGTAGCCTTCACTTCGAGCTCCTGACCCTCCTGCTGGAGTAAAGATTCATTTCCCTATGAGAGAAATTCTTTCTGGCTGTCTGTATTTAACATGGCAGTGAACATCTGCAGTCATACTTCCAAAAGAATTTGTTGTGATCATTCCTCTGCACTGCTAATCCTGACAGTAGAGCAATGTCAGCTGAGAGCCTTGGTAGCATTTCCAAAACATGCTTAAATTACTGAGCTGGCTGCCACGTGTCTTTAAAGAAGAGCTGTTGGGATGATCTTTAGGTGATTTGGGTGTGTAAGGAAGCCATATGGTGCATGCAGCCTCTGAAAATTAGGCTTTTGCTAGTGTATACTGAAAGCTTTTCTCCTGTGACAACTTTTATCAGTGCACTCCTGAGGAAAGATGCTTTTCTGGCATTGTCTGAGGAGCAATGGAAGGGCTGGGGTGTCATGTGCAGGTTTGGGTGACAGAGGGTCCTCTGTCCATGTGCACCCTGCACCACCCTGGAGGTGCAGCAGTAAAGCCGTGGCTATAATCCACTTGCATCCTCCTGCAAACTGTTTTCTTGAGCCTCTCATGTGATGAGAGTTGAGAAAATCATCAGCTTTCTGTCTGGTTAGAAATATTAGTCAATATAAGTAAGACAACTAAGAAAACCTTTATTTCAGGGTAGAAAAGTTGTCTACATTATAGTTGCCGTGGTAACTACATCGAGGCCAGCAGAATTACACTGGGTCTGACTGTGGTCTAGTTTTGTCAGGTGGGAAACACATCATGTTTCCTGCAGGAGGCTGCAGGGATACAGGGCCTGATTTGTGGGAGCACTCAGCTGTAACTCGCTTGTGAAGTGTGCTTGCTTCACGTCTGCTTGAGCACAGGTCACCAGGTCCTCCTCAGAACATCCTCAGGCATGAAACCAAAAGGAATTTCTGATAAAAGACCCTTGAGAAACTTTTCTTGACATCCTTATTGGAAAAATCCTTCAAAGCAAATGGATGGGAAATAACAGAAACCTGAGGAGTTGTGAAAGCTGGATGGGAGAGAGGAACAGGGAAAAGGAGATGCAAGCTTGAGGTTCACTGATGGGAGAACAGCCATTTTAATTTCAAAATCAATAGGAGCTTTGAAAGAGAAAAACAAGGATAAAAAAGAGTGTGAAGGGGGGCTGAGTGTGGGTGCATTCAGAGATTCAAGGGTCAGGTGCCTTTTTTCTGGCAAGTGGGGGAAGAAAATGGGCATCAACCTCTGGGTCACTGTTTTTCCTCTGAATGGAAAAAGTAACATTTTTCCCTCTTTAATGCTGACAAGTTTTAGCTCAGATGGGTTTTTCCAAACCTCACTGCCTGAAGCCTGGCAGTCTGTCTTCCATTAAAGTTTTTAACCTCATTTCACAGCTGGACAGACTGAGGCAGCCACCTGTGAACAGACCCACAACCATTTTGGAGTGGGACCCACGTGCCCTCACATGGACCCCTCTTTGCCAGACAACAAAGAACAGGCCCTTGGCAGCACTTTTCTGGTGGGATGCTCACATTTCACCATGGAAAGCTCTTTCCCAGTGGATGGAGTCTGCTCCACGGGGCGCTCCCTGTCCCTGTTCGCTCCTCCCGTTCGGAGGAGGGACCGTGCTGACAGCAGAACCAGGCAGCTCTGCAGTGGTGTGATGCTCCTCTCTGAGCACACACAGACTTGGCATCTCACCCCAGGCTCGGGGATTTTGTGGGCAGCTGTTGAGTGGGCACTTTGCAGCAGAATTCATGTACTGGCTTTAGCACTAAACCCATTGCAATTCCTCTCACAGCTCAGCCTCAGCCTCCGCTGATTCACGCTGGGCTGAAGGGAAGAAGGACAACCTGACCTCTGGCCTGAAAGGCTGGAGACCTTCCCAGAACAAAGCCATGCCCCCTCCAATGCCTTTTGTTTGGCTTTCTCTGTGTGAATTCATGGTTTATTAGCTTTCAAAAAGCACAAGGCCTATCTAATGGCTTGACTTGCAGCACGGCACTGGGTGCCCAGCTGGTGGCTTTTGAGAGGAGTTATTGCCAGGCACCGGTTTCTGGGCCAAGAAAATCTCTCCCTGTGGGGCAAGGATGGCTTAGACCAGCAGCTCTGTGGATCTCTATTCAAGTTTATGTCATCTCCAGTCCTCAGTGGAGCAAAGGGGAATTATTATTCCTGTTGGCTCTGCCAGGTGGGTGCAACATGGACTGTGGGTCTCAGTTAAATGAAAATGTCAGAGGAGAAGTTGGCTACCTTTGCCACAAAACTTGTCCTATTCCTGCATCACACTGCAACAGTGTTTGTTGTAAAACAGAGCATCCTTGAGAAAGATATAAAGACCCAATTTTATGGACAATCTATATTTTAGGATCATGCTTCTAAATGAAATGTTCCTCAGTGCTTATACAGAGTCTTCATTTCTGGTTGGAAGTCTCCTACTTTATTTTCAAGGCATGAGATCTTATATTTGTTCAGCACCTAACACCTAGGGGAATCTCAAATTGTACCTACTTAGTTTTTAGCCTTCTGCCTTAAAAAAATTAATACATTCTTGAAAGCTACAAAGCAACTGGCCAGGCTTTTGATGATCTTTCATTAAACAGAAAGCAAACATTCAAATGGTCCATTTGACAAGCAAAGAATCAATTTATTTGAAGAAAAGTTACCCTAGACACCCCAGTTATTTTAGTTCATTTTACCATAAAAGCTTTGGTAGGCTTTACTTTTAGCATCTCTGAGACAAAACTAATGCCAATGGAACAGATCCAATAAAGACAGGCAACAAAGCTAGCTGAAATTTCTCATCACTTTCTTTTCCCCTTCAAATGAAAATTAAGGCTTGATCAAAAGCAGGAAGTTTCTGGTTTTGACAAAATAGACTGATTTTCCCAGGGAAAAAAACAAAAGGGGGAAAAGTTTTACTGTTAAATCAGAATATTAGAAGATTAATTCTGGGAAACAATTAACCCTCCTCCCCTGCTCTGGATCATAAATTGCTCTACAAGACCTGGCAGTGTTCTTTCCCCCTCGAAGAGATGCTTCAAGGGCAGTTAGCCAGAGCAGCAGGGATAAATCTGAGGTGAGAGGTGGAGAATATGGGGTCAGTGGAAATTTTGCCAGCATTCACACTCTGCTGCAGCTGGGATGTTTAGCCACTCCCAGAGCTCCATCTCCTGAGAAACTCACACTTATTCCTGTGTGTATTTGCACTTGCTCTGCACCCAGACAACCTCTGCTCAGCACAGCACATGGCCTCTGTCCTGTCCTGCTCACAGGGAGATGTTTCCCTCAGAGTGTCTGAGCTGCCAGCCCCCGGAGCCTTTCCCCTCCAGCAGGTGCAGCCACATCTCTCCCTGTGCTTCAGCTTTGTCCCTGCTTTGTCACCTGCCCTGGAGCACTTCCTCATCAGGCTCAGCAGTGCCCCACAATCCTTCCCACGCATTGGGCATGGCTGCATTTTTCCACGACCCTGTCCCTGTGGTACAAGAGCCCTGCACATGTCCCAACACTGTTGCGGTAACGAGCCAGGCAGGGACCCCAGGCAGGTGCACAGGAGGGAACTTTATTGCCAAAAACCCGGCCTTTTGAAAGCAGTTAGCTTTAAAAAGTATCAGTTTACATAGTTCTAAGGCACAACAAGCCCAGGACCCTACACCAGGATGTGGACGTGGCAGTCACGCAGCACATCTCTCACGTCTCTCACATCTCTCAGTTCTCTCTACCCTTATTCCAGCTGAGTCACTCCTACAGTTCCCTTCTCCTTAGCCTAAGTAACAGGCTGGGGCCATGTATAAAGGCTTCCCTTTATAAAGCCTTCCCTGTGGGTAACACAACACTGCATCCCACAGGTGTGTGGCCATGAGCAACCCCGCGGTGCTGCAGCCACAGAGCCACTCCCCCATGGAGCCCCTCCAGCATCCCCAAGTCCCTTGTGTCACACAATTCCCAAATCCTCCTTTCCACATCCTACCCATGCACACACACAAACACACACAAATCCTTCCATTAGCTAAATCCTGGGTTTTTACAGTGCCTTTCTCACATGAAGCCCTTCCTTATCACCCTGCTCACAGATGCCTGGGCTATTCTCTCTCCCTGTGCCACGTGCGGCCACCCACTTATCTCCCCTCTCTTCTACACACACACACACACACAGAGAAATTTTTACACAGAGATTAATCCTTCTCAGTGTCATGCCCCTCAAAATCCTCCTTGTGACGCCCCCTGCACACTGAGTAATCCCTTTTGGAGTCTGGCACTCACGATGGTGCTGGCAGCACCCCTCCACACACATCCACGGCACGCTTCACACACACAGCAGCTCCTTTGTGTCACACACACCATCATCCTCCCTGCCCCAAGCACATATTTTTCCTTAAGTCTGACACGTACATGGGAACCTGCCCTCAGTGCAGTAAAACCAGCATGTTTTTAAAGTGAGATAAACCACTGTAAATGAGATATTTGGGGATGAAACCTTGGATGTTTTGGAACTGTACTGAAAAATGGAGATGTTGTCACATGAGAGATTGTAAAGGATCTGGCATGTTTCAGTGCAGGGAAGCAAAGGCTGAGAGGGGATGTGTTGCTGCTTATAAAAACGTCAGAGGGGTAAACACTAGAGAAGAGCTATTGATGCTAAAGGACAACATTGGCATGAGAACAAGTGAGAATAAACTAGTCATGAATAAATGCAGGCTGTGAACCACAGAGAGATTTGTAACCATGGGAAGAGAGCAGCTTGGGTTTTGCTTTCCAAAGGGAGCACTGGAGCAAAAAGCAGAGCTGGTTTTGTCTGCAGCATCATTTTTGCCTGAGCACACAAGCCTGAGGTCCCTCTCCGTGCTGGAGTCACACCCCGTAGCACCTGCACAGTCTCCATCAGCAGAGTTTAACAGTGCAAAAGCACTTTGCTTCTTGCCTTTTTCTCCTCATCTGCAGCAGTGGGGTGGGGAAATGGAGCAGAGAGCTCTGTGCTCTGCAGGAAGTGCAGGCGCAGCACCCAGGGAGCTGCTGGGGTTGCTGTGGCAGGCACAAACCACGCTCACGTTTCCTCAGCCTGCATTTGGAGCTAAGGAATTCCAGCCCGCCTCCACTGACCATGTTATAGATGACAATGTAATATTGGCTTTTGCATTTATAGATTACCTTTTTGTATCACGAGTATTTTGATATAGTACAGTTCAGACTCACTTTTAACTGCTTTTGTATAGTATAATCTTTCCATATGTAAATCTGTATAATCTGTATAATCTTTACATATGCACTTTAAGTGAATGGTAATGTAATAAATACATTGTGTCATAGGCATTAGCAAACTGTTAAAAGTAGAGACTAAAAATACCTCTGTGTGACCAAGTATAAGAACGGTGCAAAACCAATAATTTTCCTTACATCTGTGGACTGACGCCTCCAAGTAACCAGAATGATGGAAACTGGAGCATAAGTATTCAAAGTGTGAGACAACAGGATGGGAACACAGGAAGACTGACTCTATAGAATATCCTGCAGGCAGGTCAGAGGTTAAAAACCAAACAAGAAGAGAACCTGGAATATCAAGAGTTCCCAGGGAAGTTTGAATAAAACAATCACATCTATATGCATGAGCTTCAGAGACATACAGTATAAAGAAAGCATTCTCTCAAATATACAGTGTGCTTTCTGGTTAATTGGCCAGAGACACCCCAGCACTGGATTTTTTTTTTGTCCCTTACTTTATCCCTTATTAAACTTTCTAAAAATTCTAGAGCGTAAACTTGGTTTTTCACAACCGCCTGTCTCCAGAGACATGGAGCACCCATGTCTGATAGGAATCACTTATCTGTAACACAGTACAGTAAACCACAGGGATGGGAATATTTAGTGGACTGCAAACACTCCTGCATGAGCCATTCTCCTCCCAGGAGCAAGTGTGCCAGGTGTTTTCCTTCCCTGCTCTTGGTACAGCAGATGAAGGAGATGTTGGCTGAGCACTGTGAGAGAAGCAGCAGATATAGAGGTCCCATCCATCTGCATAAAGATGAAAAAAATCTCTTTGGAAAGGGGCAGAGGAAACCGAGACATTTGAAAGTTTCTGTGTGTGTCACATTATCAAACATGGAGCTCTGCCCTGTGGGACCCAGCAAACTCTGCTTGCACTGAAGTCGATGACTTTAAAAAAAGTCTTGAGGTCATGGTAAACTGACAATTTTTGAAAGCGTGGCATTTATCAAAGTGTGGGTGCCTTTTATTACAGTGTCGTGTGAGAACAAGCAAGTACCCCCCAGGCAGAGAGGGCTGCAGGGGCAGGAGGAGACTGGAGATGCACAAAGCATCAGGCAGGGCTTTGATACTTTGAGGAGCTGGAACAGAGGTTAGATGGAGTTCAGAGGAATAAAGGACATTTATTGAGGCCTTCAAAGGCCACACCCTGGCAGTACGAATGCTGCACTTAGGGCTCTGCCTGGATGGCTCCAAAGTGGAAGCAAAGGAGGACCCAGGTCCCAGATATCACATGTTTATGTTTGGGTCCATTTGCACACAGAAGTCCCACCTGCCCACCCTCCTCCTTCCATGTTGTTTATACTTCGAGCCTGAAGTTTGGAAAAAATGTCCTTGAGTCCCCAACTGGAGTAGGATTGTTGTGTCTTCATCACCTTGTGAAAAGATCCTAGTGACTCTGAATAAAAAGTCACGCAGCAATGCAGAACAGCAAACCCAAAAACTTGAGGCATCAGCTTCAAGGAACAACTTCAATGATTCTCCCAGAAACCAATGGAGCAAAGGGGAAAGGAGGAGGTGAAGGTGGGAAGATGCCCTCCTCCATTCAGACAGGAGTTCACCTAATGTTTGAACTGGTCTCTTTTTGTAGCTGTAAAACTCAGAAGAGAACTAAAAGGGAAATCTGGCAAAAAGAGCTCCCAACATCTCTTCTTTAGAAGTCACACCCTCCCAAAAAAAGCAGCAATTGTTTTTGATTTTTTTTTTCCTTCTGGAAATATAAAAATGGAACAAGAATATTTATTTTTGTGTTGCTTCAAGTAGCCTTGAGTTTCATTTTGGTCAGAGGAACTGATAAAAATAGTTTTATTTCTTTACTACTTTTCTCTCTACAGAGAGATGATGGGAAAACAAATATGAAAATAGGTGGAGATTGGCATCACATGCTGGGGGTTTTTTTCTGTTTTCCAACTGGTAGGTGGGAGGTAAGTGGCAAACTGGCAAAAAAAGTGTAAGCATACATAGAAAATCTCCATGTTTACCTTTTATTTCAGATTTGCAATGGTGAAAAGATAGTAAACATCTATTGAAACCATTATTTCCTTAAAGGGAGAAAAAATCTTTGATGGCAAAGACCTGTGCTGAACAAAAAAAATTTTCTACAAGTTTTCAATCACCTCTAGCCAGAAACCTCTAGCCAGATAATTGTGATTATCTGCAATGGTCTGGGATGCAGCGAGGGGGGAAAAACCCCAATGTTTAGGGAGAAGTGGTGCACTGGCATTGGCCACAATGCAGTGCAGTGAGCACAAAACCCCAGGACAAAGTCAAAAGAGCCAATCCAAATTAAAGGATGGAGGAAAACCTGAGTACCTTTAAACTAGAGAAGTAAAAACTGTCCCATTTCCTAGCACACAAGGAGCACAATGAGCCAGGCTCCTGCCACAGGAGGCCTCACATGTATGAGGAAAACAAATTTTCAAGCTCCTGGGACAGGGATTAAAGCACTTGAGAAACCTCCAGATCCTGTAAAATAATTTGGAGAAGCCAAAAATTGCATGGGGATAAATCCTCCCTTGGCCCATAATGGCTTTGGACTCTACCTGGATTGGTTTCTCCGTTAGCACACTTAGGAGCAGGTGAATTGATGTGCAGGATACCTCATTGTCCTGTTTACAAAATCTGTACCTGTGAAGGAGGGGAAGTCAGTGACTGGATCAAGAGAAGCAAGTGTGAGAAGGGATGAGTGATGAGATCAATGACCTGAAGGCAGCTCTGCAGTCACTTAGGGCTGGCCACTGTTTCTTTCCTTTGAAATGTTCTCTCTTTTACTCTTGTCTTTGGCCCATTCATTAACTCTGTGTTTTTTCACAGCCCTATTCTCTGATTTATTTACTTTATTCTCTCCTTCCCCCCTAGGATTTTGTTCTCCCTGCTCCAGTGCTCTCTTCCTCAACATCTCTTGCATTGAACTGGGCTAATGTTCAACCAAGAGGTTGCTTCAGTGATGGTGGCAGTGAAGTGTTCTTGAGATAAGAAAAATTATTCTTCTACTCCAGGAAAAATTCAGATACTGAAAAGAGGACTAAAAATTATTAATTAAAATAAAATTTTGAAAAGAAGAAAAGTAATTTAAAAATCGCCAAACCAAAACCAAAACCAAACCAACCAAAAAAAACCAAACAATGAAACAAAAAAGAGAAGCAAAATATGGTGTGTAAAAGAAACCAACTCATGGTATCTAAAGGTAGAAACTAAGTAAACTAAGAGGGTTGGATACAAAGGATGAAGGTCATTTTAAAATCAGCATCACTAGGGTTGGTGATGAAAGTGTCAAGGAACAAACTCAAGCAAGACCTGCAAAAAGCTTCAAACCACAAGCACTGCAGGATGAGTTGTTTACAGAATCATAGAATTGTTTAGGTTGGAAAAGAGCTTTAAGACCATTGAGTTAACACTGCCAAGTCCACCACTAAATCATATCCCTACGTGCCACATCTACATGTCTTTTAAATACCTCCAGGGATGGTGAGTCAGCCACTACCCTGGACAGCCTGTGCCAGTGCTTGACAATCCCTTCAGTGAAGAATTTTTCCTAATGTCCAATTTAAATTTAGCCTAATCCAGAAAAAAATTGCCAGTAATGGGTGGAGCTCTTTAGGAACTGAAACCATATTTCATTGCTTCTCTTTATGGAATTTATATAATTTATCTCAGGAAATGGAATTAGGGAGATTTTGTCTTTTAATTTTCAAAAATTCACTGGATGGTAGCTTTGAGTAACTGGGGCTCTGATTTCAGCTTGGCCC
Organism: Anthoscopus minutus; assembly: GCA_013399455.1. Classification (NCBI taxonomy): domain Eukaryota; kingdom Metazoa; phylum Chordata; class Aves; order Passeriformes; family Paridae; genus Anthoscopus; species Anthoscopus minutus. The sequence continues at coordinate 713,484 of VWYI01013654.1, forward strand.
ATTGCTTCTAGAGAAGGTGAAATCTTGACTGCAAGACTGAGAAGAACAGGGGCATGGTGGAAATCTCAATATTTTGTGATAAATATTGAGTATTTTGTTCTGAACCATCCTGTCCCAAAACATTGCCTCTTTATGGAATGACTGGAAACATAAACAACCTTCATAATCCTGTGGTCTCTTTAAAAAAAAAAAAAAAAGGTGGCATTTGCTAACGATGCCATAAATATTGATGTCTTTCTGAGGTCCCCCAGAGCCCTATCATTTCTGCAACTGACTGATTAATAATAGATTAAACACTTTAGTTTTGCTTACTCTGGGCTTCGTAACTTTGAGTGCATCTGCTGTGTTGGTAACAGAAGGGCCTGGAACGGATGGATCTGGCAGATATTCAGTAGAGGAACATGGCAGGAGTCTACAAATACCTTCAAGGGCCAAAACTCAACCAAAATCTATGCAGGGAAATCAGAGGCTTAGAGTAATTCAGTGAGGATCTTCAGAATGTGTTTACTACAGATAAGATATTGTGCCTTTGCAGTGTTTACTACATTCCGAGTGCACATGCCATTACACGGTGGATGTGTAATGAACTTTGCATTCATAACGTGCCTTTCATCCCAGGAGCTCTAGGCTGTGCTTTACTCAGGGCCAGGCTGGGCTGGTTTCAGAAGTGCTGAGCAGCATTAATAGCTCAGTACCTCCCAAAAACAAACTTCAAGGGACTTTTTGGATGTCACACAATGAGTCTGTATCAAAGCTGATGAAAGAACCAGGTGTTCCTGGCTTCTCAGCTCATATTCAAATTCACTGGAGGCTGCTGGCTTGGAGGATTTGTTCTAGCTCAGCAAGCTGTGAAATACCAGGGAAAATACCTGGTGTTACTCTCCTTGTTGTTATAATTAATAGCCTTGTTCATAGTGCTCTATGAAAAAGATCCAGAAGGCTATACAAGAAATCACATCTGCTTTCCTCAGCTATGAGTTCAGTGTGAGTTTTGCTGCTCGCTTGTCACCCCAGCAGCATCACACAGGACTGTGTTTAATAACCTTGAATTTGCATGGGCAGAAGGGGCTGACACACTGAGGGATGTTCTGCAGCCATACTCAACCTCTGTGGTTTCAGTGGCAAAATTAATTCCCAAACTTCAGCTAAGTCCTTCACTCCTCCTTTCAGTGCTCCAAAGACTGCCTGCCCTTTTTTGGTGTGAAACTGGAGCTCAGAGAATTGAAGGCACCCCCAGTAGCAGTGCAGGCTTTGCTCCTGTGTGGCTGCTGGACTGAGGTGCTGGGGAGGGGACCCACAGAAAGTCTGTGGACCCAAACTCACGCCTCTGACTTGCAAGTCTCTCCTGAGCAACTGCCTCTGTCTGGATTTTCTTTTCTTCTTTTCAAATCTTTGCAAATAATTCTTTAAAAAACCCACCAAAAAAACCAACAAAAAAGAACAAAAAAGCCAAAAAACCCCAAAGGAAGGCAGGGCAATTATCCACAGGAAATCACTGCCATTCAGCCCTCTTCCCACACACACATACAGACACAATATAACTCTGAACAGCAGCAAGGCAGCAAAATATGTGCCTACTGTCAAACATGAGTGAGGACTGAGAGGTCACTATGTGGATATGCAGCATCTTTGCCTGCAGTAGCCGTGGGAGGAAGCATGGCCATGTGTGTGGGGCAGCACAGGCACCCCAGGACATGCTCTGCACATTTGGGGGCACTCAGAATTCCCCCTCTGCCTCTCGCTCAGTGTGCCCCTGGGCTCCCTTGCACAGGGCTGGAGCCAGCAGCAGCGACGCTGTTCTCTCCAAGTAAAAGTTGAATAGATGCTCAGGTGTTTTGTTGATCAAACTGAGCAAATTGGGAACAGGCACTTGGGATCAGTGGGTGACACATTCAAAGGCATGATCTTCTCTGTGTGTTGCCTTTGCTGTGTGCACAGCCCCGCTGTCCCCAGTCCCGCAGCATTAGAGCAGCCCGCGCCCTCCCTGAAATGTGTAAATAGCTTCCGCAGGTTTCCCCTTTGTAAAACAAGGATTGCTTCACATTTCTTTTTTTCCTAACAAGAGGTGTTTCTGTGCCACCACACTGATTTGCAACAATGCTTTGCCTGATGTCAGCTGCTCGGTGCCCAGAGACATCTCTAATTGAGCGCTGGCAGGCAGGATTCCCGTGACTCCTGAGCCTGCGAGCAGTGTCAGGGGGAGGACGAGGGCAGGGCAGAGCTGGAGCTGACTTTGCCATGGAGTAGAGAAGTGCTCCCCTGCCTGCTTCCCGAGCAGAGGCACTGGCGCTGGGGTGGAGCAAGCTGCACTGCAGCAAAGTGCTGGAAATCAGAAGTCTCTTGGTTTATGTTTGTCTGATCGGGGAGCTGGGAGAGACCAGCAGTCCTGGGAGCAGGATTCCCTACAGAAATCCACACGGGGAGGGGATGGCCTTTTTTAGAGACCTTGAAATACACCTTGAAACTCCTCTTGCTCACTGGCGAGCCCGACTGGCAGGAAAGCCCATCTGCACTCCTATTGACACCATGCAGACTGCAACATCAAAAGCAATGCTCTGGAGACAAGGGGTACCGGCTGTAGAGGAACATTTTTCGTGAAGAAACACGATGTAACAAGATCTCCCTTTGATCCTTTTCCCAAGCAGTTAATTCCAACTCCCTGCTGGTGAGAGCAGACCTGCTGCTGCCGCTCACACACACCTGCAGAGGGACACAGCCACGGGCTCCCAGCGTGTGACAGGATGTGCCTGCTTCAGAGACGGGGACATCAGCAAAGAATCACACCACTGGTTTCCTTCTTAGGGAACCTCTCCCTAGAAAACAGTTTTTGCACCCTGGGCAGGTGTAATCTATTCCAGAATGCAGTGCTTGTTGTAGGCAGCGCTGCTCGGCTGTCCTGCTGAAGGAAGAAATGAGGCTCGGGGAGGCTGTGCAAGGGCTGCTGAAAATCCTCTGCCCACTAATGATGGAGTTCACTGCAGCTTGCAGCACGAAGTTTCACAGCTGGCTCTGCCCAGGTGTGGGTAACAATCTGCTTTCAAGTCTGAGGTGGAAGGAGGCTTTTGTAGGCAGTGTGCAGCACCGTTTGTGTTTGTTTACTCGTTAGTTTGCACACATGGCTTCCCTGCAGCAGCTCCGAGCTTTTCTGTGTGCTGAACTGGTTGGATTTCTTTATATAACATTCCTCATCTAGTTGGGGGTTTTCTTTGTTGTTGTTGTTTTTATTATTTTTTTTTTTTTCAGAAATTCATCCAAAAAAACCATGATGTTGGATTTTCAGTCCTTTACCCTTGGGCCTCATTATGTGTGTCTCCAACCCTATTTATTTACATTTCAAGGGAGAGGCTGGCAGAGAAGAGAAAACATGAGGGCTTCCCTACAAACTGTGATCAGCCACAATTTTGTGTACAAAATCCTGCATCTCATGCTGCAAAGTCCAGAGCTGTGATACAGAGAGAAAATTCAGGGACACCAGACAGCATTTCCTTTGCACTTTCTCTGGGAATGGTCTGCCCTGTATGATTTCTCCTCAAAAACAATTCCATCAGGAAAGGACCTGCTCATCAATGCACTCCCTCAACCCCTCTATCTTGAATTTGCATCTCATAATTTTTCTTCCCATTTCTCATACCTTGTTTAGCAGGGAGAACATGAGAAGTGGGGTGCATGCTGTGCCCCTCTCCCACTTAGAGCATGTTTACATTCCAACTCATGAATTTTTCTTCTACAACACATCTTCTTCCTAACATCTTCCTAAAAATACTCAAAATACCAACCCTGCTTCCAAGCAGCCAGTGGCAGAAGGGCTTCTCTCTCTTTACCTCCTTTACCTTCTTTTCCAGCTTCTCAACAAACCAAAAGTAAACATCAGAGAATATTCTATCTGGGAAGCCCCTTGCTCAGTCCAGGAGGATTTCTTGCCTCTGAGCCATGGAGTACCTTGCACGGTGCCTGCTCCTAGAGCAGGATGGCACCTCCACGCTGTGGCTGAGTGCCACTATCATAGTGCCCTGCTGTCCCTGACAGCTGCTGTCACATCTGGAGCCACTCGGTCATAGAGTGGTTCTCACATCTGTTCACCCTGCCAACTAGCAGTGCCACGCTATCCCCAGGACTTTTTTCCTCCCCAGGGGCAAAAATACAAGGAAGAAATCTCCTTGATCCACACAAACAGCTGAGGTTCACCTCCTGCAAGCCCCAATTCTGCTGTGTAAATCTGGTCCCACCAGTCACCTACAGAGGCCAACAGGTCCATTCAGGGTAAAGGTGGCAGTAAGGACAGAATTGAGGGCACAAGCTGGGGCACAGGGACCAATCTGGGACCTGTCAGCTTCTTGCATGACAGCTGGGAGGGTGGGAGGCACTGCCAGGCTGTTGTGTGAAGCAATCTGGCGTGTGCAGGAAGGACAGCCAGGCACCTGCCTCACACTTGGCCAGGAGGCTGCTCTGCCTCAGCAAAGTGCAGGTGGAACTGGGGGAGCTCTGCATGGGGCATCCTCCACCTGTATCCCACCAAATCCCACAGCCCTGCTGCCCACAAGTCTGTCCCAAGAGGGTCCTGCTGTCCATGGCTGCCCCAGACCTGAGATCCCACACACTGCAGCCAGCCTCCTCCATCCCTGGGAATGCACAGAGCCCGGGTTAAGGCCACACCACATCTTCCACAATGCACACAGACATCTACAGCCTGCTCCTGTGGCTGCACCCAGAGTTTTAAGGAAGGACAGAGCTGTGAGAAAAAGCCTTGAATCATTGCAGGAATGGCCGTGCTCAGGAAGGGGCCTGGGGGCACAGGGGCCACCACAGCAGGCGAGCAGAGGGGGCTCAACACACAGACTGCAGCTGCCCCAGATTTCACAGCAGCACTTCCACACAGATCCCTTCTGCCAAAGCCTTGTGTAAAGAGTCCCCAAAGTGCAAGGTGTTGGGATTCTTGTGCAGGTATTGGTGAATTTATTCTCCCCTTGGCAAACACCAAGGATGAGGAATTCCTCACAGCAGTGCTGCAAAACACAGATGTGCAGGTTTGCCTTACCTGGGAGAAACCTCTGGTCTGGCAGCAGTTAGAGGGAAAATAGAAATAAAATCCTCTGGGAACTATCAGAGTTCTCCACTTCAGGTGGTTAATTAATTTCAGGATTAATATTACATAATCTGAACCAATACTGGTCCAGAATCCAGCTTAAGGCAGAGCAAACAGAGTCAATTCCACATCAGCTGGTCTGCCCAAGGAATAATCCCTTCTCAAACACAGCCTGCCCCAGGGTTCAGAAGGAGGATGCTCTCTGTTGGAACTCTGTTAGAGAACAGCAGCTCACTCCAGAAACTCATATCTCTGGTAGTTTCAGCTTCTGGTGTTTTTATAGGGTGACATGGCTCAAACCCAGGCACTTTCCCATTATTCATCATTCAGGAAAGGTCTCAAATAGTTTCTGGACATGCAGTGCTGTAACTGTTAATCTGCTCAGGGTTTGGGACCTTTTTTCCTTCATTTTTTAATGAAAAATTTCTCTTACTTTCAAACTACCTCCAGGCTGGTTTTGCTGGGTAATTTTTAATTTTTTTTAATTAAAAGTGCATGCATTTTTCAGCCAGAAATTTCAATAATTGAGCTGCAAGGAGCTTCTCAGATGTGAGATCTTGATTTTGCAAGTGCCCCAAGGAAAGAGTTTTGGAAATCTGCACTGCAAACAACTGGGAAAATAAGTGGACAAGTTACATCAACAGGATGAAATATTAATTAAAGGGAGAATATCTTGGCAGCAAGAGAGAAATTCAGATTGAACTGATAGGATATTGCATTCCCTGTGTGAGAACACAGAATTTTGCAGCTCCCTTCAAGATGGAGATCCCCAGATTGTGGTGTTTGGGATCTCACTGGCTGCTGCTTCCTTTCCATGATTCAGCATCCGTCAGCTTCCCTCTAAGAGGATTTGTTCCTAAAGTGATGTTACAGCAGGAGACCTCGTAATGGCCATAAAATCATTTAGACAGAAACAGAATATCTCCAGAGATTTAGCCCCTCCATCTCTGCCATAAGTGCTGGCCCAAATTCACAGCAGTAGGGACTGAGACAGAGCTTTACATAAACCACCTGCAGGGGCAGCCAGGGACTTTTCTCACTGAAAACGTGGGGTTTCATCTCTGAATCAGGGATGTGGACAAACTTTCTGGCTCTTGTGGTCTCAGCAAGGCTGTCTAAGGTCTAAAAATTCCCCACTCCTGGAGTAATTGGACTGAGTCATATATCTCTTTTTTAGTAAAGTACTGACCTGCAGCTTCAGAAGGGAAAAAAAAACCTCTAGAAATATGAATTGTCAGTACTAAAAAGGGGGAGATTAATAAAAAGAAGCCTCAGATTCAACACTGTATTAAAAATGCATGACTTGTAAAACAAGCTTATGGTTTTTGGAACCCGATACCTTTTAACTGGATGCTTTCAGACAGCAGTTCCAGGCGGGCGAGAGAACAGTTGCTGCAGCTACAAAAGGCTCCTCAGCCATATCCATATCCCCATGAACCCATCCCATTGCCTGAGTCCTGGCTCAGCAGCAAACTGCTGCTGGCTTTCAGCATCTCGCCCTGCCTGTGGTGTGAGGTCAGCTGAGAGCCTGCTGAGAGCCAGCCACGAGCACATCTGGATGCACAGGGAGCTGTAAAGGTTGGGATCCATGTGTTGCACCAGCTGGGTGAATTCTCTCTGATTTATTTTTTTTTTCACAGAGAAGATGTAAGGGCCAGTAGATTTCAAGTTTTGACAGCACCCAGCCTAAAGAAACGCAACCTAGCATGTAAAGAAAAAGCCCTTCATGAATTTAAAAACATGGGATGTATTGTGCATTGAAGCACACTTTTTCCACTGGCTCTGGAGAGAGGATAATCCACACAAGCTAACAAAAAAACTAATTTTCCCACATGCAGGACAAAATGCTTTGTCAAGGCTATTTGGAGTTGCCTATTAAATGCTGTAAATATCATTAAAAAGAAGTGAGTCTGCAGGACAACAAAAGAAAAAACCCCAAGGGTTTCAGAAGGACTGTGAGAGCTTGTAGTGGTTCTGTGGCTGCACAGCACCTCCAGGCCATTGCTTGCTGTCTTGAAAAGAAAACATATTTATTTATATAATCACTGGGCAGTAATACGGCCCCACAAAGAAAACCACTTTGCCTGAGAGATGCCTTGGTAATACAGACCTGAACAAAACCCACAGCTGTAAAGCCAAGTCCCTTTTCTCCCAGAGCAAAACTTCAGGAAGATTTTTGCTGGTGTGGCATGAAGCATCACTACTGCATTTTCACAACATTGAGATTTGGGCCAGGTGGGGCCTTAGGAGGCTGTACCAGCCACCCATGGACCTGGCTCACTAAAGCATTGCTGGCAGAAAGATTTGAAAATGACAGCTCCATTTCCATGCTCCAGAGTAAACCCCAGTCCATTCCTTTTCCCTGCCACGTGCTCTAGGGCTGGGGACAAACCTGGTCCCTCACAGGCTCTCTCCAAGAGGTCCCTGCCTTTGTTGAAATGCACAGCCCAGAGTCAGACACAAAAACGCTGCTGCTGAACCCTGCCAAATACCTTGACAAGCTGGACTGACCTGAAGGATTTCCTAAATTAGTGGGCCTGTGTTCTCCAGTCAGATTCTCTGATTTTCTTAAGTATCCAGCCTGATTTGGATAAACATATGTAGAAAAAAGGAATATGAAAAAAATTCTGTACCTTGTTCCCTTAGCAAGACTCTGAAGAAAAAAATGGTTTCTGTAAGAATTCAGGGAGAAAAGAGAAATCAGCAACTTCCTTTATGTGATTCCGTGCATCTGGTGTCACTTGCTACTGACCTGAGCCACAATGTGGAAAAAGGAATGCAAGATATCACACCTAAAGGATAAGATTCCAACTAGGGGCCTTTGTGGGAAAGAGAAGTGCTCTGTTCATATAATTATCTTCCCTTTTTTTCAGTCCTTTTTCTCCTACTCTAACACAAACCCACCAAACTTTGCTCCTTGAAACTCAGGGGAGCTCCCAATCATCCATCCTTTTGCAAGACTAGCAACAAAAATCACAACCCAAAACCCACTTCTGATTCACAGAGGTGCAAATGTGATCAAAACTCACCCAGAATGATTTTATGTTGCATAACCACTTCTATGATTTTATAATGGAGGTAACAGCAGGCAGAGTGTGCCAGATGATGAGCAAGGGAGCACTGTTGGCAGCAGGGCAGCAGAGGAAAGCCTTTGAGGTTTCCAATCTCAAAATAAACCTTCTTGGAGTTGGGAAGAAAAGGTAAAATCCACAGGCTGGCACAACACAGGTCACTTCAGCCCCTGTGGATGGTGCAGCTGATGGCAGGGGGACAGCAGAGACTCTGATGAGACCTTTCAGCTTGTTCCCAGTGCTGTGTCCTGGCTGTGGCATCTCACAGAGTGCCAGTTTAGCAGGGCAGAGCCACATCCCCCCTGAAATGTCCCTGAATCAGCGCTGCCCTCCATGTGCTGAGCCAGTTTGCTCCTGGACCTTTTACTGCTGGACATCCATGGTGCATACATTCAAGGGCACAGACCCACGGGCATGAAAGCACCTCCTGAAGCCCAGCACTGCTGCCCTGGTGCTGGTGAGCAGAGACAGCTCCTCCAGCCCTCCCTGGTGCTCAGACTGAATTTCACAGCTTATCTCAGCATCCCTGGGGACCAGAGTGTGCAGAGACCAAGGTTATGCACAGGCTCTGTTTGGGGTGGGAGGTACCACCACAAAACTGCCCTTACCCTGCCAGGGGTGCTGTGCACAGGCCAGTGCATGTGGGGAGAGGCAGGGAGGCAGCTGAGTGGCAAAATTACCCCCAGCATGGCTTATTCCAAATATCATCACTGATATTGCTTTATAACTCCATACTGCTGTGTTTAATTACTCTCAGCAGCTTCATTAGCAGAACTGCATAGCAAGGTTGAATGCTCCCATCCAATTCCAGGGATCCTCAAACAAAATGGGCTTGGTGGTTGTGCATGTGGGAGGTGGAGAGGTTGTTCCTGGAAGTGCCTCTGCCAGGGCTGGGGAGGGGGGATTTTGAGGAAATGGTGTCACAGCAAAGGCAGGCTCAGGGCGCTGCTGTGCTGCAGACTGGTCTCTCCTGGGTACCTGCTGGGAGGTCAGGAAAGGTGTCTGACAGCCAGAGCCCTGTGTACCACAGACTGAAAAGAATTCTTTAGTTCAGATGCAGCCCCAGTGTCCACAGGCAGCCCTGGACCCTCTGCTCTCATGGCAACCTCTTAGCCCTATGTGCAGGTGATGATTTTCTTCCTCATCACCTGCCCTGCAATTCCTTCAGGTTTTTCAAGATCCTCCTTCAGCTCTGACTCCCACATCTACACCACTTTTTCCTGAAAAAACAGCACGGACAGGAAAAAGAATGCAAAAAGGGGTTGGTTGGATCAGTATGGAATGGTCCTTGGGATGATCAATAGTAAACCAGGTTTGATTTTCAGACTTTTCATACATGCACTTTCTTATGTATTTCATAGTAATTGGGCTGAAAGAATTTACACAAAGTCCAGGAGGGCCACAAAAAGCACAGATTGTGCAGGTACCTGGATTCAAGAAACTGCTTAAATTTCTTCCACAATCCCCTTTGTCTGCAGTGGCTGGGCATAGAAGCAGACAGAGGGACACTGTGAATACCTGTGTGTGTTTTGGAGACTTTTCTCTCCTGCCTTGCACAGGGCTCTCCTTAGCAACAGAGCTCCTGTTGCAGGATCCGCTGCTGTTTTTGCCCTCTCTGCCACCAGCAGCTCACAGAATCTGCATTCTGCCTGCTCAGACCAATAAAACGCTGGTGAAACGCTGCCATTACCATTCTTTCAGTTACTCAGCCCTAGGAGACGAATTGCAAATGAGGGAAAAGGGAAAAGGAAGGTTGTCAGTGAAATCTCTTCCAATTTCCAGCCTGCAGAGGTGGCATTCATAGCCCTGTCCAGCCTGCAGAGCCACCCAGAGCACCACAGGAGCAGTTTTTTGGGGGCACTTGAGCTCTATCTTGATCTCAAGGTGTTCAAAACCATGAAACTGGGGCTGCCAGCCCTTATCTGCCTCCTCTAAAGCAGATTAAGGCACACAGAGGTGTGACTCAGTGATGTCCTGTTCCTGAAGCAGCAAGGACTGAACTCCAGAGGGACCCAGAGGATGGGATGCACAGATCCCTCCTTCCTGGAGTGCAATGCACGTTGGTGTGAGCATGTGTGTGGGGGACTGTGAGTTCTGGGAAGCAAGGCAGAGGGACAGCACATCCTAAGAAACTGCTCACAGAACATGGGGCCATATGTTTCTGGAAATGTCAGAATGAAAATCATTTTAGAAACGGAAAATTACTTCTCAATCCCCTCACATTCCTGTAGTGCTGCTTTCTCTCTGTTTTAATGTTTGGATTTGTCTTAGTAATGCAGGAATGGAGCTGAGGAAAGATGGGAAGGATGGCTTGGGATGCTGGCACACAGAAAAGATGGGCTTGTACCCAACACTCCACAGGAAATGGCTTCAGCAAGGTTATGGAAACAGATTTGTGCTCAAATGTTTGCAAGGTCAGATCTTCAAATGATTCTTATCTTTATTCATCAGATACTCCCTGAACACTTATTTTTCTACATAATATCTATAATATCTTCTGGCTCTATGCTGATGCTACTCATTTAAATACACATGGAAGTTATGTATAACAACGACACAGAAAATGCAGCGCTTTCCCATTAGGGGCATATTTTGCCATTCCTGCTACTTTCCAAATCAATTACTTAGTAAGAAATCATGCAAAAGGCTAAGGCAATCCAAAGAGACTTATAAAGTTCTAATTCTTGTTACACCCAGGATGAAGCTACAGGATATCTGAATTACTCCCATATGGCATAAAACCTGAAGCAATAGGCTATTGTGATACAAGATATTCAAACCAGCTACCAAATCACTCCCTTTGGCTATCAGTGAGCAGAAATGAGTGGATGTGCTTTCCTTTTAAACATGAAAGTAAAATCAGCTCCATTGCTGATGGGACAAAATGTGTGTGTAGCAGAGGAACTGCCTCATTCATCAGATACAGGAGAGGCTGTGGGAGCTCTTGGAGCTCCTGTTCTTGTCCCGACAGGACTCTTTCTCCCTGAGGACTGCAAAGAAGAACACCTTACCTTTGCAAGGGAGAAAGAAAGTGAAAGGGCAAGAGATCTGGAGGAGGAGACTGAGGGAAGAAAGTTTAGCAGATCTGTAATCTTGAAACAAGAATTTACAGTGGAAATAGTGACCATGAATAATGCAACAGTTCTTCCCCCTGGAGAGAAGGAGGCCTCGAGATTCCTCCAGATCTATGACTGAAAGAGCCCATTACAGGTGCCACATCTGGCTCCATTTGCATGCTCATTTGATCAGATCCTGGAAACTGTGAACTGTGTGCCATTCAAAATTAGGACCATGAGGAACTTGTAGAACACAGCAAGCCCTGCAAGGGGCAAAGTCAGAGGGTTTCCAACCCATAAAACAGCCAAAGAGCAGATAAAACCCTTGCACGTGTCCCCTGGATGCTGTGGAATGCAAAAAGGCATCAAAAGGTTGAAAGAACTTTTAGGGTCATGGAGGACTTGAGGCACCCTGAGGACACCAGGGCTGTGATGCCAGAAAAAGAGATGAATGCCAGGGGGTTGACACAAATGCATAAAATCAGGAATGGTTTGGAGAGGGGAAAGAGGTTAATAATAATACATGTTCTTTATTTCTCAAAAGCCTAAATTTAGGGGAACACCCAGGAATGAACAGGCAGTGGGGGGTTTAGAAGCACAGCTGCAGTTTCCCAAGTGATGCAGCATTAATTCCTGGAACTCTGTGCCAGATGAATCTCAGTATAAATGATTTTTGAGACCACTGATATCCAGGGGATGCTCTGCTGCTGGCTGTTTAACGCAATACTCTGGATGCTGACTCTGGCAGAGGAAACTTTACATGAAACAGCATCAAAGCAGGAGGCAGCATCTTTTATACTCTTCCCTTAAATGCTTCTATACCCCATTATCAGTGCACTGGGTAGCTCCATCTTTGGTTGTGCTCACTGTAACACCTTTTGTGTTCCTATGTTAAGTTCAAAAAGAGGCTCCTCTATAGCTCATGACAAGTAAAACCAGCAAATAAGGACTTTTATCACTTGGCATCTGTGTTATGCAGCCTGGAATTTTCAGCTATTGCTCTACAAACATGCTCTGCATGCTCAGCCCTGAAGGGCTAAGGGTTAATTCGCTACCAACTGCATTCAGCCAAATCTTTAATCCATACAAGCACAGCATTAAAAATAAGGTGTGAATTTAGGGCAAACGTACCCTCCTTTTCACTTTGAATTTCTACAACAGCATGTGAGTGGGCCTTTCATTATTTCTGGGAGAAAACAGGTAGTTTGTAAAAGATTTTAGAGCAGCATACTCAAAGTCCAAAGACTGCACTGTGATGTGAAATAACTTGTCTGATGCAGTTTGCTCTTGTCTACACAGAAAAGCCTCAAACCAGACAAAGCATGAGTCTGCTTTGGCTCATTTCTTTAAATAAGCCCCCAGCTTTCACAAAAGGTTTGATTTCCTCCTTTTGTACTTGGCTTCAATGATGATTAAGCTCTCAAGGGGCTGCTCTGCTTGTCATGCATTGTTTTTTTCTGATGGATATTACACAAACTCCATGCACAAATTCATTTTTCCTGCCCTCCCTCTTCCATGTTAAAAATGACAAGCAGATGAGATGTTAAGAGGAGAGTTTATCATTGTAATTGGACTATTCACACAAAATGCAGACATTTGCTTTATCTTTTGTTCACTATTTATCTTTTGTTAACTATCATCATAGTTAAAATTTTGGTGTGCCTTTTAAAATATAACTAAATAGAGATATCTTAAAGATAATAATCCAGTTATTATTTTTCAATTATTTGAGGAAGGTTGGATTTAGTTTGGTTTTGTTGTGGTTTTTTTTGGTTTGATTTTTCCTGTGGGGTTTCCATATTTTCCTCAGAAATAACACATTCTTCCTGATGATTACCTGTGGTCAGGTTTGGGATCCTGAAGCAAGGGGCCAATTCTGCTCTTGCTTACTTGAAGTAATGCCATTAAAAACTCTGTGTCTGCCTATTCCCTGACATTGCTGAGGATATCCACAGTCCATGCACACACTTTCAGGAGACTATTGATTAATTCTGGATGAGAACAGAGCTTCCTGGGAGGGATTTTCTGCTCTGTGGGTTTCTCTGCCCACACCAACAGTGAGTGCTCTTCTGACTTGAGAACTGCTTTTTCCTTCCTCAACTGTTCTCCAATGTGAATTTGAAAGTCGTGCATGGAGAGACTCCAGATTTAAAACTCATACAGCCCTCCATGCCAGAACCATCAGAGCCTCAGGGAATGTAACAAGCACAACTCATGAGAACAACCAGATGACAGCTTATTAATACACCCTGAATGTTTTCTGCTTGTAGAGAAAACTTGCACTGCCAACACAGGGAGCTCACGGGATTCTCCAAGAGAAAATCTCCCAGTTATAGTTAGATATCAGCTCCACTTCTGTTCTACCAAGGGTTAACTGGACTCCAGAGCAGAATGCAAGGAGAAAGGAATGTGGAGCAAGATGGAAAGCAAAACAAAGGAGGATTCCCATCCTTCTCACAGAATTAATCAGCAGCTCTTTTGCCATGTCCTAAATTCAGGAGTATCCCCCCACCTTGGAGAAGTTTCCTTCCAAATCAATGATTGGCAAAGTACAGACAGTGGCAGAGCTGCTGCTGACACCAGCAGAGGAATCAGAGACCAGAGTGAGAACACAGTCTTGAGGATGAGCCTGGGTAATTTAGGTACATCACAAAGGGCTCATTAATGTCCCCTGAAGCTCTCAGTGGGATCCAGCCCATTGATGTCACTGGGGCGCCTTCCTCTGACTCCTCTCTCTCAGATTCTGGCATCACGAATCCTTCTGTCTGGTGCTTCCCTTTGTCCTTTCTGTTCCTTTCTCTCTTTCTTCTCCTTTTCTCTTTCCTTGCCTTTTGTTCCCTCCTTTAACAATTTTCAGTCAACCCCAGGGAGACAGTCCCACTCCTATTTGCTAAAATAACTGGTAGTTAAATGACTGACATTGAATGTGGTATCTTAGGCTCCAGCACTGCTCTGCTGGGAGAAGATGCAGTGATGAGTGTGTGGGGAGAGGGAAGAATAGGATGTGGATCATGCTTTTAAAATTTTTTTTTCTTTTTCAGGCTGTCTGTAGACTCCAGCAAACATCATTTCTACTGGAGCACTTATGGAGAACACTCTTCTGAGTGGGAGACAGACAGAGGGCTATCCACGACCTATTAAAAAAAAAACCCCACTAAAGCATAAAGCAGACTGAAGCCCTACTACACTGGAAACCTCAAAAAGGAGAATGTTATCCTTTTTTTATTACCTGCTTTCATGCTTCCTTTGGAGTCAGTACTGTGACATGACACTGAACTGCACTGGCATTTCCAAAAGAATGTTCAGGACTGGAATGGCAGCACGTGGTGCTGCTCAGGATTTAGGTGTTTTAACAGAGCTTGGACATCCCTGGAGCAGATGTGCTCCTTCCACTGAACTCTAGGAATGTGCCCTTGGTCCTGCTGCACCCCAGTGCACACCCACTGTGTGCTCCTGCAGTCCTGCATCCCAGCAGAGGTGTCTGCAGGGAAGCCCAGCCCAAGCCAGAAAGGGATTTCTGCAGAAATGGTTGAGTTCCATGGTAGAATAATGCACATGGAGGAAAAAAAAAATACAAAGACAAAGTACAAAAGGACCTAAAGTACAGCAGTTCTAAAAAATAGTAGCAATGGAGGTATAGGTGAAACTGCACACGATGCACTGCTCTGTGCCTGTCCCAGGCTGGGGTGGGCTGAAGGACAGGAATTACAACGGGTTGACATTATACAAACACCCCAGGGCTTTTCCTCCCCTCTGTGTGTAACCCTGCTGGGACCTCAGTACCTCTGAGCATCCTTGCTGCTGCTAACTTTCCTTTCAGCTCTCCTGCTCACAGGGGTGAACTCAGAGCAAGCTCTCCCCACAGAGAGGGGTGCAATGGTGCCTTTGAAACACCTTTAGCAAAAGTCACCATCAGTGATTTGTTCTGCTCTGCTTTGGTTGGGAGACACAGATGGGCATTTGCACCCATACCTGAAAAATAGCCTCCCTCACCTGGGTGTGATTCTTCCACCCAAAAGTTCCTCCTCCCTGGAAGTGCAATCATCCACCTGCCTCCTAATTAGCAAATGAACTATTTACTTGACTTGTCATATCCCTGGGGAATTTCACATGATGGAGTTGTCCTGTGGGAGAGCTTTTCTAAGACAGCTGTTAAATGAAATGTCTGAAAAGCAAAGGGAATTAGTTTCTCTACCACCACCCTTGTAGTTTCCCCATTTAATTACCTCCACTTTTGTTTCAGAACTCGTAACAGGTAAGACAATCTTGGAATTGCAATAAACCTTGTGTGTTATTATGACAAAGGAGTGAGGATCAAAATCATCAATGTAAAGAAATTTTGCATCTGATGGGAGATCAGTTCCCAAGATGCCATTTTGCTGAAATCTCCTGGGGAATCAATTTTCTGCCTACGCTTGTTCACCACACTGGAGAACCTCCTGTAATATCCCTGCATGCTAATGCACAACGTGAATGTGTAGTAAAAGACATGTGCCATGTCTCTGGTGGGAACTGCAGGCACCCAGCAAGAAAAAAAACCAAATACAAAACACCAAAAAAATCCCACAAAAAAACCTCTTACAGAAATTCCAGACATTATAGCTTTGCTTTCTTTTTTCCAGTCCTCCAAAATGGATAGTACACAGGATTATTTTAGAACCCTCGCTCAAAAAAAAAGTACTAAGGGGATTCCTGTTTGGTTTGATAGGCAACTATGGGTACATCCAAAGAATTGCTTTGCAACCCACTCAGGTTCTGACAAAAATGTGGCAGAGAGCAGGGAATGTGCAATAGTGGGCAGTGTGTGTATTCCCTTGGAAGCAAAGAGAACAGGGGTGTTTATCATGGTTACCAGGTGATGACAAAGCAAAAGGTGTCCTGAAATCCTAAACAGCAGCTGCTTCTTCTCCACTCTAAGCCAGGCTCTTACACAGGCACAGCAAAGCCACCTCACTAAACCAGCAGCTCTGACTTTTGATAAACACCCAGCGGGCTTAACCGTGCTGATAAGCTGCACAATGTACTTGTTTGCTGTCTTTTTGGGGCTCAGTCTACTCAAGCCTCCAAGAGAGTTGGGCTGAAAACACTCTGTCAAAATGAAAATGGTCTCCCAGAGCATAACCTGTCTACAGAGCTAGCAAACCCCTCAAATACTCTAATACTACAGAACTGTAAAAAGTCACTACTCCAGTACAGTCTCTGAATAATGCCCCCAACTTTTAATAAGAAAGTTTTGTGATCAGAAGACATTTCCCACATTTTCTTTCATTTGCTTTTCTCTGTGAAAACTGATATGTGAATCAAGTGTCCCCAAGATCTCTTCTACTCTGAGTACCTTTGGTGCAAGGTGGACAGATGAAGATTCATACCTGTGCCATCTATAGGAAAAAGGTAATGGGAAAGGAAGGAAAGGGGCCAGAGAAATCCCATTTTTTTCCCCTCCAACTCATTTTATAGTCAGCCCTTGGTTGATTTATACAAGAGAACAGAAAAAGCCCAGAGGCAAGACAGCTCATCTGTCTGTGAGTGAAAACACACTCCCAACCCAACCGGATCTGGGAGAACTTGGTTGCAGGTTGCCCTTGGATTATGCTGCAGGAGATTTTTTTGGTGAGTTTTCAGTTTGAAGTCTGTTACTCATCCCTTCAGCTCACGTCATGATGAAGTCCCTTGCAGAGAGCAGGACCCAAAAGTAAGATGCTCAGCATCCTGGATTGTGCAATTTAATTTGGAAAATTGCCTTTCCTGCACTAGTGCTCAGCTGGAGCCCAGCCACAAAATCCTGCCTCCCTGTGGAAACAGCCTGACAGTCCCAAAGACACGTTGCAAACACAGCTCTGCTATGAGCTGTGAGCTCACATTGGGAAAGGTAATGCCATTTCTATCCCACATGCAGATTTTTTCTGGAAAAAAAACCACAAAGGAGGCCTGAGGTACAAAGATCTGTGGGGAAGACTGACACAAAGCCTTCAAAGGCAGTGAGAGAATAAGAGCCTTTGAATGGATCCCAGGAACCAGACTGTCAAAGGACAGGGAGAGGTAGGTCATTTACCTTTTCCTACACAAACAGCTTGGATATGTGCTGCAAAACTGTGCAGCCTTAAATATCCTAACCCAGAATCGAGCCACGGCTGAGCTTTTCAAAATGAAGCACAGGAGGAACCCAGGGGCCACAGAGGAATGAGGAACCTCTCTGAAATGACCAGGAAATACTGATCACTGGGCAACTAAAACACATTTTTCACAGGGCAGAGCAGAGCAACAGCTATCTTTCTTACAGGTTTAATTTAAAATATACTCAATAATCAAGAAAGTGGTGGAATCAAAGTCACTGAAGCCTGGTAGACACCAGGACAGATCTTTCTGTCCAGCATCACCTCGTGGCTCTTTCCAAGACATTTTTCACCCTCCAATCTCATCTCCACAACTGCAGTTGCCCTCCAGGGCTGCTGCCCCTCTCTGCTCTTTCCCTTCATGAGCTGTCCCAAAACCATCCCTGATGTAGTTCCTGCCCCACAGGTGAGCCCCCACCACTCATTCCTCAGTGTTCCTCTCCTGTCCAGCAGAAACTGCCTCCTTGGGATGGGAGGACATTTGGCTGCAGGGATTTTCACCTTGCAGGTTTGGATCTGCTTCACTCACAAGCGAACTCACCTCCCCAGGAACGGGAGACTGCTGTCCTCAGCCAAACTCCACCTCAGCTTTGTCAAGAGTTTGTTCTCCCTGACAGCCTCTAATCACCAGTTAGCCAGTTTACCGAGGGAAAAATTTTATCCTTTCTGCTAGAATTCATTTTTATGACATCTACCGTAAGAGACTTAAAAAAATTAGGCATTAAAATGGTTTATAGAGGGTATTTTTATAATCCACTAAGCTGTTTTCCATTTCCACCGATATGACATCTCTCAGCTATAATTCATAAATGCCATCAGTTAACGGGCACAGAATCTTATCCTAAATTTCTCCTCTCATATGCTTTTCCCATTTAAACTTTCTGTTAAATCTTTGCTGTGCTGCTAAATCCAGAGAGATTTGGCCATAGCTGGGGGGGGAAAAAGTTTAAGTAGCTAATTAATGTCATTGGATTTGGGGCATCCTATCAAGAGAGAATATAGAGGAAGCATGTCCTCAATAAATATTTTGAACATTTAAATAAAGCTAATGTCCTCACTTAGACAGGAACCTCTAATATCCTCAGAAAATAAAATTTTTTATAGGCAATAAGTGGCTGCTTTCCCACACAGGGATGATGAGGACATTTCATCAGGTATATCGATTTCAGTGCCTCTGGCTTTCCCAACAGTCATTTTTGTTACTGATTGCAGCACAGAAGGGAGTCCCTCTGGGAAGCATCTGCTTGTGCCAGGGTCCATCCAACCTGGGGACATCCTGGGAGAAAACATTTATTTACAGCCCTCCCAGAACTCACTGCCTACTTTGCTAAAACCACAGGAATGCCTAGCAATAATTATAATTCTTGCAGTAGTTGGACATATTCTGCTTTTCTCTGCCAAGCTCAGATTGGAAAGCTCCAGGTCTTGTCACAATCACAGCTATTAAACCACAGCACAAAAAACAAAACAGATATACATTCCTCCTTATTTGAAATACCTCCATTGTATCTACACTGGGTCTGCTGGGAAATCCAAATTTGGGTAGAGTTTGAAATTTGTGCTGCAGGTAGTCATTTGGTTATGGAAATTCCTACCTTGGAAGAGGCAAGCCCAAAAGAATGGAGATTTATTTCTTTAGCATGGGCATGAGGATATCTCCGTGACTCTCTCTAGGTTAAGGATGGCTCATGGTCCACTCAGCCTTAAAAGCCTGATGAGTTTCCAGTCACAACCAGTTAAATATTTTGGGTGGGAGGGAAGTGCCCCCAAACTGCTTTCCCTCCATGGAGGGGAGAGGAAGCATGGAAGCACATGGACAGAACAAGCTAAGCCACTTCTCTCCTAATCTTTTACCTAATGAAGACCTAATCCTAATGGGACAAGAGTTTTGGCTCAGACAAGCAGAGTATCCATAGCCTTTAACCATTTTTTTTTCCAAAGGGAGTTTGAAACGAAAGGCTTTACTCAATAAAAAGTTATTGATATTCTTCCTTTGGCCTTAAAGATCAAAAAGGGAAATTAAAGGTACATTGTCTGAGCTGAATGGAAAAGCTTCAGTGCTGCCTGGTGCTGCACAAAAGTGAATTGAAGAGGAGCCTGTGCAAGGGTCAGTGTTAAGTGCAGCTCTCAGTACCCCCCCATCGGGGGATTAAATGCTTCCCCGTGGGCAGCAGGAGAAGAAGCAGCGCTGGTTCACAGCCTCCCCTCCCCAGGTGCCTCATCCATGTCCCTGTCCCTCCCCAGCACTGCCCTGCCCCAGCCCAGCCTCACATGGGGAAGGAGGAGGAGGATGGAGACGAGCAGGAATCACCTGCTGCTCTGTCCCCTGGGGAGTGAAGATGGATGAGCCTACACTGCTCACTGATGTGAAGGACATTTTCCTGCTGTCATCACAGGTGGTGACAAATACAGACTGCAGCTACTCAGGGTGGTCCCTTGGCACTTCCACTTCACTGCTCCATGACAGAGCCTGCTGGGGGAAAATCATTCCCAAGGATCCTGCATGCAGAGGTAGTCTCTGCTCACCCACTCAGAGCACCTGTGTGGCCTTTACCCATATGCTGCTGCCTGGCACTTCCAGGAGAAGAGGAATAGCTCCCCCATCACTTCCCAGACATCACAGGCTGCTGCTCATGTGCCAGCAGACATGGGAGAGCTCTGGGTGTCCACCACACAGCCATCCCTACTTGGCAAGGCCCTGTGGCCCTACACAGAGGGATCACATCCATTAGGGGAAGAGAAGGAACTATAAATAGAAGCCTAAGCAAGAAAATGAGGACAGTGTGGGTCTGAATAGAAATACAAAGCAGTGTCCTCTCCTATGGGCAAGTGATCACTCAGGTCTCCCCACATATTTATCAGCACTGGCAGTCAGAGAGAGCACATCCTGCCTCCTGAGCATCCAGACGTTTCCAGCAGAACCAGAAGGAAACCAGGAATTCTCAGGCTGGCTTCGGTGTGCCTGATTAATTCCACTGTCCAGTCTCACTGGGAAATAACCCAAAAACACAGAACCCAGAAACTTGATAACAGGATGGGACAGTATCCCAAATCCCCTTAAAATATAACTTCTCTCTAAAGCCACCTTTCACATGCAGTCTCACACACAAGAGGAAGAGCTTCTGGCACAGCTGAGGTCTCGAAGGCACAGGCAGGTCACTTGAGGCTGGAAGTCAAAGTCTCCCTTAACTTCAGGACATGTCTGAGAAATGATTAGCCTTTCACTCTTTGCAGAAAAGCTGGCGCTGTCCAAAGCATCAGGCACTGCTCCCTTGGCACCTCAGACTTTGTCCTTTCTGTGCTGGTGCCTGCAGGAATTGCAGAGCAGAGGAGACATCTCACTGCTCACTTCAGCTGCTGTCTGGGGATGGGGCCAAACTGCAACCAATGCTGAATTAAAGAACATGTTAGAGGCTGCCTCTAATGTACTTACCACAAGCCTTCAGCTCTCATTTATCATCTGTGACTGATTCTACCACTTGCCTAAATCTCAATACACCCTTTTCAACATTTGTAATTATTTTTAACTATTGATGTCTTAGTGTATCCCCTTGCATATTTTATTTTCCTCTCATTTCTTGAGGAAAGTAATTACACAAAGAAACCATTTGAGCTCCTGAGCCACTTGATCTTGGCAGGACATATCTCTGACAAATTAGAAAACAAGGTGCAAGACAGATTCACAATACTGAGGCAAAATCTCTCTCTGGGAGGCAAGGATCTGGGGAAGGGGGGAATCATCTCCCACACAAAGTATCCCACAGCACTGTGGCGAACCAAGGCAGAGAGGAGGAGCTGAGTGCAGCCTCCAGAACAGCACAGCCAGGCTGGGAGCAGCCAGCACTGCCCCTTCCCCTTGTCACCCAAAGAGCAGCAGAGCCAGAAATAGCCAGAGACAAGGTTCATTTACGTGTGGGCAGGAGGAGGGTGGACCATGGGAGTCTGGCTGTTCTTGGAGCCTATTCTGCAGCACCACCCCAGAACAGGAGAGCAAAAATGCATGTTTTCCATGAAAAAGAATAATTGAGCTATAATTCTGGTTTTGGCTTGCTCTTTCATCCAAAAAAATGATGTCTTGAATAAAATAATAATCCTATTAGAGCTACATGTGAAACAGATGCACAGGAGCACTTAGCATCACTCAGAACATTATTTCAGTTAGGTACTGATGCTCTTTGAGGAATCGGTAAACACTAAAAAGCCTTTAAAAATCTGATTTTTTGGGTACCTAGAGGCCTAAGCTAACAATCCAGACCCCAAATATTTGATAAACAAGCATAATGCTGAAACACTGCTATGACAGCTTAATAAACTCCTGACAAGAGGGAGATGCAACAGGTGAACAGTAGAAAACACAACAGCAATAAGAGGGTCACAACATCTTGAGCATGAGGCTTGGCATATTGGAGGCACAGACTGGTACAGAACAGCCAAGAGGAAAATCCTGCTGCAAGGAAGGGGGAAATAAGCTAAAGTCAGGGTGGAGCATAACGTTGCAGGGAAAAATCTGCAGGAATGGTAAAGAAAATGGCATCACAGGTCACAAATCCCCTTGAGTTCCTTTGGATCAAGTGAACCTTCTTTAGAAAAGGCTTGATACGCAGTCCAGGGAATTTACAGTGTAGAACCACGTATGTGTAGCCCTCATTTCCCATCACATTGAAAAGATGTTTAAATACCAAACCAAAATTAAGAAAAATGTTGTATTTTCTTAGAAAAATTTCTTAATCTGTAGATTAGAGAATGATTAAACCACATCAACTAACTGAACATGAAAACTGAGGGAAATGTCTGCAGAGGGTCACAGTGCCCCATCACCTGGGCACCCTGCACATCCAGTACATCTTGCCATCAAATTGCTGATAGCAAATTCCCTTGAAGAACATTGAGAGCCCAGGATTGCAAGCAGCCAGGAGATAACAGCATCCCAAAACACTGCTGTGAGCTCACTGCTGCTTCAAAGAATAGAATTAAATGGGCTTCATCACATCACTGCTGCCTACAGGAAAGGAGGGTTGGATTTGGGGTGCCCACATCAGGCCACTCAACATCTGCAGAGACAGCACCATGGCACCCTCACCCAGTGCATCAGGGAAAAGCCCTTTGGCAGAGCTGCTTTGACTGCAGGTCTCTGGCTGCAGGGACTTGTTTGGGGCTGCAGGCTGGCCCCACAGCCCACTGTGCAGCACCAGAATTTGGGGAAGCAAATGGGGGACATGGAAGCAGCTCTGCTGAAGCAGCACAAAATCCAGGCCAGGCAGCAGCAGGTGCTGCCTGTGGGTGGGATATTGTGCATGGCAGACTAAGCCTGCCTGGAGTTGCAGAGATGCAAAGGGGCTGGAACAGCCTTTCACCTTCCCTGCATCAGTATTTTGGGCAAAATACTCTATTCTCATGGAGAGAGAAGCAAAGGAGAAGTAGGAAACAAGCACCTCCCAAGGAATTTTTCAGAGCAGGGAGACTGCTGCTGAACATACTTCTCCCTTCTTCTTGAGGCTGGGAAAAATAAAACTTAGTGAGGAGGTGAGGAAGAAGAGTTCTTCTCAAACATAGACTCATTACTGGGTTCCAGGTGCCAACTCTTAAAGCAAATTCTTTCAGTCTCACACAGCATCTTTAAGAGATGATAGATTGCACTGGCTCAGAAGAAACTCTCTGCTCCCTGATAATAAATGAGTTGTTAGCAGAAGTAGCAGGCTCCCAGATCCATTTGTGATCCAAAGGGCTCGCAGATGCTTCCCATTTTCGCAATGCCAAAACCACAGAACACCAGACAGCAAGGGATGGGAACGAGCCTCCTGTGCCTGTCTGCTTGCTGCTCTCCAGTGGTTGAAGGGAGACTCTCAAGTGCAACTTCCCTTTGATGAAGCCTTTTTTTAATGTAAATTTGCTGTTGTTGAAAGTGAAGAATTTGCTGTATTGCCTGCAGGCAAGGATAGTTAGGGGTAAAACCTCACCTCTGTATGCTGCACCTCTGCAGCACCTCTCTTGTGCTCTGGACATGAATCATCCTATGGCACAGGCACACCTTGTCCTTCAGCCACGCACCTCATTCCTCTGCACAGCTGGGACAACACACCTTGGATGAGAAACACACCTTGGATGAGACAAACACACCTTAGATGAGACAAACACACCTCCAAAGGCTCCCGTGGTCTCACCAAAGGATGCTGCTGTACCTGAATGTCTTGGCCCCAATTCCCTCCACCCCAGCCTCCACAACACTGCTCTAGATTTCACTCCACAGCCCTGGGGATGATTTTTTCCCTGCCCCTGTTTGTTTTTAAAGTTGTTCTGCTTGACTTGCTAGTTTGGATTCACACTTTTACTTTCTGTCCCGAGACAGGCTTGAAACAGGAAACCTGAACGCACATGGCTCTCTGACTCCTCTGAGATTGCTGCCAAATGGCAATTAGAGCTCATGACAGATTGGGATGGGATTCAGAATGCCCCAAGATTTTCAGGTGTGTTTTGATCTAGAGCTCTGAGTCTGATTTGTCTCAGCTGCTATAGAATGCCACTGTAGAAATTTTTTCTTTTTATAGGCCAAGTAATGGGGGTTTTTTCCTTTCCCATTAGATTATTTGTTCCAGTGCTACACAAGGTCTTCCCATTTGAGCTAGTGGGGGTTGCTCAGTCAAATCCCCTGGTGCTGTTTTGGAAATGCCACAGCACCTGAAGGCATTGCTGCCCCGATGATAGCAACGCCGTGATTCCCTCAGAGCCCAGTCCTTGGGACAGGCACTATCAGCCAGCAGTGTATCAAGGGGAAGAGGGAGAGAGAGATCTGCATGAAGACTGTGAAAGCAAACCCAGGCATGGCTGTTGGAGCACTGCAAACGCTCCTGCCAGCAGCAAGCCCATGAAAAGTGAGAAACAGAGGAGGCCAAGAGGATGAAAGCACATCACAGGACAATGCCAGGCCCCTGCCCTTGGGGGGCCACTGCAGTGCGGTACCAAAATACAGAAAGAGAACCTGAGCAGAGCAGTTTCTGTGCCATGAACATATGTTTTCTTCACTTCTCAGCAATACATCAGAATAGCACAACTGAGAAGAGCCTGTTTGCAATGTGATGCCTGCTTTTATCAAAGCCTTTACAGGCTGCTCGCAGGGAGAGCAGCAAAATGTTTGATGCTGCTGAGATGTCACCTTCAGCAGAGTATTGAGGAATTAGCAGAAGAGCATAATGCAGCTGCAGACTCTCTGGGATAGGATTCATCTCACCTGCCTCCCAAAATGTCATGGCAAACTAAGCCAAGACCAACACAATTGTGTTGCTTTACCTGGTATTTCACAGAGGAAGGGAAAGTTCAATTAGGGGACATGTGGGCACGTGTGAGGACTTGAGAAGAAGCTTTGATGGGCTAAATATTCTCAAACAAAGAAGAGAAGTTTGAGAATGGTCACTGAGAGCTGCTGAGATGCTGGGTGCTGGTACTTTCAGTGCAGCGTGACTGCTAAGCCCCACTAAAACTGTGATGATGCTTGGATGAGAGTTTCCTCTTCAACAGAACAAGCCTGTACGCCAAAGTAGAGCTTGTTTCTCCACAATGAAAAATAATATGGGCTTTTGGGGGAAGGGCTCATCTCTGAAGGTGTGTGGTTGCTCTGGAAGCAGGGATGGAAATGCAGGAGCTGTCTCATGTCCCACCTGTGGGTTGCACATTGAATTCACTGCCCTCAAAGCATCAGCACATAGACATAGGCATGTCTGGGGCCGCAAAGAGCTGATTTTCCAGTCAGGGTGTGGCTGTGGATGCGTGACCTCCTGCAGGCCCTGGGACTGCGGGCTCAGGAGAGGTGTTGGCATCTGCTCCCGAGGTCTCTGCGAGTGGCACACAAGGCTGCTGAGGTGGAGGATGTTATGATATAGATGACTCAATGTTAGAAATCTGCCTGACTTCATCCACACATTTCTTGCAGGTTCCCAAACAAATTATGACTTTTAACGCCTGCCAGCCAAGACTAACCCAGGTCCCAGACTCCTGGGACCTGAGGAGATCTGTTCTCAGGCAGTGGAGGAGAGGGTCCACTCCCCTCACAGAGGCTCCACTCTCCCCTCTGCCTTTGCTGTCCCCACAGGACAGGAACACAGGGACTCCCAGACTGCCATGCTCACACCTTGAAGCTGCAGACCGTGGCCTTTGGCACAGCCATAATGAGCAGAGCAGGAGACCCCAGAATAAAGACAGGCTGGAAGACTGAATTAATTCTGATTAAATCTGTGAAATGCACTCAGATCTGCATTTTACTGGGGACAGACTGGGGACAGGTGCTGTGCCTGCCTGTTTTTCTGGGACAGTGAGCTGGGAACAGCGTTGCTGCTCCCTGCCTCCTCCTTACCTGCAGCAGCACCATCTCCTCACCCCTTCCCCCACTGCGCCCGGGTGTGCTCTGGCTTTCTATTACTTCCTTCGGTAGTTCATTAAAGACATTAATCACCTTCTGCACAAAGACATTTCTCCTGAACTCCCTGCAGGCCAGGCCTTGTTCTCTGCTGCAGCTCCGCTGGCTGCTCAGCCCTTCTGCACAGTGCTGGTGGCTCAGACCTGCCCCCATTTCCCTGCTCATCTGGGTCCCTGCTAGGCACCAACAGAGTGATCATTTCTCCTGGCATGCATGCTCTGACAAGATCCTCCTTTCCAGCTCACCTTCACCCCACTGTGGTCTTCATCTCAGCATTTGTCTCCCTTTTCCCTGGCCAAACACTCCCAACACATGACCATCGTATGACCAGCATGAGGGTGGAGGACAGGAGTAACCTGAGCTGGGGTGCTGAGCAAACAGGAGACACCATTAGCTCCAGTTCAGATTTGAGCAGAAGGAGGCAGAACTCTCAGACAGAAAAACCTTCCCTTGCTTAGCTAAAAGGGCTGAAAAGAGAGACAAGGGAAAACTCCACCTATTGCATGTCCACAGTGCCTCCAGAGCTGCTGCCTTGCCCCTTTCCTGATGTCTGCTACTCCAAGGTTTCTTCATCCTCTGTCCCTGGGGGCTCTCTGTCGGACTTCGCTTGCCTGTGCTTTCCTCACAAGCTCCCAATTATCAGCTGGTAATTTTTTCAGCTGTTCACCTGCCAGAATAGCAGTGCTGCTCTCCTTCCATCGGAGGACCCTGAATGGGATGTGGGTGCTGCGTGGAAGGAAAGTCAACAAGGCTCGGGGTGTTCAGGGGATGTTGGCAGGCCAGCAGGAGAAAAACCACGTCTGAATCTGTGTAATCACTGATGTTTCTTGCATGTTGAAGCCCACTGCTAGCAAAGATCAAAGCAAAGTGTTTGGGAGGGCAGGGAGGTGAGAAATAGTCCTTGATTTCATGTGAGATTCTTCCACAATCTGCATCCAGATTACTTACAGAGGTTTCTGTATCTCTCCTCTGACCCTCCAGCCCTCAACCTTTCCTTTCCCTCCCATTTCATCTCCATTAGCATAGTGGCAGGATCTCGACTACAAAATCAAAGCCAAGACTCCTATAGCATATAGAGAAACGCAGACACATATGCCACATCCACACGAGAATCCTGCCATCAGTACAACTCAATCTTAGACATCAGTTGTTTTCTTTTGCACTCCTCCACTCTGTCAAAAACAAATAAAATCAAAGAACGAAAAGACCCTCTTAAAGAAGCCAAGAGATGGCAATTTTTAGCTGTCACTCACTTCTTCATTGCCTCTCACTGCTGCTTCCTCAAGGGGTCACTCAGTCTGGTAAAGCATAAGCACGTCTTGATTGCAATCCTGGGTGAGGATTGGCAGGGTTTGGTTTGCAGACAACAGGGAAAATAACTGATCTACATTAGTAACAAGAATCAACATTTCAGGAGGTTTTTGTCTTTTTGTGTTTTGTTGGGGATGGTTTTTTGAGGAGTGCCCTAGAGGAGACAAGTGGGTGACTGCGAAAAGGGCAGTGTGAGAAAATCAGCTGGAGACTCGTTACTGTTTAAGCTAATGAGTGATCACTTCAGCAGGTGAGCAGGGACCAGTTTCTGCTTTATACCACTGTGTAATTGCCCCAGTAATTCATTAGTATTTTGAAATAGTTTTTGCTGGAATGCTAGTGGATTGCAAATGGCTTGGTTTGGCCCCCCTTATGCACCCTGCGTAACCTCTGACTTCCCCAGGTGCTACCAAAGGATTTCACGTGGAAATTTTCACTGGGAAAAATAGTGCCCTGTTTCATTTCTACACAACTAAAGTAAGGGAAATAAAACCTCTCTTTAAAGGAATGCAGTTGAAATAAATGCCTCTTTGTCTTCAGACTCGTGTTAATACCGCACTCTAGAGAATTTTGATCTTCAGAATATTAAAGTCTCCCTGACTTATTGCCTCTTTAAGGAGCATGTTGGTTTTGTGTTTGCTCTGAGCTCCACGTGTTACTGAAGCTAACTTGGACCTTTTCCATTTCTGGTGGCAGAGAGCTGCTGCCTTTGGGGCCCTAACCCTATTAAGGGAAATGTAAATGTATATATCTAAAATTCCCACTAGTGTTGGAAATTTCACACATTTCTGCATGCTGCCTTCCTTGCAGTCACATGAAGATTTCCACTCTCACCTTGCTAATAATGCCAAAAAATAAAGCCTGTCTGTTTCTAGCCTAGTAGAATCCCTATCACATGGAAAGGCTTTATTTTTAGAGAAGAAAAGATAAGCTGTGAGTGGAAGCTGTGACTGTCACACAATGCACAGGTCTGGCCTGTGCTGCTCACTGTTTCTCAAATCCCTCCTCTGCCTACTGCAGAGCCCAAATTTTACTTCTTCACTCTCTTTTCTGCTTGTCACCAGCCCTGGGATCCTTTCCAGATGAGCAGATAGATTTGCAGGTGTGAAATTCCCCTTATTCCTCCCTCTGATTTTTCCTTATGGCGTCATATCTGCTTTTTCCCCAGGCAACTCTCCCACCACCCAGGATAAAAAAAATTAAATACACAAGAAGTAATCATGCAAAGAATAAGTGTCCCCCATGGCCTTTGAAGAGATGGACACACACATTTTCCTGATGTGTGGTGCCAGTCTCTCACAGGACTAACTGTCAAGAGACAAGGGGAGCCCCGTCAGTGTCCCTGCTGATGGTATCGGTCCACATTTACCCAAAACTCTCCATATCCAGATCCCAGGAGGCAGACAGACCACCTGCCCTGTCCTGGCAGCCATAGCTGAGGAAATGGTTCAGCAATCATGTTCTAAATGCTTTTTCTTCTTGGGGAAATCATACAGGACAAGCTCCTGCCTTCATCAGAGGTGACTGTGACCACTGAGCACCCAGCAGCCACCCTGGGGGCCCTGCTGGGACACAGAGGGCTGTTGTCACCTCCAGGACCTGCTGCCTCCTGTTTGGCAGGATTTAACCCATCAGCACACTCCAAGCTGCTGACATCTCACTGAACACACACTAGAAAGCTACAGCCCATCCCTGGCCGAAACTGAGCAACTTTAACCTCAGGTTGATCTAACGTGAGTTGATGCTCCATGATTCATCTGTCTGCATCACATCTTTTCCTGTTACATAATCCAAGGAGATGTATCTCCTTGTAGTACCTGTGTTGTATTAATCAGACTGCATCTGATCATTAAATCCATGTTTCTGTTGGCTTAACTCACATTAAATACTCATAGCAAGCATCCTGAGCTCTGCAGGGAAAAGAAAAATCCCAAAGCACTTACGTGAGATTTCTGACACAGTGAAAATAAAAACAAGTCTAGCAACACCACAACTATTACAGGGCTGGGCTTATTTAGACTGTGGAAGTTTAATTATAGAAATTGCATTCTAATTGATTACTGCTGGAATAATTACAGCTACACCTTTACAAGAAATGGCGACCATCATATGTTTGTCAACAAAGAAGTTTCCTTTAAATTCAACACACAATAATTGTTTAATTAAACCAAATTTAGATCCTCATTTGAGAAATCCAAATGCTTGCCTATTCCTTCCTATCTCTGAGAGGTAATTTAGGAGATAAAAAGCAATTTCTATAAATACTCTATCTATATATGTAAGTATCCAAGGAAAAGAAGAAAAATTAAGACTTCATTTTATAGCTGATCTGGATGTAAGCTTGCTGCTATTGATAAGAACATAAGCACAGAGTGAGTGATCACTACAAATCCCTCTCTAATTGGTGCTTGGAGGCCTTAATAAAATATGAACAGAATCTAAACTACATGTTCATTTTCTAATTTGCAGAACAGATGCAATTGTTGATATTCTAGCAGCACCCACAGTATATACTTGGTATGAGGACCCCACAGTAACTGTATCTGTACACAGAGGGAAGGAGAGGGATAAATAACTCATTGTTTTTCAGCCTCTTTACAAGTTTCTTGCAGGTACAAATTCCTGTTGCTATCCTGTGCAGACCCCTGTGTTTCAGGTGTGCAGCTGCTGAATGCCCCTTGCCAGCAGCCCACCACCCAAGCACACAAAATCTGGTGGCTGCCTCAGTGAAGCTGCAGGGTTCAGTGATGAACAGGGGTTATTTTAGCCACTGGTCATCGCTGCAAAGTGGCCGGAGTTTTGCAGGGGCAGATTTACCAAGCTGGTGACTCACCGTGTGTGAGTCCTGCTCACAGGGCACAGCCCCCGGGGCAGTCTGTTGCTGAGCCATCCTCTTCTCAGGACAGCCAGAGCAGCCTCCACGCCTGCCTAGTGCTGCCAGGCTCACCTGGGGACCTCAGCCAAAGGCTGAAAGCAGGAATCTCTGCACCACAAATTAAATAAAGCTATGGATCTGTGGCTGAAACAACTCATATTCCCTGAGGAGCTGGGCTCTGCACAGGACGGGGACGCGCGTTACACTGTGCACAGTTGGAGGCTGACATGAAGAATAGGAGGAAACTATTCCCAGCACAGGTTGACTCAAGCAAGAAACCTCTCATCCTTTTGCTGTCAACTGCTCACAGTGCTCCCATCCACCGAGGGCCTTCCATGGACAGGAATCTGCAGATCTCTCTTAAGCTGCAAAGCTCGTGTGCCCTCACACCTGGCACAGAGCAGCCTGCTTCCCACACCTCTCCACCCTGACCTGCAGCATCAGCTCTCCTGTGCTGGGTCTGCCCTCAGTGCAGTCAGACACGGCAAAAACCAGCATGGCAGGGTTTGCTAGAAACTGTGTGGAGCCCATAAAGCTCCTTTCCAGACATGAATGGAGACAGAACCCCTGAACATGCGTTTGAACCTGACCAGAAGAGTTTTTGCTCTGCTGTGTCACCAGGTAAACAATTCAGCTATGCCATACCATCATTTTACCCTTTACAGTCACCTGGCACAGCCATGTAATTCTGCTAGAGGAAGGACTCTCAATTCACCCTCTCCCTTAATTTCCTTGGCCTTTGAAGAAACAGCACAAAATTATAAAGCTTCCTAACCTTTAGTTAAGAACCCTCAGAGTGGCAGGTGTGTACTTTCATACGGGTAAGCCCCATCAGGCACCCAGCTGCAATCACGGAGCGTGTTCATTACCAGCTATTCTGTGGGATGGAAGGAATTCAGGAAGATATTTCAGTTATTGAAATGTTCCCGTGCCTCAGTGATGCAACAGCATTAGCACCAACCCCACACATGAAACAGGAAGTCACCACACGTATCTACAACCTCTTCTTGCTTTCTTAGTGATTATGGTTTGCTTAAAATCATCATCTCCTGACGAGCTGCGCACAGGGACCACAGGACCTGCACTGAGTTTTTCATAATCACTGCGTAACGATAAAACGTCCACATCTGCAAACACCAGAAATGTGAAAGTTATTGCTGGGCTGTCACAGTGACAGTGATACAGCAGCCTCTGGGTATTCTCTGGATTTCTCCCTCTGATGGGTGTTGTTGGTACAACTCGGCGCTGTCACCTGCACATGGATCGCGGCGTCGCTTCACCCACTGTCACACCCCGGGCTGCCCATCCTCATCAGCGAGCAGCTATGTGTCAGGAAGAGGTGAACAGGGTCAAAGTCGATGCTCAGGTACATTGTGCACACAATTTCCTCAGGCAGGCTGCTGTCACTGTGCTGCACTTCATCCTGCCACTCACCACCCCCCCACGGGCCGCCCAACAAGGGTTTTGCTTCTGCTGTCACCACTGATTCTTAATATCTGTTGTGTATTTTGAACGATGCTGCTTCAGACACTTGCCATAAGGACTGCATTTATCACATGAGGGTGGATCCCAGCACGAAGCAGGATTTGCAGTGGAGCTGGGACCTGCTAGTCTTGCTCAGATGTCCTGTTGGAGACCCAGACAGGTGAAGCATCATGTTCACAGGGTCTCAACACCCTTGACTTAACTGTCATAGAAGCAGGTAATGCCAGTGGCAAGGAAATGCTGTGTTCTCCATCTCCATGGGAACAAAACCGAGTACTTTTAACTAGTAGCACGGCCAGTCTTCTCTCAGAAGATAAGGACCACTGTGTGGGCAGGGTTTTTATTCTGTCTAAATAAACAGATCTTTCTGCTGATATCTAGTCTTGGAAGCCAGGCAAAGAATTAGCTGGAAGAGGAAGAATGAGCTAATTTCTGACAAAAGTTTCACTTCAGCTCTAGCATACTAAATTCAGGTCTCCTAATGGCCTGCTTTCTTCAGGTTGGGTTTTTTTTTTCACCCCTAGGGTACGTGGAATAGCACCTTCTTTTGTGCTTACAAAACAAATGCTGTCTTCCATAGTCTGGAGGAACTTAGGAAGTTTTTAATTATAAGAAAAGCAAAATGAGGACAAGTGAAGTTGGACTGTGCAGAGTGCTCTGCTGGTCTGATCTAGGACAATGTGCCCTACATAGAGCTCAAATATAACATCCTTTGGGAGGCTGCCTTGCTTCCATTCAGCTTTTGTGAGACCACCCCTGCCCCCGCAGTACTAATGACAGATTTCTGAAGCATAACTGGTGTCATGGTCTTGCCATCAAAGCTGTAAACAAAACCATTAGTGGCAGGCGTGGAGAGGGAGGGAAAGCCGTGTGCAGATGGAGAATTTATTTGAGTGATACTCTTGCAGTTTCTGCTTTCTTCCTGCCATCAGTTCTGAAATAGCTCATCCTCAG
Organism: Anthoscopus minutus; assembly: GCA_013399455.1. NCBI lineage: Eukaryota > Metazoa > Chordata > Aves > Passeriformes > Paridae > Anthoscopus > Anthoscopus minutus. Next base: position 745,839 of record VWYI01013654.1, read on the forward strand.
CCACAGTCAGCAACTCTACCCCAGGTGGGTGACGTTTTCCCTTGATAGATACAAGGTCTGGACTTTTTCTTCTATTTGTCTGGTCTTCCTGCCAAGAAAACGCCATTGCATAGAGCTGAAATAGTTGTTCTTTCTTGATGGAAACCTTGTAGTTGGCAGATAGAGGGATATTAAGGAAAATAAAATCTCTTTAGATATGCCATTAGATACTGCAAAGAAAGTGTGGTCAAATTGTTACTTGTCTCTCCTATACCACACTGGGCAGGAAATTCCCAAAATCTTGTACTTGCAAACCCTCCAACAGAAAATATCACTACTTTTTTTTTTTTTTTTACTTCCAAAAGCCTCATTAATTCTCCGCCTGGCTCTTTCTTCCAGGAGATCCCTTCTGTGCATTTCTGAGCGGAGAGAACAGTTTGTGTTCACCTCTATCCCACACAACTAAACTGCAGGGGGGTATTTCAGTGACTCAAGAGGACACTACAGACGCCAGCCAACAACAATCCAACAGGGTCTATGAAGGGAAGGCTCCTCCAGCCTCTCCTGGCAGCCCCCAAACACACACACAGGCTCAGAGAGTGTCAGCAGCAGTGTCTGACACCAGGTCAAACCAAGGAATTCTTTGTGCATCACACCCTGCCGGGGCGAGCCCCTCGCCCACAGCGCTGCACCCTGTGCTCCAAGGAAAGCAAAGGCTGCCACAGCAACCACAGGGCTGTGTCATGGGTTTAGTTTTCATTTGGTTCCCTCCTCCTGGTCTTGGTTGCTGATGCTAACCTTGGCTTTACCTAGCAAGCCAGTTTGTTAGGTTTTTTCCCAATAATATCATCTAATGAGAACAGTACAGGCATGTGCTTTAGCAGGGTGCAGATATACCCTGAGATCAATTCTGTGGTGCAAACTCATTCTTTAACACCAGTTTTTAGAGTCAACGAATGAATTTCTTGAAACTAGAACTCTCTTACCTCTCTGTCATTATTAGGCATGCCCTTATTGTGGATTTAGGCTCCACTTGCACCAAGCTGCTGGTTTCTGCTAGGTCTTTCTTAAATTACAAGGACAGATGGTTAAACTGGGGCTGAGGAAGAAGCTGTTCACACTAAACAGAGACTTCTGTGCACTCTGTGGGTGGAAAGGGGTGTCTTTGTTGTGCATAACAGCTATGGGAAATATGAGGATGAAACCTCAACGTCATGAGTTGGGCAGAGGTTAGAGAAACAAGAGGAAATGAAATGTTGGGGGCTTTATATCACTTTGGATGCAATGGAAGGGGAAACACAAGATGTGCTGGAGATCTGCAGCACTACCTCTCCCCTATTCCTTGGCACAAACCAAAACGACTCAGAAACTCTTTGTACGTTTGGGGTTTTCTTGCCTGGACCCTAAAGGTAAGCTGCACTTTTGGAGCAAGATTTCCCATATTTCAGACAGCAAGCAAACACAACTCAGGAATAAAGAACCCAGAGTAAGGCAGAGCACGCTGGTACTTACAGGTGTATGTCATTTCAAAGCTGTCACTGATGTTCACAATGTCGATCTGGGGAAGGAGCTTAGGGGGTTCTGTGAGCTGAGACAACGCAAACCTAAAAGCCGCATGTTCCTGGGACTGCTGATTAGGAAATAACCCCCCTGGGGAGAAAAACAGAAAAATAAGCAGAAAGGTCTTAAGAACATTTGTTTTAGAAACATAATCAGTCCAATATACCACTGAGAGCAGAGCCTACAGCTCCGCAGCCTGGAGAGTGCCTCTAAACTCAGAAATCCTCCAGAACGCAAGACCCAAGATTTCTGTGCCCACTGTGGACAGGTTGGGAGCAGAAAACCTTTCCAAAATGTCTGTTATGTAACCCCGGATCAAATAGAGGAGCCCTGGTGCATCCCCAGGCCAAGCAGCCTGCAGGATAGGGATAATCCATGAGGCACAGCTCAACCTTCTCACCCCTCGTAACTTCAAGCACGAGGAATGGGAATGCTGTCAATATTACCTCAGTAAAAGCAGAATGAGATTCTTCCTTCCTCCCTTCACCTGTAATGAGGCTCAGTTTAAGCCCTGCTGACTGGGAGGAGAGGTTTGCTGCAGGAGGGTTGAAGGGATCCCCCCACACTGTGGGGCTCTGGGGTATGGGGCAGCCTGGCTGAGCCTGGCCCAGCAGGCACAGGGCTGTGACAGCCAGAGTGCCATGGGGCTGTGACCAAACAAATGCTGCTGCTGGAGGTTTGCTGCACAGAAAACCCCTGAATTTAACAGGTGACAGTGGCCAAACTCAAACTTGGGCAGGAAACTTAAAGCTTGACCCTCAAAGGAACCAATCTATACAGAAGTACGGATAAGCCCAGAAGCACAGAACGATGTGAACAGGGCAGGAGCTGGGACTGGGCTGGACCTAAGCTCAAAGCCTCTCTTCTCTCATGGATCTGGGAAAAGTGCAGCGATAACCCAGCCCTAGGAAAAGTTTCCTGCTGCTCCCCCAGCAGGAACCTTGGCTTGCAGCAGATCCCTTCACAGCCTCCAGAAAGATGCTATTAAATACAGCCTGTCTTGTAATCTATATGCATTTAAAGAAAGCGCTGCTATTGGCATTTCAGGAGGAGGGAAACAAAGCACTTAGCAACAAGGGAGAATTAAAATAAAGCTGCAGAAAGTATCAATGCCCAAGATGACTTGAGGGAGAAACAAGAGGGAGAAACAAATAGGCAAGGACCTGCCATCAACGTCACTTTGCACATCTTTAGTAGAGGGGGCATCTCCTTGTGTGGAAAGGGCTATTTGTGCACCAATATCCCCCCACCTCCTCCGTTCCTCCCACCCCACAGCCTAATCATGGATATCGGAGGAATCAGATGCTCTTAACCAAGTTGTGCTTATTGAAAGGCAAAAAATCTGGGATCTTGCACAAATTTGGGGTAAAGGGGAGACAGGAAGGGAGGGAGACGAGGATGCAGCATCAACAGCAATAAAGGCACTGATTGTGCAGCTGGACTCAGGCAGGAGTTGCCTGAACTTGGTGGATTAGCAAATGATTGGCATTGCAAAGAGAAGGGAGGCGGGAAAGAAAACTGGCATGCAAGGGAAGGGAATTTGGGGCTAGGTTACAAACGATCACCAATAAAGATCAATGGGAGAGTAATAATAAACCCGGGGAAGGAGAGAGAGGAGCACTGAGAAGTTACAGGAAAGGAGGAAGGAATCAAACAGGCGCTGCTGGTGTGCAGGGGAAGCGAGTGGCATGAAATGGAAAGAGACTTCAATGCAAGATCTTCTTCCAATAGCTTTGCCCTTATTCTTTACAATAACAACAGAGAGCGTCTGTTTGCTACCTCCCGTCCCAGTTACCTACAGATGAGAGCATCCTCACAAAAATGTACCATGCAACCGCCGATTTTGCAAATGCAGCAGCACACAATGGCAGCCCAGGCAATTCTCAGGGCAAGAAATAGATATTTTTTTCATACTTCCTCCATTTCGGAGGCACTTTTCTCCCTCTGTGTTGGTATGTGTGTATGTGCAGGCATTTATTCCCAATCTACCCCTCCCCCAAAGCCAAATTGATCCATCTCTTCTCCGGCAAAGCCGGTACCACCGCGCACATCCAGCCCTCGCAGTTCAGCCCCTCTCTCTCTCACACACATACACACACATTGTGCCTTTGCAAGCACACGAACGGGTCAGTTCTCCCCCGGCACCCCCTCTCCACCCCTACCCACTCGTCAAGAACCATCATCCCCATCCCCGCACTCACCTATCTGGATATTGTTGGGGAAATTGGCCCCTAACACCGCCCCTAGGAAACTGGTGCAGAAGAAGGCAAAAAAGTGCTGCATATTCCCTTTTGCATTGGCGAAAAAGAAGCCCAGTTCCAAGCATAGATTTGATTTTTCCCCCGCTCTGCTCTCTTTAGCTGCCTCTCTCGCCTCCTCTCCGCTGCGCCTTCGGGATGCGCGTCTCCCCCGCTCCGAATCCAGCGCTGAGACTGCCGCTGAGCAGCGCCTGGCAGCAGGATTAACTGAGCCCCGAGAGAAAGAAAGAGAGCCCGCTCCTCATGCACATCCCTCCCCCGCCACACACAACACACACGCACACGCACACGCCAGGCGCTTCCACCCAGCTCCTTCCCTGCTCGCAGCTGGAGCTCAACAGCTGGGAGCCGCATCCCCCCCGACCCTGCTCTTCCCCCGGGGGTCCTGGCTCGGGTCTCTAAGGGCAATCCCCACCTACCCCTAAATCCCAGCTTTGCCCCACAACTTCTCTTGGCAGGGGCTCAAAGGAACCTGTGAATCAGTAGGTGGCAAACTCCTCTAGAGAAAGGGCCGAAACTCATCTGCCTGTGATCCATCGCTTCCCAACCTGGGCTCTCAGCCCTGCGCCCAGGAGTTGAACTGATCGCTCTCCAGAGCCAGGCTCATTAGGATAACAAAGAGGGTCCTGCAAATGTGCCTTGGAAGGAAGGAGTTCACAGCAACTCCCCCCTCCCCACACACGCACACACCTTTCTCACTGATTTTTCCTGCCCACTGTTAATGGATGAGGCTTTTCACCACTGCACTTGATGTGGAAGAATCTGTACTCACCAGCACCATCAGACAGGGAAGGCATCTGAAATTAGGGGGCTATCTTAGCCTGGACCATTGCAGAAGCTCTTTCATGGCAGTTCTAGTGAGGCTGGAGCTGATTTGACCATAAATAGCTTTGCTCAAAAACTAAAGGAAGACAAAAGCAAAGGTAGAACCAACAAAACCCAGCTCCTAGGCACAACTTGGGATGTGGAAATTTTTCAAGAAGAACTGTGGTGAGCACAGAGCCATAGACACCTCAGAAAGGAGAGAAAATTCACCCATTTTCCCCTGACGTCCCAAACTAAACTTTCAGCCTCATGCCACAGGCTGAAATCCCATGTTCAGGCCCAGATATTCTGCCCTTGCTGTTTCCAGCCTTGATACATGCCAGGGCTCCATAGCAAAGAGGAAATACAAAGAAAAAAGGGATGTTTGGGGCAGAATTAGAAGAGACTCGGGTGCCCCATGTCCTGGTTGGGTGTAGGGTCCCTTGCCCTGGTACCCTCTCCCCATCTCTAAACGAGGGTGGTTAAACTGGGAGAACACCAAAGAGTGGTGACTGATGTTTAAAGGCCAAGAACTGCTCCTGCATAAGGACCAGTTGGATAGAAGAGCACACTGCAGAGTGGGATAACTGAAATGGGATATGACCAAGCCTGCAAAATCTGCAGAAGCACAGAAATGTTCCCTTTTGGCCACAGGACCCAGGTGCGACAGGGACAACACTACTCTTCATATCCTCAGACCTTTTTTTCATCTTTTCAAATATAGTGTTTGGGATCTTTAATATCTTCTTAGACAGTTTTATGGATTTCACTGTGACTTCTAGGTGACAAAACGCTGAGACACCCACATGAATGCCAGAGTCAGTGTGGGGTCTCAGGACTGTTCTCTTAAAGCTTTGCATCAGGGAGGAGTTGCACTCATGCCTGGAATATGGTGGCCTCTTACAGGACAGAATGTAGAGTTACACTGCAAAAAACAGTGCCCAGAAGGTTTGCATTTTCCTCATGGTGAGCAATGAACTCCTTTTTGCCCCAAAGCACCCTTTCCCAGGTGACCAGGCAATGACTCTTGGTGCCAGGTTCATTAGAGAAGAAATTCAGGCACTCAGGAGCCAGACAAAGGTGGCCAAAGGATGCCCTGGCCCTGTCTCACTGCCTGGGTGACCTTCAGCACAAAGTCACATTCAAGCACAAAAAATCCCCATCTGCTGTTGACAGGAGCACCTTCACCACACCTCCATTTCCCTCCCTGTATAATTTAAGCAATACTGATTTGAGGCTAAAATAACCTGCTGATAGGTTTTATGGGATCTTGCTTTCCATTCAGAATTTAATAGAAACAGCTGCATTTATAATCTGAAGAAAGGCATTGAAGGATAACCAGTGCAACAGAAAGATGCCAGCATGTTTTCCAAACTCCAAACAGCCTATCTGATAACAATAATAGTAGCCATAACAATAAAATATTATAATAGCTTGCAGAAAGCTAGCACAGTCGCATTAATTAATAATGCTGCTTTTGTCTATAAACCTCTCAAAATGCAGGTGGCTTAACAAGGGGAACCTCACCACAGTGTAACAAGATAAGTAGTAATAAGATCATTATTTTAAGAAGGTATTCATTTCCGTTTTCCCTACAGGTAACAACATTTTATTCAGGGTTTGTTAGCATAAGGATGTTCAGAATTAACTCTATGTACTCTGAAGATTCTTTAAGTCAACATGAAAGCAGTACAATGTCTGAACTTTTGGCTAAAAAAAAACATAGTCTTGGGAAATAGATGAAACTCTTCAACTTCACAAGAGCAGTCACAACAGAAACATAGATCAGCCCACCAATCTTCTGAAAAAAACGAGTTACCTTGATTCCTGAAAAAACTTGAAGGAGCATATTTCTCCTTTCAGATTTCAGAAAACAATGAAAATCATGCAATACAGAATACAAGCATATTGCACAGAGACATCTTAATCAGGAACAACTGAAAATATCAGAAATGGAGTTTTATAAGGCCTGTATTTTGTCCCAAGGTGTTCTTAAGAAGACATAGATGGGATAGGCAGGCACCTGGTTGTCAACAGAGAATATCCGACGTGGTTTTGTGGGATTAATTCACGCACATTGTAAAGAATTAAGTAAATACCAATCTAAAAAAAAATTGTGAGATTTAAGAAATGTTAAAAAGGCATTTTGAAAGAGTGTAGCTGATTCACTTTAGGTCAATGGAATAAGACAAGAGAATAAGAAAATGGCTATGCCAGAGCTGCTGCTCCCCTTGTGTTCTGTCTGCAGCTGACCTTGCTGAACTGGGCAAGAACCTTTGTTCTCACCTTTTTCTGCTCCAAGGTTTTTGTTGGAGCAAGAGGATATTTTGGCTCTGAGAAGGATGTCTGCTGCCTTCCTCTCTGCTCTGCTTTGCATGGTGTGCAGTTGTCCACCCGAGCAGTGTGCTCTGCCCTTGCTATCAGAGCTTTTGTTTCCAGGATGGGAAATCAGCGCTTGTAGCAGCAGATATATTTCTGTACCAGAAGCCTTTAAAAAAACAAAGGACTCATTCACATGCAGAAGCCTTCAGCCTTGAAAAATGAGGAAATCAACAGAACTCGGCATCCGTCCGACCTCCCAGCAGAATTATTTCCCCCTGTGCCCACTGTGTTTTACATGATGCTCCTGAATGTCTTTAAAGAGGCTATTGAAACAACGATTTCCGAAATTCCTTTTATTTCCTAGCTGGACAATCTCTATAGGAGCTTTTATAAAGAGCAAAAACATAATTATAGTGATTAATTTAAATAAACTCCAAACAATGCAGAATCTCATATGGTTTTTGCAGAGCCTTGGCATAAATGAATGCTGATGGAGTGACAACACATTTCTCTGCCTCCCTTGGTCACCTCAATTTTGCTATTTTGGATAATGTACTGCTAAGGAATGATTGTAGCACAGGCTCTCAGAGGAGAAACTCCAGAATTTGAACACCAGGCATTTTCTTCAGTCCTTAAATGTGGAAGGTATTATTTACACTGAAAACCAGCATTTACAAACTCTACTCACCCAATAATTTTTGGTAGAATCTCCCTGACAAAAACAGCCTCAGCATTGTTTAGTATCAGGTAGAAAAACCTTCCCTCATCTTCAATGATTCAGGTACAAAGTGTCCATAGACATAAATCCTTTACAGCTCCTTTACACAGCAGCTGGAGCTGTCAAATGAAACACTTTGATGCCACAGAAGCAACTCAGAGAAGTTTGGGGAAATAGGAGCTCTTCCAGTGGGTACTAAAATGGGAAGATGTGGGACAGGAAGAGCTCTTGAGATGATGACAGCTCCAAGCAGGTCCTGACTGATGCCACACATGTAGGGAGTGATGTTTTAAGGTCACCAGATATTGTTTACTAATTTACTGATTCCTCCTGATGGGCGAAACCTGATGTGAACATAAACTGGGGAAAGTCGTCTTTTTCCACAAACTGTAGAAGAATGTGCTTCTGTTGTCATAATGATAGGCCTATTACCATATTTATAAGAAATCCTCACTCGCTCTGGGATAATTAGGTAAGTAAATGGACTGGAAGATAAACCTGTCAATCAGAGTGGCAGTGCAAACACTGTGCACCCTTCAGCTGGAAATCCAGGAGCAGCAGCAAGCAAAGGGAGCTGTGCCTCAGCTGGGAGCAACCCTGGGCTTGAGCAGTCTGGGGAGGGCTGGGGACTCCAGTGCCACCCAACGCAGCTGGATGGGGGGTCTTTGACACAACAGGGCCAGGGGCTTTCTTGGAGTCAGATAATGGAGTGATCTGGAGATTCAGTCCAAGCTGAATATGCTACAAATGCAGATCTGCAACTTTGTTTTCTGGAGTTGTTTGTCCCACCATCCAGCTGCCGTGTTGAGGGTGGGTTTGTGTCCAACAAATGGACTTGCAGTGCTCAACCAGGGGCTGTTCTGATAGACAGTGATGCAACCAGGCCTGCACAAGTAAATACCTCCATGAGCACTCATGAAAACTCCTCAAATCTCTCTGTGACGAATCCCAGCTGACCCCTTTACTGACTCCCCAGAAAGGAAACTTTACCATCTGCAACCCCAAACCCACTCTCTTCCTCGTACATGGAAGGCTGCTAACACACTTTTTTTTTCCCCTCCTGTTGAATGGTTGATTTATAACTACTTATAGAATCACTCTGTGCCCATGTCTCAGTTTACACTCTTTGCTGAGTCATAAACATAAATCAGAGATGTGGGTGGATCCCTGTTTGTTATTAAAGCACCTTATGTTTCTCTAATCCTCACCAGAGGAAGCAGAAATTACTGGTAATACATTAAAGTTACAGTAAGTTGTTGGAGAATATAATATCCCCCCAGATTATTGCCACAGATCAGTTGTCATGTTATTTTCCCATTGAATGGTAAACCAAATAAATTATAAGTATTAAAAAAATTTGTTGAAAATATGTGCTAGGAGATGTTGTACTGTGAAAAGGCAGACACAGGGGATGCAACCTCAATCAGAGATTCTGATTACAAATAATTCAGTCAAATGTTCATATACATGATAAAGTTTTCTTTCACTCAAAGTTCTCAAAACACTGTGAATGTTCCAAATGAAGTCACAGAATGATAGAGGTGATTATGCCGTTTAATACTGATGTAGAAATCAACCCTCATCTTTAATCCCCGGCATCAAACCCAAGATGTACAGAAAAATGTGAAATGAAGGAGATAAAAGGATGCTGATTTATGAAATTAAAAAAAAACCAAAGACAAAACCAAAAAACCCCCAACAAACCAAAAAGCAGCAGCAGCAGCAGCAGCAATTGCCACAATTCAAACAGCTTTACAAAGATTCCGTCATTGCCATCTGGCTCCGTGGCTCTCAGGCTGCTTTGCTAGCACACAAGATAAACAAACATGTGAGCTGAGCTTTAGGGTGGCTGATCATGGCCTTTCCAACAGCCAAAGGACTCAAAGTTTTGAACTGGAGTGTCTGAGTCAAGAAAAGAAGCATCAATTTCCAGTCCTTGCATCACATCCTACTGGAGAAGGCGCCAGCTACCAGCTGGGAAGGGGGAAGTCTGTGCATAAAGGAGAAAACTTTAAAAAATCACCAGAATTATCCGTGCCATTGTGTTATGAATTTCTGCAATCAATACAGATATTCATGTCACTTCTCTTCATTCTTAATTTCTACCCGCGCTCTATCTCACGGGAAATGAGAATTTCAGTGTTGGATCAAATCACACAGAAACCCACCCTGAGTGTCTCAGCCTCGCACACAGCGTGGTCTGCAGCACATTTGCAGCCTGTGTGTATTAAATGGGCTGGATTTCACAAGGACAGATAACTGATTAGAGACAGACACCTCTGAAAAGTCTACAAAGAGCTTTGCACGTGTGGACCCTGCACAAATAACCTGAACTCCCTCAGAATACTGTCAGAAGAAAACTTCATTGCAATACAAAATATACCATGATGTAATTTTATATGAAAAGTTGTTTGAATTCTTAAAGTATGTGAAAACAAAATGGTTTTAGTTTCAGTTAAGAGGAATAAATTGCTTTGCAGAGTTTCTGAAAAAACAGGACATCAGCCACACATCCATTCTTGGAGAAACTACAGAGGAGAAACAGAAAGGCTTCAGGTTGGGACACAGAAAATCATTGGAGCTGGGGAGAGGAGAATGGAAAGACTGGCACCATTCAGCTGGAAAGAGCTGAATGGAGAAGGAAGAGATCCAGGAGGTCAAAGTACTGCCTGGCCCAGAGAGACTCCTTGGGTACATCTTTGATCCTGTTCTACATCTCCAGAAATGCTGAGTTCCATCGAACAATTTCCTACAAATGTGTGGCAGAGGCCCACAGCAGTGGGGTGTCCCAGCTTCTCACTTCTGTCACAGCTTCTAAGCCCTCCGTGGCATGTCCAGTCTGTCACCAGGACGGAGGACATTGCTGCCAGCTCCAGGGAGAAGGGGACACTGAGGCTTGTTGGTCCCCTGTGCAATGGGCTGGTGCAGGGGCACTGCAAGGTCTCCAGCTCAGCCACCACTGTTAAGCTGCTCTGTTTGGACAGAGAGCTGTAAAGCTTAGTGAGTGCATGAGGATCTGTAGGTTGTCTATAATTTCTCCCGTTCATCCTTTAGATACCACAGGAATGGCAGAGAGTGAATGATATAATTGGAAAATAATGTAATTTTTAAGAAATTATCCCAATTTCCAGGTTGGAAAAGAGAGATAAAGGATACAGGGCCTGTTATGCCAATTGTTTCTGGAGGTGTCCCATGTTAGGGACTTTCTGTACTCATCAAGGTTTTTGCCTGAGACTCTCTGTACATCAGAAGCACAGATCTGTCCTGTGTTACAAACAAAAGGCCAGACTCCCTTTGTACTCCCAACAAGTGATCAAGACAGAAAGGACAGCACACAAACACCCTGTCACCTGGCACACTACAACGTTTGCAATCCATTGTAGCAACACCTGTAATTCGAATGAGTGGGAATCAGAAGAGAGCAGATCATTAGCGAGAAAGGAAAAGAACAGAGCTGAGGAGCTTCAGTCACAAAAGAACCCCAACTAGAACAATTAATTTCTTTTCAGGAATATAAAGATACAGTAATTGCTTTAGAAATCGTATGCATTTATGTGCATTTGCTTTGGATGCAGCCTAGGACTATTGGGCAACTGCACAGAGTCACGTTACTGGAGAAACCCGAGCTCCTGTTAAGCTGTGCAGAAGCAGCACAATCAACATACAGCGTCCTGTCACCTTGCCCACAGAAAGCTTCGACCATCCTAATCAGCCATTAATGGCCATTGATGGGCAAAAAAGAACCTTTATGCCATCTGAGAGATTGGCAGGGGAATCAGTTTGCCATAGCTCACAGAACCCACAAGAGGGCCGGGACTGAAGCAGGCTGTTTGTCTCTGCCACGGGAACTACAGGAAAGTCCCCAAGCACAAAAACCTCGTGTACTTGTCCCCTGCCCACGTCTCGTAGGAAAGCCCCCAAGAGCTATTGCCATCTGTAGCAGCATGATGACAAGTGGTACACTGCCTAAAACGACACAGGGAACCACAGACATTTGGAAATGATTCAGGTGAACATGGTGCTGCTTTGTAGAATGAATAATATGCCAGCGATGGATTTGTGAGGCTAATTTTTGTGCTAGCAAAGCTCTGGTTTCTTCTGGACACTGTGCAAACAGCCCTCATGATGGAAAGGCAGGTTTCAATCTGCTTGGAGCTCGCTTTAATTCCACAGCTGAGGGTAAAAAGAGAGACAATGTGGAATGCAAAGACCTGGTGACCTAATTCATTAATTACAGGCTGCTTTCAGCTACTTGATTCTGCTTTGCTATGTGCATCTCATGGGCTCTTCCTACATACATCTCTCTTTTCCTCCTTCCTGCCAAGAAAGAGAAGCTATTTAGACTTCCTATCTAGTGTGATGATATCATATTTATTTATAAATGTTCATCCTTGAAATAAAAGGATGGGGATGATGGTGAGTGCTATGCATTTGAATTCCTGGCCCAGGGTTTGTGCTGCAGCCTCAGGAGTTTAGCTGGCCCTTGCTTCCAAGTCCTTCAGATGGTGAGCCACAGGTGCTGGGAGAGCCATCCCTCGCTGGCTGCATCCACAAAGCCATCCTGCCTCCTCCAGCTTCTGCAACGGAGCGTTTTCCCCCCAGAGTTGTGATTATGAAATGTCACCGTGGAAACAGTTGGAATATAATATGTGCTTGCTTGCTTTCTCCCACCCTCCCTCCCCTCCCACCAACCTCCTCACTTTCTGAAGTTATGTTTGCTGTGCAAGAAAAACCCTTTTCGTTCCCCTCCTCCCCCCCAAACCTGCAAAGGGGTGTGTGTGCACCTCACAGTCACCCCCCAAAAATATCCCTGTTCATTAACAGGCTCTTTGGTACCTTGCAGCAAGGCAAAACCTACCAAACTCAACTGGCTGTTCCTGCAGCTACCAGGACTTCCTGCCTTCCTCTGTCAAATAATGACTTCTGTAAAATGGCATTATAAAGAGGCTTTGAGCCAGTAGGATCCTGGTCTGCTGTTGCTATAACTGTCACTGCAAGAAAGCCTCCACAGCAAAGCATAAATCTCCATCACACACCTCTGCTGGCCCCTCTGCTCTGCTGTCCTGTTCCCATTAGTGCTGTAATGAGCGTACAACACGCACACACACATCTTGGTCTTCCTTCTGGTGTCCCACCACCTAGAGACAGGTCTTTAGATGATGAGTTCTTTGTGCTCTGCCTATGTTAATAAAGCACCATTTCCCTCTAATCATGATTTCTTCCACGATTCTCATCAGCATCACAAAAGGTCAGAGCTGTCCACCCGGGAGTGGAAAGGTCAGTTCACTTTGGATCTGACACGTGGTATCTTGTAGCTCCTGGAATATAATCAGCTCACTTCATATTTATTTTGTGTGACTGCAGCACTATAAAAGAGCAGGGGCTATTCCAGAGAAATCTTCAGCCTCTGGTCAGGAATGTGCAAGCAACCTCAAGGGAAAATACGAACTCAAGAGAGTGATACTGAACAGACCTCTTCCCCTGGCAGAGAGTGCTGGTTTGGTTCTCAAAAATCACATTGGGGATTTAGATACCCATAGGTATTTGTTAATTTTTATTTAGATGCCCACTGGTATTTGTTAATTTTAATTAATGGGAATTGCATAAAAAAATCCCCCAGGCAGTTTTGATAATTTCAGGCAACAGGGACTTTGACGAACTGTAGTGATGAACTCACTTGGAGGGAACCTTTCCCATGCACCAGTCATGAAAAATGGTCCAAAGACACTCTCCACAGTCAGGTGTATGATTACCATGAGACAGTGGGAGGAAATCCACATTTTTTCTAATTTGGGAGAAGTTTTGAGCTTCCATTGTGATGTTCATGCACACAGGAACAGGAGCTTCAAAGCCATGCTTGCACTGGCAGGCAGGTGACACTGTCAGGGGTGGGAAGGGGACACCAAAAGTGGCTTCTGCCCTGGAGAGATGGGAAGCCAGGCAGGAGCTCCCCTCACTGCTGGCTTGGCTAGCCCTGAAGGAGGGCAAGGAACATGCCTTGATGGCTTCACCAGCTGGAGTTTATGACCTTGTTAGCTCCTACAGGGCCCTACAGGTAACTGTAAAAGATACCTGTTGGCAGAGGGAGTCCCAAAATCATCTGAGGCTGATGCTTTTCAGTATAATTCACTGTACCAGTTCACTTGCCACTTTTCCCTCTACGGCAGCTGATTTGTCAGCAGCATGGAGATGGGGATGCACTCTGTGATCACAAAGCAGGTGTTTCCTGATCTTCATGCAAGCCACAGCCTTCCCATGAAGTGGTTGCAGTCACTGTTGTCCCCAGGACTGTCTCCCCAGCACCCCATGCACAGAGCAATGCAAGCTGGTCTGACACCACTTCATCATAAGATTAGCTCAAGAAAAGAAAAAAAATAAAGTAGGTCTTTTGGGTGGTCTATACTGAACCTGCAATCTGCACACATTTCTTCAGCTGCTTTGCTCCTCTAATGACGATCCAGGAGCAGGCAAAGGAAATCCCTGAGACGAGCTAATGGACACCCCTCCTACCCTGGTCTCCAAATCAGCAATTCAAATTGGCAGCATCTCTCATCAGAATTGTTAATTCTCCACCGTACGACAGCCTCCCGTAACTCCCAGGCTCTCCAGGTGGAGAAGAATCACACAGGCTCTGGATTTAAATCCTGCTTCTATTTCTGACATGCGTTCAATTACCTGCCAAAGTAACCGGATCTCTCCCACGTTCTCGCCCTCCCCTCACTGATCCCGGCGCTGAGAGCAGCCCTCGGCAGCACAGCACCTTCCACTCTGTGCCTTCCACTCTGCACTTTCCACTCGGCACCTTCCACTCTGCACCTTCCACTCTGCACCTTCCACTCTGTGACTTCCACTCTGCACCTTCCACTCGGCACCTTCCACTCTGTGCCTTCCACTCTGCACCTTTCACTCAGGGAGGGGCACCAGGGCAGCTCCAGCACATCAGCAGCTGGCCCGAAATCCAGCTGTGCTCAAAGCCTCAGCAGCAGCAGGGATGGAAATGGAGCCCAGACATCAAAGGCCAAATGCCAACCTGCTGCCACCACAAGGGCACCCCAGCATGTGCAGGTGGAGAAAACCACTCCAGTCCTTCCTCTTGGCCCTTCTGAGCCAGGGGCTGCAGCTGTGATGGGAAGAGCCAGAGTGCAAAGGTTCCCTGGCAGTGAACAGTGCTCAGCATCTCACATGCTGCTACAGAGTCCCTGAAAGCTACCCAATAGGCCAAAGGCATTTATCCACAAAACATTTTTCATATGTCCAGTGCCCCTTTTGGAGAGGAATTCAGGACATCTGCTATTTTAACCCTGATTAGATTAATATTTTTTCTTTAACCAACTATGATGAGTCACTGTTCCCCTTTCTAGACCTTTCTCATCCAATATCAAAGCAGTGTAGGTGATGAGGGGATCTGGTCCATTCATACCTGGGCACCAATTAATTATCAAGCATTCAGACAAGCCTGTAACCTTAGGCAAGGTGAGTTAGGAGTGGGAGGCTCAGCTATGGCACTGCTGCCATCTCCTGATTTTACACTCATACCTAAGCCTGTCCATCAAAACAGGGCACCCCACTTGCTCCCCTCCACTTCCACCCACAGTTTTCATACTTCAAGAGGTGAGTCAAGATATGATATTAGTATGTATTCACTGGCTAACCTCACTATTTCAGACTTCAACTTCCAGAAAATACTCTTTTGTGCATCTTTATGATTCCCTCCCTGAGATGATGAACAGGAACGTGTCACAGAGCACAGAGAGTCCTAGGTTTGTTACAGACATCTGCATCCAAACAACTTGACAGTACACAGTAAAAGGAGAGAAAGCACTTCAGACAGTCATTTGCACAAGGCCATGTACCAGTGTAGTGTGAAAAGGCACAAATCTGCTTGTCTCCAACCTACAGCGCTGTCTTTTGCTCACAAGGGTTCTTTAAAACCATTTCAGGATACAATAAACAAATAAAAAGTGTAATATCTTATGAGTCTCTATTTGCACTGTGAGTGGGGGTAAAGTGCTGCAAGACCCAAGACACAGCATTTTATATAGTTGGTAAAAGAATAAAGATGACTTTGGCAGCAAATTACAACCTTTCACTGAAAAATCCTCTCAGAAAATTGGTGTTTTCTGCCTGTCTTCATTTCACAGAAATTAATTTTTTCCCTAGTGTTTCCATTTCTATAAGAAAGGTTTGGGAATCTGAAAACTCTCTGGCTAAAAGTCTTAAAAAAAGAAGGGTGGGAATGGGTTCAGACAAAAATATTTCATTTACCATTTTTGAGTGAAAAGCCAGCAGCTTCTACAGCACGTCTACCACATGATCTTGCAGGCAGATTTGAGGTTCTCCATGAGATGCACAAACAAAACCGACATTATGGAGATCAGCATCAGTGTTTTCTCCTTCATGAGGCTTTGCTCAGTGCAATGTTGTGGATTACAGCTTGAAATGAAGTCTATGCTGAAAAAAAAAGCTCCTGGTCCTGAAATCGACAGGAACAAGGCTTTTAATCAAAACATGAAAGGAAAGAGTGGCTTAGGCAGAAATGTGTAAGCCTAGATACACTTAGGGAGTGGGCATTACCCTGTAGGCATTTATAAGAGTGGTAGGAGTGTGATCACACAATTCCTGTCCCTCCTCCCGTGACTGAAATCTATCCCAAGGAATTCCCACTCGTGGTGAGCTGGGTGGTCAGGCTGCTCCCCACCATCCCCACCACACACAGAGCACAGCAGCCTTCATGGGGTGCAAGAAGCAGCATCCAAGTAGTCCTGTAACCATGACAACGTTCAGGATCAAAAATACACACATTTCAACTTCTTGTAGTAAAAGGGAAATATCAATAAAGGATGGAAGCCACTGTCTGCACATTTCTGTGCTCCTCACCAGAAAGTCTTTGGGAATATCCTGGCTCTTTGGTATATGAAAATAAAGGAGGCAGAGTCCACATCCAGTACTGACTGCTTCAGGATTGGTTACTCCTCTACTCTTTTTTTTCTACTTTAAATAAGGTATCTGAATTTCTTTAACTCCTTTGCATTTTAATGTTCATCTTAAAGCCTCAGATAGGAAAAGAAAAGTGGAAAAAACAACCTTTCTTTGCACCCCCTGCTTCTTGCTAAAGTGAAACACTCTGTGTGAGGAGTGGCAGTCATTTTCCTGAGCTCACAATGCCTGTGATTTGAATGTCAGCCCTGAAAGCATGATTCCATGCGGGGATTCACTTTTTACATTCCCCAGCTGCAAAAGAAGTTGTGCAGTTCCATTGCTTTGCCATGCTGATGCTAATAAACCCCTCCAAGTCACTATGGCAACAATGCTAATTAGAAATGGGCTAATGCTGGGGTTGATCTGTTCAAATTTCCCTAGTCTAGGCTGCAGTGAGATGGTTAAAGGGTTAAAGGACTTGGAACTTCCAGTTTTAGGGAAAATATGAAAGAGAAGGGTCAGCTGCTTGCAAAATAGGACCTGAATCTTTGAACATTTACAGCAGATGTGCTTGCATGGACTCTGGCTGCTTTGGAGAACTGTACAGGAGGGCCAGAGGAGAGCACTCCAGCCTGGGGCTGATTCCAGCCCCATTACCTGAGCTGAGCCAGAGCACAGCACAGCCGAGCCAACAGCATCAGCTTCATCTGAAAGGTCTGCACATCACTCCAGCATCACAACATCCTTTTTCTCCTGCTGCCCCTTCTCATAACAGTGAAAAGGATCCTCACTAAGCAACTCCACGGGGAAAATACTTGTAAGAGGGGGGAAAAAAAGCATAGGACTTCACTCAAATGCCTGCCAGCCTGGGAGGGCTTGGGAGAGGCTTTCAAAGAGCTTTGTTAGAGGGTCTTGTGGTGTGCTCCTGCTCAGGGCCTCTCATCATCACTTCTGGCTCTGCATTAGTCAGGATCAGGAGAGNTGTCTTTAACACAAGCAGGAGCACCACATCACACTCAAGGAGATGACAGAGTTATCGGGCCTCTCATCATCACTGCTGGCTCTGCATTAGTCAGGATCAGGAGAGCAGACAAGGGTGAAATGGGTGGAGAACAGAGAGCTAATCACTCCAAAGATGCCTTGTCCTGAACGAGGCTGACACAAAGGGAAAAGATAGGGCAAAAATGTTTGACCAGCCAATATGTTCTGTAGGTCTCTCAGCTGATCCCTCAGCTGGGCTTTGCCAAGACTAGCACTGTGCCTCCAGCTTTGTGCAGGACCACGGCACGACTACGGGCAGGACCTGCTGCTCACATTGCCAAAGCATTAACACTTTTTATCAGCATTGCATAAGGATGCTGCAAAAGATAAATTCAGAACTGGTGGTGGCTGGATCTAAATAAATAGAGACTTTGCACCTATTACTCCTATTCTTGTCAGGTTTTTAGACAAGATTCAAATTGTAGTACTGCCAGTTCTGCACTGCTCTTTTGGAAAACTACAGAATGTGCTGAGGTCTGATTTCCTTTTAAAACATATTTGAGAGGAGGAAAACAGTGAAATTACAGCTCATGTTTCCTATAAAGGTACTGAAACTTTAAGTAAGAGAAAGAAAATGCATAGTTTTTAAGTGTTTCTTTTGAAAGGCAGAGATTCTGTTTTATAACAGAATCTCTTTCTTCACAAGCAGAGCTATTATTGCTATAAATGCCAGCAGAATTTCAGAGGGGTGGTATCAAATGCATCAAAATATACATTTAAGTCCCATTCCACCTCCCAACAGGGTCCATGGCAGGTTTGCACCTGATGGGAGCAGCAAGTTATTCTACAGGGATGTGCAGACATACACCCTTCATACAGAGGTGCTGTGTCTGAACTGATCGTTCTACATTGTGTTCAAAAAATTAATTTTTTCTGACCCAAGAGAGGAGCAATCATGAGAGAGTTCCAGCATGTTAAAACTGGAATGAAGAGAGATGGCTCTTCCATAGTTCAGGCAGAAATTAAGAAGCCGATGTGCAGACTAAAATTGCAAGTAAAATCCGCAGTTCAGCCACTGACTGGGGCTCAGGTGTGAGAGGACAGCTGATCACAGGCAGCCAAGCAAGCACATCTGAAGGTGCCACCAGCCCTCAGCCAGATCAAGGTCATCAACTTAATCTGTTGCAATGTGGAATAAAACAGAGTCACTCACACCACTGCTGGAGAAGGGCTAAAAGTGAGCAGACACTCATTTTTTATAGCTGAGCTGAAGGCACTGCAGCTTCTTGAAGTGACCTCTGTGCTTGGCAGCACAAGCATCCACTGAGAGAGCTTGAACTTTATTTTCTATTATGCTCCATAGCACCTCAGTCAGGTCACTTTTCTTCCTTCCTTTCCCACTCTTTTAATCATTTTATAATGAGATAGGAGCAGTAACCATCTCCTGCAAAGTGCTCTACAAACCCTAGCAACCTGGGGCCTCTAGGTGCTACTGTAATACAAATAATAAATAAAAGTCCTGAGTTTCTGGGTGACACAGGATCTTGAAACAGTGAGTTCCACTCAATCTCCCCCATTACAGAAAGGTTTTGCTTGAAGTATGGCTCTGTCCTCTTTCTCCATCAGTTTTCCAGTGTACTCCCAGGCAGAGGGAGAAGCCAGGCAGGAAGAACCTCTCCCACCCATGAGTGAGCAGCAAGATGTGTACTGCTGTGGGTGGCAAACATCAAGAAAAATGTTTAAAAATCCGATGTCCCAAGCCATGCCTGTTACTGAATATCCTTTAGGGCTTATTGTTCTAGCCAGTCCTGCTGTGACTGGATCTTTGGGATGTTAGATTCTCATTGTGATGCCTTTTCCTGGTCTTAAAAAATTGAGAGCCAGGCACGGTTAAGGGATAAAGGGTTTTTACCTTATTTTAATAAGAATCCTTATGGTGCACCACCTGGCCAAGGTGGCACTGCACACACACAATAGATCACCTGTTGTCCTGGAGTGAATTAATGATGCTTGTATCCCCAATCGTGTGTTCTGTTTATGTTGCACATTAAGTTCTGCACCTTTCAGGCTGGTTCTGAGAGCGAAGGGGGAAGAAGAAGCCGCAGTTTGTTTGCACAAACAGCTCTCACTGCCCACAGCTCTCTGCGGCCTGTGCTGTCTGCAGCACGGACACACAGCGGGACACAGCTCTCCTTTGCTGTTAGTTAGTTTTTAGCTAGCTGGGGCAGGGAAGTTCCCTGCACTGTGGTTTTCTTTTTTCCCTTGGGTCTGTTCAAACCTGCTCTGGACTAAAACCCAGAGCACCCCAGGAGCTCAGGCCTGTGGCCCCCGGGGCCTGGGCCTGGGCACTCTCCGGTGCCAGAGACTGAGAGGAGACTGAGCGGGCCGGGCTGCACCTCACAGCAAGGACTTTCCTGGATTTGTCACCTCTTTGAACAGGAGAGCTTTCATTGTTTAATAGTATTCCATTTGTATGCTTCTGGATATCTTGCTTGTTAAATAAACATTTTTTTCCACTTTCCTTCAAGGAAATCTTTTTTTTTCCCGAACCAGTTTGGGAAGGGACCCCATTCGGAGGTTTCCCCACAGATTTGTCCTAAACCAGGACACCTGTTCAATTTATAGACCTTACAAATCAGCATATCTAACAAAGATGCCCCAATGGGAGGTGTGTATGAAAGGTGTGGTATTCCCCCATCTATGGCATTCCCCCCTGGATGGGCCAAAGCTCCAATTTACAGGATGTGTTTTGGAGAGGGCCTTGGTTTCCCAAGAGAGCCCAGCATTTCTGGCCTCCTACTGTGGGGCCTTTAGGGTGTTTGTTTTCCTGGCCTAGCACAACACTAGAGCTATGCTAAGTTATCAGACTTAAGGAATTACAAGTGTGCATGCTAAGAATGCTGAGGAAAACATAAAAGTTATAGAAAAAGTATAGAAAACAAAAGGCAAAAAATCATCTTGGCATCAATTGAGATGCAAGAACATCTGTACAAATTGTGAGGCCTTAAAGCTGCAGCTCAGGTCTGACAGGAACCTTTGGCCTCTGTGCAGGTCATTGTGGAGTAGGATTTGTGCTGGACCTTTGAACTGCTGGTTCTGGCCATGGTGAAGCCAAAGGGAGGCCACTGAGTGTGGGTGAACACTGAACACAGGAGCAGAGCAGCAAAGCTGAGATCTGGCTCCTGAACGGGAAATTCCTGAGCTCAAGCACTGCCTTATCTTGTGGTTCCTCCTCCTTCTCCCTCATTTGTATCCAGGCAGGAGGAGAGGCTTCTGTTCCACTTTAGGCAGACCACCGAGGTGGCCAAATCAGGGGATCCATCCCTTTCTACTGCCCAGAAAAAGCAC
Source organism: Anthoscopus minutus (assembly GCA_013399455.1). NCBI lineage: Eukaryota > Metazoa > Chordata > Aves > Passeriformes > Paridae > Anthoscopus > Anthoscopus minutus. The sequence continues at coordinate 766,728 of VWYI01013654.1, forward strand.
AGGGCACATCCAAGCTGTGGTGCAGACTGCTACAGCTGAAGTATGATACACAGTCTCAAGAAATGTAAATAATGTCTTTCCCTGCAGAAGAGAAAACTACAGGCAGACTCAAACCCTTGAGTATTTCTGAAAGCAGAGCTTTGGCTGCAGGCAGGCAGGAGGACAATAAAAAATTCTTCTTGTGCCCCTGTAGCATCCAAGGGTGTTGAGCAATGCAGAACAGTTCAGACATGGAGCAACCCTAAGTACACTCCTGCCCTGCTGGGACAAACACAGCTCACAGAAGAGTCAACCTGCTGCCACCAAGGGCTATTTTGAGTCAGAGGGCACTTCCCTAGTAAGAGAACCTCTAGATACTCTCTTTGTGCAGAATGAAATATGAAGAAAGATGAATTTAAAGCATAAAAAATTATTTTACTGTTAACAGTCTTCGTCTATTTTCAGGCTTAGGGAAAACTCCATCTCTGTATCTATGACTCAAGGGTTAAGAAAAATTTATCATAATCACATTATATAATGCGATTTAAAATAGCCCTTCATTTTCTGCTCCTCTCAACAGGTTACTTTGTTTCCTTCCTGGCAGGTACAGTTTGCATGTGAAATGGAAAGCAGACTTTCTTAAAATAAAAATAATAATGGAAAGAGTTGCCAGCCCTAAGCCACATCAGTCTGCCCACTCGGGAGCAGTGTGCCCCTGCCAGGCTGTGCTCTTCCAGGGCCTCCTGAGGAGTGTGAGACATCAAAGTCCCCTTCCCAGACACTGAGTGAGCTTCAGGAACCTCCTTTAGAAATAGCAGTGTCTGCTTGTCCCTGCATTGTGTCTCCTCACCTTTGGTGGGTCAGAGAGGCTCACGTGCCATGGGACAAAGGGCTGACACTGGGGACAAGCAGCAGAACCTAAAGAACTGGAGAATTTGACCCATTATTTCTAAAGGAAACCACAAGGAAACATCCCCAAGCCATGACTTCACCTCCCCCTGACTCCAGGACATGGCTTTTCTACTCCTGAGTGAGATGGGAGGTCCTGGGGGTATTTGCTGCCTGCAGTGCCTTGCACAGCACCTCAGCCTTGGATGCTGTGCCCTGCAGAGCAAACCACATCCCAAACACCAGCAAGGAGCACATGAACACATTTTCATCCAGCAACTCCTGCCCTACCACACAATGCCAGGCACTAGAACTGATCTTTGGAAAAGCAGCCAGTATTTACCAAGAGACTACTGGTGGTGCAAACTGATTTGCTGTATGTCTGTACTTGCACCAGGCATATGGATATCAATATTCAGCCATTCAAGCTTCAGGAGCCAGCTCTGGCAGTGGAGACAAGAATTAATTGACAAGCTCTTCCACCTCAGCCCAACTGCAAGGGACGTGGGAATACTGGCACACAGACGCTTGTTTTCAGAAAGCCAGAGCACAAATGACTGAAAAAGACTTTGACACACTGCTTTCCTAATGCTTTTGGTCGGGCATGTTTTAAAAGCTTGGCTCAGGGCTCCAGGCTCTCTTTCCCTCTCTGTCTGCCACTGGAATCAACAATTATAATCTCTCATGAGTCTGTTGCTATTAAAGATTAAAAAGGTTGATTTTGAAATCTATGGATTTCTTAAGGGAGCTGAGAGAAGAGACTGCTGGAGTTCCAGGCCATTGCTGCCTGGGCTCTGTGCTGGACTCAGTGGTTTCCTGCCCTGTCCAGTGCAGAGTGAGACACAGGAACAGAAACCTCTCACAGTCTGGCCATCCCTGCTGAGCTGCATTTGGTCCTGCCCTTTCCTGCAGGTGTTCTTGACACAAAGCCAACCTCATCAGGTGGTTTTGTAGGAGAGAGATTCTTCTGGCAGGGTTCCTTGTCTGCCATCAGCTATCGTGTTAACTGGGGCACTGGGTCAAAACTCACAAACTTGGTCCATGTGGAATAAAATCTCGGCCTGTCATCTGACTGTCTCCCTCTTACTGCTATGTTTGCCTTTGGGAAATCCACTGTGAGACTTAGAAGTGTATTAAGACAGGCTATAACTAATGGATATAGTGTTTGCTTTGACTAATAAATTCATTATTTGTGTATTTTCAGGGGGGTAGGATGACATAACTTCACTTGGGATCGTAATTTTTTTTATAATCTCCTGTTAAACAAACAAAGACAGCCAACAAAGGCTTTTTCTTCCCTGAAAACCCCTCTTTGCCTAAGAATATGTCCCATCATCCAGAATTTATTTTGCACTCCTTGCAGCATAATGGGTCCATTTGGTGTAATGCTGCATTTGCTAACAATCATTTATGCCAACTCGTTACCCATTAGATTCCAAAAAAAATCTTGCAGCTGGTACAAATAACACCCTGAAACATCAATTCCCATCTCAGCATCTTGGTTATTTTCCCCACTTCATGCTATGGATGGGCAATGCTGGAAGTGGATGATCCAGAGGTTTCTGAAAGGAAGGCTCCTGACATGTCCCTGGAGTACATCCCTTGCCCTGTAGGGGAAGCTTCATTCCTTCAGAGGGGAGGGGACATTTTCCCATCTAAAACCTTCTTGGCTGAGAGTTGCTACTACAGCTTTGCACCTACTCTGGCCCAGAGAAGATTTTTCAGGACTTGAAATTAAAATGGACTTTCTTTAATAATTTATTTTTGCTTCCACTCCCAATATCACACATATTCTTTTCAACCCTTCTCATACAGCCCCATCTGCAGTAATAATGAACACAAGCAATGTTTCAGGACTTTTAACACTTGCTGAGTCCAAGCACATATGTGACACTGGTTTAAACCCACAAGTGGAGCACTCTTAATCCACAGGCCTTACAAGAAAAAGACCCTCAAAAATGGGAAAACTCAGATTTTGCAATGGGAAATTATGAAATGACGGAAGGTGGGCTTCTACGACTATGCCAATTTTAAGAGTATAGTGCTAAAGAGATTTAAAAAACCCTACAACTCTTCAAAGTGACTTATGAATACTTGAAAATGTCATTTACACTGCCTTTTAATATATATTTTTTCTCATAAGTTCCGAAGGAATAGAGTTAAACTATCCAAATCCTTTTTATGTACTTTTTCTATAAGTTACCTATGGTTACATGAAAAAATTATTTGTGATTTAAGAACGGAGTCCCTGTTGCAGGAAAGGATTGCATCAGACATAATTTTCAAACTGAGGTCTGAAAGACCAAGCTGAAACAGAAAGGACAAAGAAAGGAAGAGAAAAGCTTTCAAACCAGATGTTTGCTTTGAAATCTCATGTTGATCTTTTTAGATTATCCCACTTCCATTCAGGAAACTGTGGAGGATCAGAGCACGCTTTGCTGAAGCTGAAAATTTTGCAAGAACTTGCGTGGTGCTGACGAGTCTTTTGAGGAGTGGAGCAGCCTCATCTTTTGTGTGTTAGCACTGAGGAGGAGTCTGGGCACTCTGCACCGTTTCTGCAGCTTGTGCTGCCCATGGTGTTCAAACCCCCCAGCCTGGCACTGGCAGCTCCTGGCTCTGCCTGCAGCCAGCTCTGCTTTGGAGGCTGCACATCAGGGCACCAAGCAGTCAAGCAACTGCACTGATGGAGTCTAAGTGATTTTACAGGGGTTCTCCAAGGAGAAAGCAGCTTTTTCCATGGCCTGGGTGATGCAAGTCAATGGCATCCCAAAGACACTATCAGTTTAGTCCTTGTTTGTCAAAAAAAAGGGATTTTATTCATTTTTTTTTTTAAACCATCAACTAAACAGTCTTTTTTTTTAAGACCACAGTTTTGTATGGCTTGCTGCTGGAAAGTAGGAAGCCTTGAATTTCTAGATTAGAGACAGTAACACTGCATGTACCAATGCTTTGTAATAATGCTTCATGAGGATTCCCTTGGACTTCATATTGTTGATTAAATAGTAATTCATTTAAAAAGCATATTAAATGAGGACTTATGAACAAATAAAAAGCAATGTAATTTATGAAAAATTGTAACACAGCTACTATGTCATAACTATTTTTCAACAAACAATTATTTTAAGATGTAATACGTGAATACAATGACTCCAGAATGGCTAATTTCAGAGTGTTGCCATTTAAACCATGGAAAACTTGTTTTTATAAGCATGAATTTTTTGCAGTGTGTTGCAGGATTTTGCCACTGGTGAGGGAATAGGTTGCTGTAGAGGTTGATTAGGAACTGTGGATCCTGTCTCCCATGTTATGAGTCACAAAAATTTTCAAACAAAGTGGGAATTTTCACTGCAGTGGGAAGGCTGCTGACTGCAGATGCTCTCATCAGGTCCTGGACAGAAATTAAAAATCCCACTCTTCTGTTGCTACTCAGGCTCTCAAGTCCCTTCAATTCATTTTGGCCTCCTCTACAGCCAGAGAGGGAGAGAGCTGAATGAGCAGAGAAAGACAAACCTCCTCCACAACAATATTTGTGTACAAGAGAATTAAAAGGGAAAATTGGGCTGGTTCTGCTGAAAAGCAGCAGCAAAAAGCCAACTGTACCCTGCTGGGTAGAGCCAAGGTCAGAACTGACACAGTGAGGCTGAGATCTGTCACACAGGAGAAACCAAAGAGTAGAAATTTCCCTGACATGGGAGTAAACAGGGGACAAAAATAGACAAATCAAGGACATTGCATGGAAAGTATGAGATTTAAGTAAAGATAACACAAAGTGAATCTAAATTGTCTCATGATGAGTAAGAAAAGCTGAATGTGGAGACAAGGCCTCGAACTTGACTTAAGATCAAGTAAATGTCTCTCAGAGCAGTAGATGAGAACCTCTTGTGCCAGAAGAGTGGTAGAACTGTTTTATAAAATCACAGGCCTTGGAGCATGGGCATCCAAGAAGCCTATCAAAGGAATTTGCTTCTATATATTGCCTATACAGAAACAAAGGATGAAAATAGGTTTTGCCACCAACAGGCCTGCTAATGTAACCTCAGCAACATTCCAGGCTCCAAAACAAACTCCAAAGGAAATTATTCTTACAGTCACAGGCTCAATTAGAAAATGGGTTGATAAGCAACGTGGATTTAGCAAGGATATCTCACACTTCACCATTTCCCCAATACTGATTTCAGACCTGGAGAGAAGAAAAAGCTGACGTAAAAGTTCTTTGGACTTTGAGAAGTTAAAATGAAATCAGACACCCACAGGGTTTAAGATTTGCTTTTTAATGTTTGCAGAATGCAAAGCTGCCTGCTGTACTGCAGAAACCTGTCAAATACTGATTTTCACTGCACATGTGTCTATTTCTGTAATAGATAACCCTGAAAACAGAGGGAGGGGAGAAGGTGCTCTGCTACTGGGCTGTGAGTTTTGGATCCATGCATTTGAAATGTATTCACTTATCAGACTTTCTTCTTGAACAGGTCAATGCTTTCTTTATCAGGGATTTATTTGGACAGGCCTTTGCTACATTTCTCATACTTTTTCAACCAGTAAACCAAAAACCTTTACTTTTAATGGATTAGCCCCTTCCACTGTTCTGTTTTTTCTGGGAGTGTTTTTGGGTTTACTGCTTTTCCCAGTGTTTTCCTTGGCTTGGATTTATAAGGTGCTATATGTGGGAGCTAGGCTGGACCTTTTGTCCACCCCTCAGGAGCCCTTTTCCAGCCTGGCTGAGAGCAGTCCCTCTCCCACTGCAGGGGAGACAGATGGGCACATCCTCACCAAGATCTGTGATTTTCCAGCAGTGGTTGTTCTGATTTGCCTCATGTTTATAAAAGGCCTTTCCCCCCACCAAAACTTAATTTTAACAACCTGGTAGTGGTAAAATTTCAGGGAAAATTGGTGGGAATTGCAATAACCATCTGATTCCAGCAGCAGGTCAGCATGTACACAGAAATTCACAGGCTCTGCCCCGCTGCAGCTTCTTTGTGCTCAGAGAATTTTGGACCAAATAGTTACATATATAGTTACAATAGAACAAGTGCCGCAAAAAAGGGCCTGACACTGAGCAGAGCAGTGTTTACATGCAATTGATGGCGAAAGGGAATCAGCTTTTTCTAGCCAACACCTATTAATTACAAGTTCTGCACTGGTTATTGCATAGCACATTTGGGCCCTGACCTGAGGGTCACATGAGGAATCTCATCTCAAATTTGGCTTGTCTTTGGTTTAGTGACACTTACTAAACTACTAAACTACATTTACTTAGTATTTTTTCATGATTTTACTAACTTCTCAGGTACTATCAGAGAGTGCTCATGAAATTGGTGTCATCCACAGTGACCACAACAATGGCAAATCCAAGAGAAATTCAGGTTTGCTCTCTAATCCAAATGGACCTTCCTCCTTTGTGGTTACTGCATTTCCCTGATCCTTTAGTAAAACCCTACTTTGCCTTCTAAGCTGAGAAGTGAATTTTTACCATATCTGAGCTTTACCATATCCCAGAGCTTCTAGAGGAAGATTAAATGCTGAATACCATCCTAGTAAGTCTGAACTTAGCCTACAGCTGTTTGCATGATCACATAGCAGCCATGGTGCAAATTCCTGGAGAGGAACTGTAATGTGCAGCTCTAGATTTGGGCTATCACAGAGGCTCTGATCTGAAATTCCAGTTCATCCTCTAATCTATTATTGCACTGTTCATGAAGATACATTTATACTATCTTTCATCTAAAATAGGCTAAGATTTTCTAAAAAATTATGTGTGCATTAGAGAAATGTGATTACTCAAAGTACAACTCATAGTCACCAGCTCTTCACAGAGCAGCCATTTAACGATGCTGAGCAGCTTTAGATGAGGCTGATGGACACAAGCTGCCACTTTACTTTCAAACACACAATGGATTGTCTCATTGAAGGGCTATATAACCTACCATCTCATTTTTTAAATGGGCTATAGAAGCCCATCCAGTGTTCTCAACTAAAGGACAGAAAGTTAGAGGACTGAAGAAGAGAATGGAGTGGGAAAAGGTTGGGAAAACACAACATCAGCTAAGATTTGCTATTGGCTTGTCTGTTCCTGAGTGACACAGTGTGGAGGTGGGAGCAGAGAACCCAGCAGAGATATGTGCTTTTCTATTTTCCTTTTCTTTTTTAACCCCAAGAAAACAGGCTTGCCAGGAAACAGAGTCCTGTGAGAAGTTCTCCAGCCTAAGCTCAAACCAAACCAAAAGATAACCAACCAGGAGGGCAAGAAGTCCACAGGCTTCTAAGCAGGAAGGAGAGCACTCAGGATCAGCTGTGGGTGATGCAAACCCCAGCACAGTTCTGCCTTTGGCTCATAATATCCCTGCTCCAGCTTCTTCCTCTCAATAACCATTTCTAAAGCCTGAGGCATCTGCCACCATTCTCTCCAGGGATGGGAAACTGGGGATTTTCAGATGTGAATGTAAAGGGTTGATTGAAATGCAGGTACATTAAACCTCGAGTGTGGTCCATGCTGACAGCTCCCTCCTCATCTTTGGAACAAGGTAAAAAAAGCAGGATGGGAGTCAGAGAAAAAGGAAATGTCAAAGAAATCACTGCTTGAAAAATCCCTTTTTTTTTTTCTAGATGTGAATTTAAAAGAAAACATTGTCTCAAAATTATTATTATTTGGGGATTATTTTAATAATTTACAGAAGAAATTCAATGGGCAAGGTAATTAAAAACCTATTCTTTTTCAACAGTTACTTTACAAAGCATCTGAGCTACAGTCACTAATAGTTGGCTCTTGTAGATTAAAAAACCCAATGTGAAAGGTGAAACAAATTGTAGCAATAATGCAGGCCCAGAAGGAATTTCAGAAAGAAAAAAAAAGAAGAGAAGTGACACATGAGAGCTTATGAAAGCAAAAGCTCACCCTAAATCCATGCAGGAGCCTGAACTGAAATTGCAGACATTATCCCATTTTGATTAAATTTTGTTGAGTTCAGATCCTATTTGTCACCAGTCAAATGAATCATGTTTGATAGAGGCCCAGTAGGCTCAGAGAGGAGTCTTACAACCAGCAGCAAACACTGCCAGCTCCTCAGGCATTTCAAGAAATCTTTGTGTAAAACGTTGGTCTCTGCAGCCTGTAAGGAAAATTGAAATTGCTGAGGTCAAGATGCCAGCCTGAGATGGATGGTATACCTAATATTCCAGCTAATTCATTAAATAAAAGAAAAAATACATTGAAAAGTAATCATTGCTGTACCTTTCTAGATTCTTTGCTACTTGAAAAAACTAGAACCAATTAGCTACCCAGACATTTTCTGGCTAACCACACTGTTCTCCTGAGGCCACTCCAGCACAGTCAGAAGGGCTGTGTATCTTCTCTGAGGATAAAATCATATTTTGCTCTGTTCCTTTGCATCAGAGCTGCAGAGCAATGCCACACATTTGATGTTTTGTTCTGTTTATGGAGCTACATCCCTGCCTGTGGATCTGATCTGACACCTCAATTCAGGGCATAGAAAAGGTCCCCAGCTCTTTACACCAGCTTTTCACATGACTAAAATTGGTGAAAAGCTGTATTATCAGTCAATCACCAGTCATTCAAAGTTCAGAAAATCCTTTGTGATTGGATTTAGGAGGGAGCAAGCAGGGCTGTAACTCTGGAGGTTGCTCTTTTACTCCAGATCAGGCAAACCCCAGAGCAGAACAGTAAATATGAAACGATGGAGCACCACAGAGAGTGCAGCAGGTTTTGTTGCAGCTCATTGTGGAGAAAATGATGATAATTACAGCAGTGCCAGCTCCTATGCTTAAAGATGCACAAGGAAATAAGATGGATTCTTCTTCCATTTCCCACACCACTGCCCTTGCCTCTGAAAGAGCTGGCTCGCAGTCAGCAGATGAAGTGCTCTTCCTCAGCTGCTTGTCATTTCTTAGGTGGCAAAAGGCAGCACTTTGGCTGAAAATGGCTCTGTACTGATGACTCAGCTGAAAAGTTCAGTGAAGACAGAGAACTTTTGGACTGAATGTGCTCGTTCACTTGGTGGGAACAAGAAATGTTGGGAAACCAAGGTTTTCAATCACAGAGAGTGGCTGAAGGTCAAGGCGTGTTTCTGGGAATCTCATTTAGATATGCTGTTATCGGGAGATTTTTAGACATTTTTTCTGATTTCATTTATTTTTCCTCTGGATAGTGGACAGAAAAAAAGAGAAGTACAGATATCTGCCTAAAGCAAAGCATGTTTGGATATCCTAAAATAGACTCAAGTAATCTTTCAGTTACATTTCTGCAAATGTCCAGTCTCTGGCTGAGGTGAGAACTTGCATTAACCACACTGCTCACACAAAGCAGTATAACACAAATCCTGTGGATTTAAATTCCAGCACACCTCTGTGCTGTCAGCTACAAAACAAATTCAGACACAACTGCAACTAGATCTAACTTTGCTAACTAAGATTTTAGCCCAAACTCCATTTAAATCACCTTCAGTTTTGCCAATAATCTGTATTCCCTACAACTAGTCATTATTCATTCTCTGAATCTGATTTTATTTTCCTGTCTTTCCTCCTGGCTAATGCTGCAGATACTCCCAGCTTGCAACAGAGAGTTTTTGGTTGCTTTGTTTGCACTTCCATCCTCCCTATCATTGTCTTTCTGCTCTCAGAGTCATGCAGAAATGTACTTATTTCAGCCTGCCCTGCCCCAGCACAGCCAGCACCACACAGCTCCTGTGAATCAGCAGAGATCAGTGCAGACCTTGCTATGGCAACACTTCAGGGGGCTGAGGGAACTTCTGTGAGTCCATGCTGGCTCTCATGTTGCCATTCAGGTCCCCTGGTGAACTTTTCAGTGACATTAAATAGCAATTATACATTAAAGAGCCGCATCCACCATGTTCTTTGAGAGTTTTGAGAGGATCAGAGGCAGCTGATTGCTTAAGGAACACGTACTGCCTGGTACTTTCTGATTTTCTCAACTGTGTCTTTAAATACAGCTGATATTTTTGTTTTCACCTAAATTTAAACATTCTCTGATCCATGAGCAGGAGACTCACTTAAAAGCAGCAACAGACAGAACATTTTTTCGGGGATATGTCATAGAAGCTAAAATATTTTTTCCAAATAGTTTTCTAATGCACAGAGATACCAGATACACCAGCAAGGAAGATGTAATTAATGCTTAAAGACAGTGTAAAAGCAGTATCTGCTGCTTAGAGAGATCACAGTTCTGGTGGCCATATGACTTCTGAAAAAAGTTCAGATCTTGACTATTACTGATAAATATCTGCCTGCATAGATGGAGCAGAGGCTCTTACTCTGATAGCAGGGCACTTTGATGCTATCTGAGGAAATCAGAATAAAGGGCATCTGGTGTGAACTGGAGAAGAAATTTTGCACTAGTCCTCTTGAGCTTTACAGCTGATTTCTGCACTGGCTCAAGCAAGCCCAGAGCTGATATTTCTCAGAGCATGCTGCAGAGCTTACAGAAATTTCAAAACTCTGGGTGTGCACTACATTCTTGGGTTAGCAAGGCCTTCATTGAGAACTTTTAAATCCTGGTACACATTGGGTTCTAAGGTTATTTAGCTGAAATAGCTGCATATTGTCATTTCACAAAATACCTGCAAGCTCACTGTCTGGGTGTAGACAGAAAGCACTGAGTGGCAATGTGAAGCAAAAGGATGTCCCTTTGGTAGCCCTTTAACTCTCCTCCCTTGGCTTGAAATCAGCTTGGTTGCTGCTCTGGGGTGGGCGTAAGAGAAATGCCATCCAAAGTAGCAGAGCCAAGTGTTTGGTTTGGAAGCTCATGCAGAACGTGTCACATCTGAGCTGTGTTGCTCTAATTACCAGCTTTGTTCCCTCAACTTATGTGCTTTTTGCAGCAAACAAATGATATGTCACTAATCATGCAAGCAGTGACAAGAGAGACCTGGTACAGCTGTGCTCAATGGTGTGGGAGATGCTCAATTCCCTCCTGAGGTTTGGGTGTTGTTTCTCCTGTTTTGGTGAGAAGAGGAGCAGCTCTGACGCTCCTCAGTGCGGACCCTTCTTTGATTGTGATGTCTCAGGCAAGCAGCAGATGTGCCCTGCATTAGGGCTAATTAAAATCAATTAAATCATTCCAAGACAAGCTGCAAGAGAAGAGTCTGGAGAAGGGAACTGAGGGACTCCTGAAGAGCAAAGGACCAGAGGAGAAATGTGTGGAGTCATTCTGCTGCGTGTTGGATCCGAGTGCTTGTAGAGTATCACAGTGGTATCTGGGCACATTCTCCACTGCACTTCCTTCCCACACTGCCTCACACACCATTCCTCAGTACCATCTGCTGGGTCCCCCACAGCTTGCCTCACCACCAGCTGCTCAGCAGAAGGTAGGACAGCCCAAGAAACGAGGACACTGGGTCTCAGCCTGACCTTAATACACAGCTGCTCCTACTGAACCCCCAAATCTCCCCCAGCAAAATGCAGTTGATGACATTTTCACACCATGCTGCACCCTGAGCTCCAAGGTAATTCCTCTCAGATGTCTCTCAGGAGGTTGCTGAGCGCTCCACACTACTCATGCAGTTGGAGTGGGAGAAGTCAAAGTCTCTCTGAGGAGGCAAAACCACACAGAGATAGGAGAAAAGCTGGAATTTGAATTCTGCTTACATGGCACAATAAACTGTCAGGGATAAAAACTAGGTGCTAAAACACTTGCTGCTGGTCTGTCAGAGGTTTCTCTCTATGGGCTCATTGCCCCTGCTTAAAAACTGACTGAGAGCCTTGGCAGTGCCACCACTAACACTGCAATGTCACTTCTGGGTGTTCAGAGCCAGCTTGGGCTTCCTCTGCAACTGCTCTGAGCTGTGTAGACAGATATTTTTTCATGATTTTACTAACAGAAAATATCTCATCTGGATTGTGGGGCCTACACTGACTTTGTTCACATCCTTCCTGGCAAGAAACTCCATGTTTACCATTCACATCAGCGTTCCTGTGTAGAGAAACAAAGATGCACGTCCAGGCAGCTCTCTCTGCTCCTGCACTGAGAGCCCCCTGGGAGCTTCCAGGCTCACTGAAGGATCTCCATCTTTGCTGGCCTTTGGGAATTACCTGAAACACAAGCTCCTGTACCACATCTTTGAACAGCCAGCAATCTGTAGAAGCAGAAGTTCCTATTAGTGCTTCTTTAGAGGAACTTGCACTATGATTATTGGGCTGCAGAGAGGAATTGGACTGTATCATACACATTTATGTCTCTTATGTCAGAGAAGCCACTTTTTTTTTTAAACTGAGAGAAGTCCTGTAACTCACAGCTGCACTTGTCAGTGCTCTGCAACATATGGCTCAGGGCAAATGAGGAAAAGCTGGACAATTTTCAGCCACTTGCTACGTGGTCAGTGTCCCATTCTCAAGAGATCAGATCATGAAACATTCATCACCAAAGCCAGAGTCTTCACTGCAGCACTAAGCAAATTATGTGTCCTTGTCCACCCCGAGTTTTGATGGAGTGGCTGAGTGCTGGAGATAAAAATCCCCTGGCCTAATTGAAGAGGTGAGTGCAGCTGACACAAACATTGTCCAAGCCTTTTGCATAGCCATATTGTTCCCTGTGCAATAACAAAAAATAAAACCATAAATTGGCTTTATTCATGAAGTTTTTAGTTCCTCACAGCTGCCAGCAGATTGTTAAAAAAGCACCAGTGTTAACTGCAGAGTGCAGATGGTGGGACAGGGACTGGCAGACTTCAGTAACCATGTTGGGGCAGGATTGTAATTAATTTCCTCTTTTTCCTGCCCTTACAAACCTTCATTTGCAAGGCAGAAAATTCTCCCTGAGACCTTGCATGCTGCAGAGACAGGACAACTGCCAGGCTAAAGGGGTGTGAATTTCCCTGCTTCTGGTGTTGGGCACCTGCTTATCCAGATTAATCTATGGGCTACTGGGACAGATAAATAGCTCTGGGGGTTATGCAGGACCTCAAAGAATTGCTCACTCTTACAAGTGCCTTCTCCTTGAACTGGGCAATATTTGGCAAGTGTACTTGCAGCATCCTAGGTAGGTCCGTGGTTCTGCTGCTCCTTGTCTGATTTACTGGGTTTGGCATCCTCCTGCCTTTGAGCACAGAGACAGTTTTATGTTCTCCATCACAAAAATACCCCAAACAAACCTCTCCAGAAGGTAATTAACCCCTGTGGATGTAAGAACCACCTTCTGAAAGCAAGGTTTATCGCTGTTTCCTATAAAGTTCAAGTCCTATCCCTGATGTTTTGGTTTAATGTTTAAATCAGATAGCAACAAATTCAAGTCCTTGGAATCATGTTCCTGCTCAGGGCAAATGTGAAGGGATGCAAAGTGCTACTCTTCTACAAATCTGCTGGGTGGGCATATCTGTATGGATCATCCAGGCACAAAGTGCGCAGTCCCCAAGAGTTTGTTCTTTTTCTTTCAAATTTTTTTTCAAACATTTATTTCAATATTTTTCTCATGAACTTCTATCCTTCCGCTGAGGTTTGGAGTAAAATCCTCTTTGCCTGTGTAGTCAGGCAGGCAGGTTTCTGCAGAGGGGCACTTGGCTGCATTACAGAACTGCAATCCATTCACCTCAGCAAGGCTGAGCACTCTGCAGTGTGTGTGTGTCTGCCCCATCAGGCTGGACCAGCAGCTGCTGTTTTCCTCCTGTGCCCCTCCAGGCTGAACTTTGCTGCAAGGATCTTGGTGAGATTTCTTCCCCATCTCAGCCTTGGATGGGAGGAGAATGTTTCCTTGTAGGAAGCTGGAGAAGGCTTTATTGCACCTCTGGTGGCCCCTCTATCAATGTGTACTCCAGAGCTACTGAGGAACAAATCCTGCAGGAAGAATCCAACTCCCACATTGCTGCTGGCTGTATGATCTGAAATTGCAACCTGAGTCTGGCTGAGGGGCTGTGGGTTTCCATGTCCTGTTCCAGTCCAACCCCTAGGCTCACCTACAGCCCAGTCTTTCCTCACAGGCTGGAAATGATCAGAGAAATCAGATAAAATGAAGCAAGCTGTCCCAGCATGGTTTTTTTTCATAGCATCATATCTAATGGATGCAGCCTTTATCCTATGTTTAACTGTGACAAAACAGGATATTTCCATTAGGTGCTTGGTTTTTTTCACTCAAAGCCACCAATAATCCGGTATGGTCGGGGTACACTGATCTCACACGTGCATAACCAAAATGTACATGCAGAGACACAAAATAGCACCTACCTTGAATAGCAAATTGAATCCCTCAAATAGTATTATCCCACTAGACATCACCTAAATACTACAATCACCCAAAAGCCTTTTGCTTTCTGCTAAGATATTTTTGTTTACCAAAAAAAAATATGCTTCATAATTTTACTGATGATTTTGGAAGTAACAAATACATTATCAATAGTACAATAGTAGAAGACTTTATGCCCTGCCTGACAATTCTACAGAAAAAAATAGCCCCCTTTGCTTTCTAGTGTAAACTGCTGCCATCACATATTTAAATGAGAAAAATCCAATACAGCAATAATGAGGTAGTGGTTGGTTGGTTGTGATGGGAAACAAACTCCTCTGTCACTTCTGTGCTTGTTCTGGTTCTTCCTGGGCTAAGGAGACCCACATCTAATAAGACCTGCTGTGTTAGTGTCACCTGTGTTCTGTGTGTAGCACAAGAGCAATGAAACACTGTGGAAGCTGTCCTGCTTATTCACCATTCCTGATCCCCCAACACTCCAACTTGTCATTCCAGCCTTCAGGTGTGGTGTCTCACAGTAAAGCCCACCATGGTGCTTTTCTGACAGATCTATTGAGAAATTCTCATTCATTAGAGGGTGGCATCAAAGCCACCATGAAACTTCATGGTAGAAATGCACAATCCCAGCTGTACAATGACTCAATTTCACTCAGATAATTTAGGTGTCAGTTTGCAGTGGGATGCTTTGGTGCATTAGCAGCTCTTGCCAATACCTCAACCATAAGGAACAAGAGTAATGCCCCAAATCCCACAGCTAACCCTTCCATAACCTCATGTAAAGACCACTATTCTTTTTGTCAGCCAGCGCTTTCATCCTCACAACTGGGACGATGCCGTGTAGGCTCTCCTCGCTCAAGGTGAGAAAGAACATGCAAAGAAAATCCTGTTTGTGAGTGTGCAGGGCCAGCTGTGGCAGTCTTCTGTCTGCTCCAAAATCCTCAGCTCCTGGGCTTTGGGAGCACATCTCAGATGGGCTGGCTGCTGGTGCCTGCAGGACTGAGGCCATCACACCTCATGTTCCTTGACCTTCTGCTTCACCTCCCTGCTGTGGTCTCTGCCCCCCCAGCTGGGAACCACAGATGCAGAGCTCTCCTCCTAGGCAGCATAATCTGGGCCAGATTTTCAATGGAATTCCTGGCCAGACATTTCAGTGCTTAGCACCCACGAGTGGGCCTGAATTTTGAAAATACTCAAAGCCTGGCAGTTCCCTGCATGATGTTTCCAAAAACCTGCACACACCCTTTGTGCGTGCTCCGCCACACACTTCCCTCCACGTGCCTGCAATGTTGGATGGGATCTGCAGCTCAGAGTGGCACAAACACTTCTTGTTAGTCAAGAAAAACAAACACTGGAAGGGAGCAATGGTACAGAATGAAAAATCTCAATCTCAATTCTCTCTTCAGGGTGCAACTCTCTGGAAACCTGCACGTGAACCAGCACATGCTTCACACAGTGTCTCATCTCAAATGAAAATAGAAAGGAAGAATACAGTGAGTGCTGCATCCAGAATGATAAAATGATTGCTCTGAAGAGCAACACATGGCAACTTTTGTTCCTGTGCACCTAATCATCCACCTACATGGATGCTTTTTCTTTTTTATGCACTCACCACTGAGTCCTCTGCTTGAACCCTTCTGCTGAAATGTGATGGAGCGCCAGGATGTCTCCTGCTCCCATTCAGCAGCTCTGTGTGGCAGGATGTGATCTTTATTTCTGCAAATTCCAAACAACTCTTTAAATTGACTTTTTCTGGAAAAGACACAATAGAACCTCTACAAAAATAATGTTCCAAATAAAAAGAAAAAAAAAAGTTTAGGTTTTCAATTAAAACACCCTTAACTCTGAGTCATTTCTTAGTTCAAAATCGAAGAATCATCTGATGATTATGACAAAACAATCAGTAAAATTACTTTAACAGTAAAAAGGCACACTTGGACCAACTGAAGCAATTCATCTGTGTTGAATTAACCAGATTGTTAAAATGAAAAAAGAAAGCTACTTTTTTTTTAAATTTCAATTTAAAACCCTCACAATGGGTCTGAATAAAACTAAAGCCACCTACTCCAAAAGCAGTCTGCATCCTGAGGAGTTGCTGCTTGCTTTGGTTTTGTTCACTTATTGTTTTTACTTTTTAATGTCAGTAGGACAAATAATATATGCCTGGTATGCTTAGTGTATGTGGAGTTTTTAAAAAAGTGTTATTTAGCCTGTCAATATGCTAAGAAAGCAAAAGTATTGTCTTCTGCTATGCTGCACTTCTGTCATAGTACAAACACGCTTTTGGAGCCTTATATTCACTGTCTCCATGTATGTCATAAGCATTAGCAGAGTTTATTCCCTCAACATCTCCAAGGCACAGAAAAATATTATCTTAATTTTACACTCTAGGAACTAATGTCCACAGCAGGCAAAATTGCCTGAAATATCAATGGCAGTCTGGGACAGACTCTCAAGACTGTTCCTTCCAAGCAGAATAGTTAAAAATATTGCGGAAGTCAGTGAGTGATAATTTTGTCCTTTGCAGGATAAAGATCACGGAATTTGGCTTTTTCTATCACTCCTTTTGCTTAGGAATCCCCTGCTGTATTCAAGACCAAAGAATCCAAGGACAGAACAGCTGAGGTGCACGGCTGGAGAGGCAGTTTTGGCAGCCAGCACACAGCCAGGATGGTGCAGCTCTGTCTTGTGCTCCACAACCAGTTCCTGCTGCAGGAGGAAATACTGGCTGAGGCACTGGCATTATCTTGTGGCAACAGTGTCATCAGATTTTTAACTTCTGCCTGCCCAGTCAAGAGGGATGAGCTGAAGGGATCTACATTTAACATCTCATCTAAGGAGCCTCACCTTTATTGGAGGAGCAGCCTTCCCAGCTGCTGCACTGCAGTGTCACCCTCAATCTGTGCCTCAGCTGTGATGCAGGACCAGCTCCTGACCTCCCAGCCCAGAGGCAACAGCACTACCAGTTCAAGGGAGCTGTTCTGTCACTGCAATAACACTTCTGAAGGTGGAAGGCTAGATATCTCAGGGTTTTTATTCTCCTTTTTGGGAAACCGTGCCTTAATGTAATCTGGAGATGCCAGTGATATATATGATCAACAGCTCCTCACCTGCTGCTCTAGAAATATCATGTTCTTCAGACACACAAATTCAAAGCTCTGCAAAGACCAGCCAAGCAGGGAAAAGTTCTGCTATGTCCCTACAATCTGGGTCCCCAGACCGTGCTGGCTTGCACAAGGACCCTGTTATACTCTGCAAATCTGGAAGCTGCAGCACTGCTGCCATTAGCTGCTATTGTTCTTGAGGAGCTTGAGAACTCAGGGTTGAAAATTTACCTTATTTACACCAAGCAGCAAACAAGCAAAGTAGCAATGTAATCGATTATTTGGGCTGAAAGGTGCCCCTGAGAGTGATCCTGTCCTGCCTTTGCAGGAATAGGAACAGGGGATGAGGCTGCTCAGTGTGAACAAGTCCCCTCAGTGCTGTTGGGGGTGGAGACCACTGTCTCACAAAGGCTTGAAGGATGCAAACAGCACAGAGAGAAGCTCTCCGGCAGAACTGAAAGAAACAGAGGAGTTCACTTCTGTGAAAATCTGGAAGGAACTGGAGCTAGTTTTAAAGAAAACAGAAATTTATTTTTTGTCCCACAGAAGCAAACTACAAAGGGTACACTAAAAATCTTCCTTCAAAACCTCCTTGGAAGCTGTCCTGCACCAAGAATAGATGCAGCCTGCTACACCAGATCTGAAGAACACACCAGAGAAATGAGGAGCAAATGGCAACTCCATATCTGGCTTCAACTGTGCCTGTGAAACCCTTCCTGGCCCAACCACAAATACCCAGTTTCATCACAGCTATTTTTAGGCAGTTCTGTGACCTGCTTGGACTATAATGTTTTTAATGTAACAAGAGATACAGGTGTGTACTTCAGAGAGTGGCACCTCTAGTGGATTCACTCCAGCTGGAAGAGCCTTTTCCCTGTGAACGTCAATGGACTCACAGTTCACAATAGGTTTTTTGGACTGAATCCTGGATATTTTCCTAATTTCTCAATCACAGAGGAAAAGAACAGCATCTCTGATAATCAGCTGAGTTTCTTTTACTCCTCACCACCTTACCAGAGCACTGTGGGAGAGACTGGAGAAGTTCTAGGACAGAAAAGAGCTGGGAAGCCAAATCCTTATAGAGGCTATTCTTGATACTGAGGTGAACACAGAAACAGAAACTATAAAATAGGGGTTTAAAGGGGGTGATGAAAGAGAAGCTGAATCTAGAAGTGCACAGAAATCTTGGTGCATAAAAGGAGAGGTGCCAGGAAGGATCTCAGAAGGCCACAACAGAATCACTCTCTGATTACACACAGGAAAACTGTGAATAAAGCAGAGGAGATTTTGTGCAAAGTGGATGTGCTTCTCGGAGTGCCCACCATTTATAACCCTGATTGTGTCATTAGTCACATTTCCTGCTCTGGATGATCAAATATGGATGTGTTTTGAAAGATGGGTTCGAAGAACATTGAAACATAAATCTCTTGGAAATGAAACACCCAGTGTTCTGGACAAAAAAACTCCCTCTCATCATGTTATTTTCTGTTTTTTAAGGTCTTTAATAGATTCTGAGAGGAGACTTATGGCAAGGCATCTGGACTCCTCAAATGCTGCATTAATGGAAGATAAGTGCTGTACAAATCCTTTCCAACGCCCCATGAGGACAAAGCAATTTGTTTTTGTACTGTCAACCTTTATTAATATATTAAGTTTCAGTTGAAGAAGGTCATCAGGATGAAATAAAGAAATGAAGAAAAGAACAGAATGCATTTCTGCTGGCAAGAAAAGCAAGAAGCAAACTGTGAGGAAGGTTAGAAGCACTAAAAATACGCCAGAACAATGGATCATCCTTTCTCTGCAATTTTCCTTTTTTTTTTCCTCCCCTAACATCTGCAGCATCTCTATAGAAGCTTATTTATCTTCTTGCCTCTTTCTACAACAGGAACAAACATGGCCTTACTCAGCTAACAACCACACCATGAGGAACTGTAATCTTAGAAAACCATAAAAATTCAGTTAATAACTACAGAATTGTTATGTCCCCCAGAATATTGCCTCTGCTACTTAACCCCATGGTCATTCCTGCAGAGTTTTGATAGGAGGCTGAATCAGGGGATGGGGTAAATAACTCCCAAATTAACCAATATATACATACTTTGAAAAAAATAATTGAGTTTCAATGCATAAGACATTTATCGGAAGAAGTGAAATAACCAAAGGATATATAAAGGAAAATAGTTTTAGGAAGACTGGAATCTCAGAATGTAGAGAAAGGCTTATACAAGTCAATTAATTTTACAACTTTCCAGCCCAGAAGATGCTCACTTTTGTTATGTTTCTCTGCCAGGTTGAATTAAATTGATATTGAGCCAAAAAAAAATTCAAAACACCAAATAAACGACTCTTTCCATTGAAACCTTTAGATCCTTTCCTATTTACTATTATTTTTCTTCAGATGTATTCCATTCCCTTTATTTTCTTCAGTATTCCTATTAAAAATGGTCTTTTGTAATGAAGAACAAACTCTTTTCAGGAGACGTTTTGTCCTTGCCAGAGCTTCCATGCCCACTATTTAGGCCTGTTCATGAGGATCCAGGGAATCTGTAAGAGCACAGTTCTTCAAAATTCAGTTATTACACAAGGGATGAATAATGGAGAGTAAAATCTGTCTCCATGGCATCCAAGGGGCAAAAGGTACCTCCCTAGTTTGTTATTCATAAACGCTGCTAACAAAGTACTCTTTTTTTCATATGCAAGTTTTTTCTGCTGAGCCCCCAGGAGATTTGTCATTAGCAATCTTGATATCTTAATTATTGCACAAGCTTTTTCTGCCTTGGCTTCAGAGCTCTCAACAGACATGGCTGAGTCCTTGGCTAGACAAGATTCTCAGAGGCAAAAGCCCAGAGTTTTCTCTGTGTTAGAAATGCAAGGGTCTGGCCACTTGACCATAGCATAAACTCTAAAATTTTAATTGTACCAAGTAGCTATTAATGATGAACTGGAAAACAGCTTAAGCCCAGCAGAAATATCTAAAATTAATTTTATTTAGGGAAAATTTCTTCAGACAACATGGAATCATTTCACATCAATTTTCTCAAGCCTTACTGGTAAGGGCATTTCTTTAACAGTATCTCCATCAAAAATCCCTGTGTTCCTGTTGGGAGTTCCTGTACTCATCACCGGGAGCTGTAATTCTCTGAATTAACAGATTCATCAATCTTATGGCTGGCCAGAACTATTACAAGCCTTGAGCCTGATCTCCTGTGTGGCATCCCACAGGCTGCCTCTGATTGTTCAGAGAGTCAGGGAAATGCTTCAGGAAGGCAGCTCTGGAGGTGACCCAGGCTTCTAAAGCAAGACCATCATGAATGATGCCTTGGGCTTTTGGGTTTTCTATTCTGCATTGGTGTGTGGCTTTTGTTCAGGGTTACTGAGATCCTTTCACATGGTGATGAAGACACAACAATCCTACTCTGACTGGGACCCAAGGACACCTTTTCCAAACTTCAGGCTCCAAGTAAAACAGCGTGGAAGGAAGAGGGCTGGCAAATGAGGCTCCTGTGTGCAAATGGACCCAAACATATAAAATGTGAGATCTTGGGATTGGCCCCCCCCTCCCTTTGGCCTCCATCCTTGGAGCCATCCAGACAGAGCCTGATATGTAACACTGCTGCTGTCTGGGGGTGACCTCTCAATAAATATCCTTTATTCCTCTAACTCCATCTAGCCTCTGGTCCAGCTCTTCCAGGCATCACCAACACTAGATTGACTGTGACTGTGTCTGGCTGAGGCCTTAGAAACTACAAGAAATTACTCAGAACTTCTGAGCAAACTGCTCAGGAACTGCAACAACCTCTGGCAAACCAGTTTTTCCTGACACTCTCCTCAGCTGCAACCCACACTGACCCCTTGCTCCTGGGAAAGAGTTCCCTTGTCTTGTCCAGTTTCCAGTTTCTCTTTGTTCAGTCCTCAAGCTTCCCCTTTTCACTTTAAACTGATGCCACTTGGCAACCCTGTAATCCTTTTTTTGTGGTTCAAAAGTTCCTCAAAGATGCCTTCTCTTGTGGGGTTTTTTCCCCCACCTGGGGGCTGCTGGACCTTTGCAACCCCCGATGGTTTGTGTGACCCACAGACAAGGCAGAGGGGCTTTGCTTTTCGGTCTCCAGAGGTTGTTTGTTATTCTCTTATCACAAGTTTCAAGCCAGGAATGGCACAGGCTCTGCACTCTTGGAAAACACTCCAGCAAAAGCCATAAGAGGCTCAAAATGTCCAAATTTATACAAGATAAGGTGACCAATTACTTGATACCACATTCCTAAAACGTCTGTTGTTATTACTCTACTACCAATAACTAATTATTTGTCTGTTCACACAACACCTGCACTGTGGCTAATTCTATCCAATAACTTTGTGCTCCCAGCACTGCAGAAGATGGAGTAGGTGAAGAAGAAGAAGGGAAACTGAGGCAACACCCACAATCCTCCATCTTGAGTCCTCACCTACATCCATGCTATATAAAACCCAAAATACACATTTCACACCAAGTGACACACTACCAAACCATACTCCTTTCTAATTCACACTCTGGCTGTTTGCTCTCCATCCCAAAGCCTTGGAAGCTTTCTCCATGGACAGAGGTGAAAACCAGCGTTTTCCTGGGGGTCAGAACCTTACAGGACAGGCAGAGAAACATTCCCTGTGTCCCCGATTCCCACTTTCTCCCACAGTAAGTTGTTGTGTAGATGTTGAGCACTGCTGGCTTCAATGTGACCACAGTATCTTTTTTTTTGATAATAGCTGCAAACCAGGGGTTCAAGACACTGATTACTGCTCATAGGTTGAAAATTGGCTGGACTACAGGGCTTTAAGAGCCTATTTGTACAACCCATATACACCAGTGTGGGATGGCAGACAAGGGACAAAAAGATTTTTCCCATATAACAACAGATAGCTCTGTTAGTTATCCATCTGCAATTGGAATTGCAATGTAAAATATCACCTTGAAACAGGTTCCACAAGAGTGGAACGGGCTGTTCTGTGAACATAATTACTCACAGTGATTAGAGAGGGTGTTCAGAAAATTTATAGCAACTGGAAAATTTTATAGAACTACTTAGACCTTTGCCATAATCCTACCATGTAATAAATAAAATAAACATGTCCCTGCTTTTCAAGTCAATATTGTACAAAAGAGACCTAGCCAGACTTTTCACAGCCACTAGACATCATAACTGGTAAATAAATGAAAAAGAGTTTTCTCAGCTCTGTTCTTGGAGAAACACAGATTAGATTTGATTTGCTGCTATTCATGAGGGTCACACTGTGCTCCGTTTTCATGCATATTTAAGTAGCTGTTAGCTTTTTGCAAAACATTCCCTAAACCTGCAAATTTCATGAGTTTTTCCTGTAAGTGGATTATATTACATTTCTCAATCAACTCAGTGAAGGCTGCAGTGCCAGGGAGCTTTTTGCCTGACACCTCATGGTCCAAGAGCTCTCAGAGGCAGAGAAGCAGCAGGAACGTTCACTCTCTGTGCATTTCTACCAATTAACTCTTGCAGAAAAGAGCTAACATCCACACACATTAATTGTTCATCACTTACAATGGCTCTTCTGCTCTACAAACCCACCAGGGCTTCTTCAGGTTTTTTCTTGGTTTGTTGTTTTATTTTTCTCAAAGCTTAGTAAGCTGTCCAAGGTCAATTCCTCGAAAACACAGGAAAATGCATCTCTGGGATTAAAAAAAGAAAATATCCATGAAGTGGGTTATTTTTTCTATAGGTACACATTATATTATTGGCTTTTTGCAAGTGTTTAATTGAATGCTGTATGTATAATGGTGACAAACCTCAATGTACTAATGAAATTTCTTTTATTTCTATAGCAAAACTAAGCAGTAGTGTGATACATATAAACGTGTATGTTAGGCTACAGTAAAGAATTGAAATAAGGACTGCTTTTGTACATACAACCAGAGAATAAAAAGTTAATCAGAAAACCTCCCTGGCATTCTTAAATTGTGTTAACAGATGATGATAACAGTGACCAGAGCCCCAGAGAAAGAATTTACTGAACCTCTGTTATCAGGGATAGGAGACACACTGGAACCAGAAGGAAAATTGATCTGCTGGGAGGGGGAGTGGGTGGGATTTGAAACTAAGCAAAAGAATATATAAGCTTAAAGGAATTCCTGAATATGCACAAATAAACTCATTAATATGCAACAGACTGGTGCTTTTAAGGACCAATTCTTTGTTGATAAGGTGTGCTTTTGGCTGAATGCCAGGCACCTGGCCGTTTTAACCCTTGGCTTTATCTTTCTCCCTTAATTGCCTCTTTTTAATTAAACCCCTTTTATTATATCAAAACGAGTAGGAGTCGGTTTTTCTAACATTTTGCTCTCCAGAAGAAAAAAGCAGAAAGCTTTGGAGGCAGAGCCAAACAGGGCTGCATGGGAAGCAGTGTTGGAAGGGCAGCTGCTCTCCAAGGAAGGCAGGAAGGAAAGTCCCACAGAGAAGGGGGTGATGCATCAATGGGCGATCCCTGCCGCACAGCCGGTGCCATTTAAATGTCTCGGATTTCCTGGTGGCTGGGGCCCTGCTAAGCTCATTGCCAAGCGCTAAAGGAATCCCATCCCGAGGAGTGGGAGGGAAATACCAAGGGTGGGTGAAGGAGGGTATGGCTCACTGCTGAGGTGAGAGGCAGCTTTCCGATCCCCGCATCTCTGATTGGGCAATACAGGCTCAGAGCAGGCTAAGGGCTCAAAAACATGCGGTTTAAATCATATCCCGGGGGGCGAGGAGAGGCTGAAGGGGCATACCCAGTGCTGAGAGCAAGGAGGAAAAATGGTGAGGACATTTGCCAAAAGGGGTGCCAGAAGGAACAAGTCTCGCTTGTGCAGATGCCTTTATTTTAATAAGAATTCAGAGATGGGATGTGTCAGTGTTAATCCTCTGCTGGAGAAACCAGAGCCCTGGAAGAAACCCCCCCAAGCTTTGAGCACTGAAGAAAGAGAGATGGATTCCCTGAGCTGCCAGGGCATGTACTGGGGGAAATAAGCTGTAGAAGAAAGAAATTAGTCCCCCTCCTAAACGAGTTTCCCCTGTTCTCGAGCAGAAAGAAAAATCTTGAGGGAGAACCTGAGAAAAAGAATTGTTGAGATGAAAAGAAGCCAGGGGCTGTTGGAGACATTCCTAAAGGGTCTTGCAAGAATGAAAAATGTTACAAGGAATCTCTGAACCACAAGAGCTTTGATGCATGGCTTATGCAACATCTTAGTGCATGCAATAAGATTTCTGTGAAATCATAGGCATTGTATTATGCCTATTACACTTCACAGCATCAAGGAATTTCCCGTCCTGACCACAGGGTTCAGCTGCACACACACATCCCCATAAATCCAGCAGGATTCCTGGAGCAGCCTCTCCAAATTTAAATTGAGTTCAAACTTATTAGCACATGTTTATCACCTTAGATTACATCACGAGCAGGACGAGATTTGCTCCCGGGATGCGCGGTGGGATGCACGGTTTTCCAGACAAAATTGCAGAAGGGTCACTGGGGCTGTTCAACTACTCCAAAGTGACAACACTCAACTGCTTGAGCACAAAAATCATCCTCTCTTACCTTTTCCCCTGACACCCCGTCCAGCAGCATTCCTGATTCACTAAAGGCAATTTTGTTTGGAGTTTTGCTTTTATGGCTCACTAAGAGGCTTAATTGACTCTTGGCACCAGGGCCTGGGTGCTTTGTCTCTTGCTGTACACAGCGTAACAAATGCTGCCTGGATTCTTGCAATGACTCTCTGGCTGCTGAGCTGGGCAGACAAATCAAGCTTTGAAGCCCAGTGCAGTTTTTTTTGGGAATATCCAAATTGGGGAGCAGTGCTGAGAGGTTTGTGGTACCCACTGCTCAGACCTGGGTGCACAAAGGACTTCTCCAGAGATGGGAGAGTTCCTGTTTGTGGGCACCCACTGGAGTCACTGATGATGGCACTCTGACTACTCCAGTACACATCAAGGAACATTTATTTAACTGCAGCTCTTAGCTGAATCCTGGCAATCTTCAGCTCAGTCACAAATGGAGGAATGACGTCTTTGCTTCCAAGAGCAGAAAACATCTGGGTGAGACAGCAGCACTCACTCAGAATAGAAGTGGGTGTTGTGAAGAGATGGGGGATTTTGAACTTCCTCTAGTTGCATTGTGTAATGTCTCTGCTGTTTGGCTGTTTAATGATTGTCACAGGCTTTAAAGTTAATTTGGGGAGCTCTGAAGAGAAAAAAAGGCCTGGTATTTATTGATACAAATTGAGCCCCAGTTAAACCTGTGGTTTAAGTAGTAAGCCACATTCTGCACAGATTTGATTGTGGTGCTGATTTTGTCCCCTCCTTAGGTAGGAATCTGTGGTAGGTAAAGCTCTCTTTACCAACTGGGAAATTTTAAAGAACCTTAATTTTGGGAACTATTAAACTTCTGTCATTAGACTAAACAAACCTTTCCCCCTTCTCATTTGTTTCTTCTTCCTAGAAATTCCTGGTTGTGATAACTTAATATGGCAGTACATGAACACCCTCCATAATTAATTTTTTCACCATGTTTGTTCTCTCTTGGAAAGAGAGACAATATTGAAATTACATGAGGTATCTTAAAGTCTTTGTTTGTCTAGTTTATGACTGCTTATTAAAGGCAAATTCAGAGAACTACATGCTGTGTTTGCCACTGAAACTGGGAAGGATGGAGTTAGGTTATGGATCCCACTGTGGCGTGGTTCTTAATTTCATCATGTTAGAAGTGCAAGCAAAGCTGCTGGCAGCTGGTAAGAGTCAATAATGATCACATAAAAGCAACTGGGCTCTCCCATCCCAGGCTGTCGTAAGTGGTTGGTCACTGGATCAACTTTTCAGACCTTCCCCTGACAGAAGTGATGCTGCTCCACTGACATCAGCTAAGCTGGGTTAGTTTATACTGCTGGTAAATCTGGCCCAACATATTTTAACTGGAACAAGTTAAAATATACTGAATTTCTTTTTTCTGCTAGAATGCATCAACTCCTACAACTCTAGGGAAGGGCTGTGAATTCCCCTTGGCTTACAGGAGGATTTCAGAGGAAAGACTAAAGCACAGAGATTTGCATCCCATGTTGGCACAGGCCTGCCTTTTGTTTCCAGACAAATGTACATTTAGCAGTAGACACAAGGCATGAAAAACCATACATTAAAATACATGCCTTGCCTTTTGGTTTCATCATCTGACCATGCCATGTGACAGAAATCCCACAGACAACTTCTCTTGGCAAACAAGATTACTGACAACAGTAAGTAATACATTGCATAGAGTGTCAAGCTTAGGAACACGGAACAAATTAACAGTGTTTGAATGCTTCATTTATTTTATACCTCTTAGGCTGGTCTTACCATCAGGAATAGGGGTAGACAATTTGCATCTATCCTTTTTGTTTTGTATTAAAAACCACAATGCAAACAGAAGGCAGAACTGGCTATTTATATCAGCTCCATCGGAAGTGGTGACAGGTATAATTACAGAGGAGAAATTACAGGGCTTATTTCAGTGGCATTTCTCCTGCTGTTCCAGAGAAGATAAAAGATTGAAAGTGTTCCTGACATATCTCCGAAGTAAAGATGCTTCAGTGCATTGTTCAGGTTATTTTCAGGTTGATTCCAGAGCTCAGAAGGGAACAGGCTGTGTGGGGTTTGCCTCTTGGCTTTGTCACATCCAGGACACCAAGCAAGCCTGGAGCTTTTTTTTGGTTAAGTTGCCCACTTCCAGATGGGCAAATCCTGGCCCAAAGCCACCCTACCATTTGCTCTGCCAATCTCCTTGCTCTGGCCACCATCACTTTTATTTTGCCCATTGGGTACAAGATGTGGCTCGGTGCCAAGCAGGAGCCTCAAGCCAAGCTTGTTTCTGCTGAAGCTTTACAGAACTGGAAGCGGGTTTTGAGTTGCACATGATCTTGGCCAGCTTCCCCAGCACTGGGATGGTGCTGGCCAGGATAAGCAGCAGCCCTTGGGATCCACATGAAGCCACCCAAACTGGGTCAGACAAAGACCCACTCACTCTTTTCATTCCAGTAGCACCAGGGCAGCAGTGAGGGCAGAGCAGAGCTACAGGGGGTGAGCTGAGAACTGAATAGCACCAGAGCCTGCTGATTCAGAGCTGCTCTGCAGCAATTTCAGCATCCAGGAGTGCATCAGTTCACCGCACTGGGACAAAAATCTTTGTCAAGTGGCACAGAATGCAAAAGGTGCCTGCTCAAAATTCCACAAAACCTTTCCTCTTCCTCACAGAAAACCAAATACTAAGAGGAAGACATTTAAAAGGCTCCTAACAGCAAATCTGAAGAGCAAGGAGCAGGAACAGAAAGTAACTATAGCTCCGTTGCTTCGCCTGGATGGGGTTGTTTGAAATAATGTTGTCCTGTTACCTAGCAACATGGAGCTTATTGCTGGGCTAGTTACAAACTCATTCATATTTGTCATAATTTGGTAATCAGAATTGATCATAAATAGGACTGAATACAATCAACTGACTTATGTTTGCAGTTAGAATCAATCTAAATCAGAGGAGGACATTAAGAGCTCAGTCATCTGTTCTGGGTGATTTATTCCCATCCTGATACTTCCACTTGGATATTACCATGTTGTCTGTTACTATAATATCCAGTTAGGGCTCTGAGCTTATTCTTTAGCAAGAGACACCTCTAGACACAAATGAAGGTCAGCATTATACTCAGCTTTTACTAGGCTCTCTTGGTCAGCTCTGTTTCCTTCTGTTTCAAGTATTTCGTTGCCAGCTCTCCTGGGCAATTCACATCATTTGAGTGAAACATTCAATATCCCCTTCCTACCTTGCATTTTTTAGCCATGAGCTTTACAACTCCAGCTCTGTCACCAGTGCCAAGCACAGAGCTCACAGAAGTGACAGTGCTGAATCACCTCAGCACCTGCCCAGATATCTCTGCTGTGCAGCAGCTCCACTTGTGTCCCAAAACTGCTTTGGTGGCACATGGGTGTGATGCTTACACAGCAGCTCCCACAGCTGAGCTCTTACACACACACAGGGCTCCTCTGACAGCTGGCTGCCTATCACACAGCCTGGCAAACACAGCTGAGCAGGAAACCTCAAGGATCTGAGGCTGCTTAATCAACAGGATTAATGGGAAATAGTCTTCAAACACAGAAAAGGGAGCTGCAGAGAACTTGCCTCTTGATACCCACAGATGAAGCAAAATATTAGAGGCAGTGTGCAAGGCAAGGTACTCAGAGCACAGGGCACAGGGGAGGCTGAGAAACGGGACAGGGATTTACTCAGGGAGACACTCAGCTGCCCAACTCCACATTTGCTCATACATTCCATTCCCAGCCCACATCACTGTCTCTGAGAGCCAGTTCATTGAGCTGGGATACACAAGAGGAGTGTCAGGGTATGGCACAGCCAACCTGCACAGCCAGGCACACACCCTGCCCCACAGGCACCACTGCCCAGCTGCTGCAGCAGCTGCTTGTTCCAGCGACCAAAAGTCTCCTTGCACCTTCCCTAACCCCCCATGTGGGTGTAAACAGGACATGAATCTGTTCCTGCTCCTCTCCACCTCTTGCCCTGGTCCTTTGGGGGTCTTTTCATTACACAAAAGAAATTTGTTCATATAAGAAAAACAAAATTCAGAGCTGCTTCTCTGCTGTATGAGGGTGATTTACAAACCAGTAAATTAATCTGGGTGTCCCTTATGGTCTAAGCATCTTGCCTTGTTTTCCCAGCATGACTGCAGAAACGCTTAATTTTGAGAATTTCTTTTTCATGTGCCACATCCACAAATCTACAGATTTATTCCATTCAGTGCAGGGTATCCTCTCCAGTCCTTGCCTGTGGAAGTGAAACCTTTGTCTAAACAGAGGTGGTGGGGGACCATGCCATTAAATACTGGCCTGTGCAGATACATAAAGAGAGGTTAAAGTGTGGATGAACTGTTGAGAAAATGTGCTTTTTGCCAGCAATGGGAAACCCACTGCAGGTTTGGGCCTGGCTTCAGAGCAGGGCAATGCCTGAGCCACTGCTTGTCTCTCCTCACTGCTCCCCTGCCATGGGAAGGTGTTCTCTCAAAAAGTCCCATTTCTCTGGGGCAACTTACACTGTCACGGGGGCTGGAAGTGGGGACTAAAATCTCTGCTCTCCCACACTCACTTGGGGAATGTTGTTCCCCTATCCTCTGCTGGCTTCAAATCACAGCCAGCACACCTTGGTCCCATCTCTTCTTTTAATGCCCTGCTTGAACAAGCAAACTGTGTCTCCATAGCCCCCAAGAGCTTCCCCTAGAGCATCTCCTAACAGGAATGACCTAGCTCCTCTCTTCCTCCTCCTTTGGACTGGAATGAACCTGGAAGGCCCAGCCAGAGCCTTTTCCATCTGTGCCTATCAAAATCAGCATAAACAAGGTATGTCAAAATAAATCACCTGTGTAACACTCACTCCTCTTTTTTGCTAACCTGGAATAAGTCCTCCCAGGCTGCATCCATCATACTCTGGTGCATCACTCCTTCCAGCCTGGGGAAACTGGTGCTAATACAGCTAAAGGCAAAAATCCTAAACCTCCCCAGAATTAAACCATTATTGATGGTGAGGTTTTATTCTTGTGACTTCAGACATGACACAGAAGCTAAATTTGTATGCATCACTGAGGTGCTGGGAACAGAACAGACCACACGCTGGAAATAATCCACATTTGTGGTAACAGCAGCACAAGCAGTATTCAGCCAGGTGTGACGTGCAAGGAGCCTGCTCAGAATATCTTCCCCCTCTCTTTGGGTACTCTCACTCAGCCCTTTAAAAGGCAGCAGCAAAGAGAGAAGTGTGGCTTTCTATAAATGACTGCACATTCCCCCTGCTGGGAAAAATATGATGCTGGGGAACACAAGCAAAAGCCATCCTTCACTGTAGCACTTTCCAGGACCTGTTCCAAAGCATGCAAGGCTCCCTGAAGGCCATTACCATCCTCCTTGAGGGAACATTGGCATCCTCCAACATCATAACTTGATTGGGAAGCAGAGAGACTTTTCCAGGGATTATAGGGTGTGTTTGTGAAGCCACCCTTTCGTGGCAGAATGGTATGGGGAGCAGGAGAGGCTGTGCTGCTTTATCTTACAGGTGATGCTTTCCTCACATACATCCTTGCCTCTTTTCATAATAGTTTCTCTTTAGCTTGCAATTCTCTGGGGAGAAGCAGGACTGCAGTCACTAATTTGTTTCCTGGCGTTTTTTTGTTGTTGTTTTGAACAAATGAAGTGTTCATCTATAGATCAGAAAGCATCCTGGCAGGATTAGTGCCTTGGGATCATTTCAGCAACTGTCCAGATTTTCTAGCTGAGCAAAGAGAAGCCTAAAGACTCAGATATTCAGTTGGATTAGGCTGAGGGTTGGAGAGCTGATACTTGTCCTATTTCTGTCTGTGTAATCCCTAATGTCAGGCACAAGTGTTGCAAATGTCTGACTCTTAAGCCCATTTCCCCACATTGTGCTTATTACAGGCTTTAAATTTACCAAGCCCTGGACACTGATCTCTCTTGCCCTGTTGCAATTTGGCCTTCTGTACATGCCAAATCTAAATCCCATCGCCACCTTCATGATAGCTGAGCTATTCCTTCAATGCTTTATCTTAAAAGTCCATGCAAAACCTCAAATGCAGTTTCAGCATCTGCTCATTAAAAAAAAACCTTGCATTTTTGAGTCGTAAAACTGGGGAGGAGTGTCAAAAAGACATGGCTGTATTGAACTTTAAAGCTGAGAAGTCCAAAGTTAAGGTGTTATTAATGTGTGTTTAAAGCAATCTCACTGTCTTTGGAATTCTGACTCAGGAGCTCTGAACATCTGGCACAGGCAGCACTTTTGCTACAAAGCAAGTTGGCAGGCAGGTTAGTGCATCTCTGGGCAAATTTGGGAGAGTTTGGAGCTAAAAGGAGAAGCCTTATTAACCAATAAAAGCAGTCCCAGAATATTCTCTTCATTCCAGGGAATTCCAGTTATTAAACAAAAAATAGGAGCTTTAAGAAACACTTAAGCTGCCCCTGGCTGATCCATCTGTAGGAAGTTTGAGAAGGTTAAGTAACCAAAGATACGAATTAAAAAGTAAGTTTCTTGTCAGTGCTTGGGAACTGCTGGCCCAGGTTGGAGGCATGTTAATAACCAGCAGGGGTGACAGACCTGCCAGGCAGTCCCTGCCCTGCTGGCAGCAGAACTGACCACACCAGGCTTACACAGAGGCTGGAGCCCCAACATCTGACTGGATTTGGAGAAACTTTGCTTTCCAGGACACAAAATTAAGAGGTAGTTCTACTGTTAGGAGGGGTGGACACTGTAGACATCTCTATTCACAGCTCATTCTCCCAGAAATCTTGCACGGAAAGCATCTGGGGAGCTGCATAAAATGTAAGTGCTTTGATAAGCACTTAGTTGAGTTTTTTTGAAGGGTAACAGCTGACTGATAACATTTGTTAAACGCTGCTCTTCTGTCACTTCTGACAGGAGGATGGGTGCACTACGACTCTTTAGGTATCTTCAAAAAATTCCCCCCATCAGCTCACTTTGTGCTGCCTTGCTGTGCTAGTTAATTTTCTTTTGGTGGTGTTAATTATTGTACTGTCTGTTAAAAAGACATTTTCACTACCCTTCAGTCCCACGAAGTGATGGCAAATTGCTTCAGCAGGAACACTGAAGGGAAAGCTGTTCCCCTTTCAAAAAAATTCATAGTGCTCTAAAAGAACAAGGAGAGAAGTCAATTTGTTATTCACTAGAGAACATATTTTGTTGTCCTGAATAAACACAGCATCAGTACTCAGAGTCTGTCTGGAACAGCAGGGAAAGGGAACTCACAGAATAACAGATATTTATGCACTGCTTTTAAAAAGAGAGCAGAGGGTGATGTGTCATGAAGCTGAATAAAAATTTTTTGTGGTTTATTTTGGGTTTTTAAAATAATCCTGGAGATTTTGGTTTGTGATTGAATTTGGAAGTTTTGTAAAATACCAGCTTGCAACTCTGCAGTCAGAGTTGACATTGTCACACTGTGGTGGGTGAGGTTAAAACTGGCTCTTCTGTTTTATTTTAGTGCCCCAGCCTGAGAAGTGCAGCAGTTCTGGAGCTGATTCACGAGCTGCTCGTACATCACTGGGGCAGCAGCATCTGGAGGGGAACAGGGCAGATGGATCAGGGTGGTAACAGTCTCAAATATCTAATTTTAATCTGCTCCCACAAGCCTGCAGGGGCCTTAAATGACTTGTGCTTTGTCTAAGCAGGCTAAGACAGGCAGGGGGGCCAATTTGTGAAAGAAAAAGTGAAAAACTGAGTCTGGACTCTCACAACCTGCATGGGGACAGGGCAATAAATTACCCAAGGAAAGGTGCTAAAGCAGCAGGTCCAAGCTCACCTGGCACAGCTATATTATTGAAAAATATTTTAAACATCAAAACAGAGTCACTTGTGTTTGCAAAAAAAAAATATTTTTTGTGATGTTTAATAAAGGTGTTTTTCAGATGGAGCGGAAAAAAAAAGTCAGAGCTTACTTTTTACCATGTTGCTGACTAAGCCTTTACACATTTGAAAAGCACCATAACCACTTATCTCCTATTGAAATTCTTATCCAAGCTGATCCAAATAATGCCTGGGACTTAGGTGGTTTATTTTTTTCAACTCTTATTCAGAATCTTTGGGGTTTGCTTGTTTTTTCCTTGTTTGTTTTAAAAAGTAAGCTTGTTTGAATGTGCTTGCAGTGGTCAGAAAAGTGTGAAATCTCAGTGTAAAGCCTGTTTTCACAG
Source organism: Anthoscopus minutus (assembly GCA_013399455.1). Lineage (NCBI taxonomy): Eukaryota > Metazoa > Chordata > Aves > Passeriformes > Paridae > Anthoscopus > Anthoscopus minutus. The sequence goes on from VWYI01013654.1 coordinate 799,667, forward strand.
TTCTCTTGTACAGGCACAACAGATATATGTTCACAGGTGCACTGTGTAGAAGGGTAATAATAGGTAGGAAATTAAAGCATATGGCAAAAGTCATTGTTGTGATGGCATTGCTCTCCTGACATGATCATCATATTTAATCTCTTTGCATAAATCACAGCCAGTGAGGCAGCATGACCTCCCTTTTGCACCACTTACAACATATGGGAAATAGCACAAATAAAATTATACAATTTTGCTCCTCCTCTGATTTATGCATAACTCAGACCTCAGCACTAAGGCCCCAAACAGCCTTGATTATAATAAATTGTCATTACATTTGATATCTAAATACTCTCCCTAGCCAATTTTCCCCTGCACCTTGGAAAAAAAATCTGCACGTTGACATAGCAGGCCCCATGACTTAGTACATGCCAGAAAATTGCTTTATTTAATATGAATTCAGGAATATGGAAAAGATCTTTGAATATGAAGGAAGGCACTTTTTTTTTGCCTTTATATGCACAAAACATCGTTAGTTAGCCAAATAATAAACCCAGGATATACACTTCACATATGTGCTGCTGTAGAAACTGCTACTACAATTTGGAATACCTAAACTAAAACAATGCATCTTATGAAAAGAGCTAAAGTCAGTGCATTCTTCCTGCTAAACCTGCAAATACCAAGCAAACCCAATCCCTTTCCTTCTGCACTTAGTGATGTTGTCACTTAGACAACATTTCATTGCCTAAGCAGGAAACTTTATGAATAAAGACACATTTTAATCCCATCAACATATATTAGATGCAGCTAATATAAGTGTCACTTCTGCAGTGTGGAGCAGAAAATTCTTTTATTCATAGAGGCAGATACCATTTTGTCTTGCATTTGAAATTTTTGATGGCAATAAACTTCCCTAAACAGAAATGGGCCAAGAGCAAATGTGTCAGGTAGATGCCATTACTAGAAGCAAAACACCAAAATTCACTGAACTGCTCCCATCTCTGTGTTCTGTGACAGTTACAGCAGATGGGAAAATCCGTAGTAGTGTCTCACACAAATTTAAAAAATAGGAACATTTAATAAATGGAACATACTTAAAAATCCATCAATATCCACGCCTTGTTTCTGATAGTTGCTTCAATTTATTCAGTGATATCTTATTTTCTGCTCTCTGCATGCTGAATGCTCTTTAGTAATATAAATGTTGAAAGTGTATGCTGTTATTACAGCCTAAGGATGAGGGAGGTAGAATTGCTGGGGTGCAGTAACACCTTTTAATAAACCAAGTGATATGATGGAAAAAACACATTGGCTTTCAAACGTACAAGAGCTGTATCCATGATGCTCCAGAAGCACTGCCTGCCCTTCCCACTCCATGTTTCTAATTGATTAGAATAATTGGGTCATACCTACAACCATTTTTCTCAACTCAATTTATTTTTATCTGCACTAGAATAAATGAAGTGCTTGTTGAGCCAAAACCTTGTACATCTTCTAGGGCTATAATCACTGGTCTAAAGATAAATTCTTAGGCAATGCACCTCTGCAAGAACAAAGCCATTCAATAGCATACATTTATTCTCAGTTGTCTGGGGAAAGTTCTATTTTGACAGCAGAAGAGAAGGACTAAACTCCTGATACCCACAGCAGCAAGTCTGCAAGATGTGCAATGAACAGCACATTTGTCATCAATCAAGCAATAGATTTAATGCTTAGATGCACCTACCAACCTTGTTTGTATTAAATAAAAGGTCTTATCTCTTGGTGCTATTTCTTCTGACATAAATAAATGATGGTATATTAATCTCTGCACTCTATTCATATTTTGATGTTCCCTTTAATATGTTTCTTTAACACAAGGAAAAATGTTGCTGCTTTTCCTTACAGGAAACCTGGAATTCAGAAACAGTTCTGCAGCAGGTGAATTCTTGTCTGATACTGTGACTGTAATAAAATCTCAGCCACTTTGCGTGTCCTGGATCTCCTCAACAGCAACCCATAAATCCAGCTCCTCTTGAGATGTCCTGCTGCACTTAGCAGCAAGTTTAGGAACCAAAACTGGATCACAAAAACTACTCAGCATTGCAAGCAACACCATCTGGTTGGGGGTCTCTGCTCTCAGATGTGCAGGAGAACTCAACATGCTCAGGATCTCAAGAGATGGAGTAAGAGCACAAGAGTATTGCTAAAAATTAGTATTGGATAAGGTGCTTATTCCCATCACTGGCAAATCCAAATTTGAACCAAAACTCAATCCCAAATGGAAATCTTTCTAGGTGTGAAGTCATCTGTTCCCTTTCACTCCAAAAAAGAAGGCTATACTTTGCATGATGATGCTTGCACCTCAATACAACTCCTACGTGGAAGACTAATTTCATACTGGAACAGCTCTTTAGGGATGAAGGAAAGGGATGTCAAACCTCTGGACAGGAAGAGTTTTCTAGGCTTCACTCCATTTGCCTCAGTTCATCTGTGAAAAGAAGTTAATAGCAACATACTTGCAAGAAACACTGTGAAAATTACATTAAAGATACTGTGGAAATCTGATAGCTCTGATCTGCAAGGGGCTTCCTAATGTGCCTGAAAAACAGTACAAATCTCACTGCATTATTGCTTGCAAAATGAAAGACTTGTCTAGAGGACTCAGACTTCACACAAGTTGATCAGGAAGTAAAGGAAGTTTTCACTATTTATACAAATCTCAAGTCTTTGATGGTATTTGTTATTGACAGCACATGGACTGCATTCTACTGCAAGTAAGGGAGTGGGAATGAGCCTGTGTTTTTTGAATTCATTAGAGTCCTGCTTGCTGAGCTGGTAGGAGCTGGGGATGCTCCAGCAGCAGGCAGGAGTGGGGCTGGGCAGGCAGGCAGAGGCTCCCCAGTGTCCCTGTGCCCGTCTGTGCTGGTCCCAGCAGGGGCACTGGAGCTGCTCCCAGCAGCAAGCACAAGCAGCCATCTGTAGTGAGACACAGGGCACCACAACATATTGACCACATTCCAGAAATAGGCACAGGGGGAAAAACAGGATCTGCAGGAGACTGGCCTGTCACACCCTGGTTTTAAAGCTTTAGCAGAAATTTGGTTATTTCATCCTTGGGCACAAGCATGAAATTAACTCAGATCCTAACACCCTGAGCAGCCAGCTCCAGGAGTTCAGGCAGATGTCAAAACTCCATGACACACGCTGGCAAGAGGCTGCACTTGTACAAAGATGCCTGTGGACAGCTGCTGGTGGAGAGACAGGAGCAGGTTAGGCAAAGGTGAGACTCAGCCTAGAGCACGAAGCAAAACTGTACCAGATGCTCTGAGCCAACTTGTCTCCAGTTTACATCCACAGTTTTGGCCTTTGCATCTGTTACGAAATTCATTCTCAGCAAATGTCTGTGGAATCATTTGCTGCGGATCATATCTGTATAAACTGTATTGCCCCATCTTAACAAGTCTCACTTACAAGCTGATTCGTTTTCATTAAAGGTCCTTACTCCATTCCTGTGATAATCGGTATAATAATTTCTGGCCATTATTAATCACAGCCATATGGAACAACCAATGGGGGAAAAAAGCCACATCAAGCCTGCAAGTGGATTTGCAGTAAGTTGTTTTCTCAAACAGAGATCCCCAAGATGTATTTCACAATGTTATGGCTAACAAAACGAAGCCCCACATGAATTTAGCTTAAGCCAGGACAATTTCCTTCAAACTCTTGCCTCTCTCTATCTGCTTCCTCCTCATCCTTTATTCTTCTTAAAAAGTCCTGATTCCATTTCAGTTTTTTCTATTTGCTGCCTGGTCCTGTGACATCTCCACACTAAGGCAGCTATGAACATATTCCAGCCTGGAGATGGCTGGTTCATTTAGCTCAGCTGCTCTGGGGTAGCTCTGGCTATGCTGATGGAAAGCTGATTTAGTTCGTAGTGTTTCTTTATACACTGTGCAGATGTTGTCACTTCATCTCTTGGCTCCTTTCCAGACTGTTTCTAAATAGTTTAAAAATCTCACCACTAAAATCCTCCACTGACCCTAGTATTGATCCCAGTTTCTAATCCACAGCATAACTTTGCCTCTCACCACATGCTTTTTTCCTGAGCAGCTGCAGAATGGCCAGAAGTGCTTATTGGCGTGTGACACCAGCACCCACAGAACAGGAAAGAGCTCCAAGCAGAAACAGTTTGGCACACACTGAGCCTTCAGCCTCAGAGCTCTTGGGATGATTTTGCTCAGTCAATATACTAAACTTCCCTTAAATAGCCTAGATCTTTCTATACAGAAAACAAACAATAAAAAAAGCCTTCCACATTTGTTGCTTGTGGACATGAAATAGAAGAATGGATTCAAATCACAACAGTGAGGCTTGATCCCAGTGAGGCTGAAACCTTTATTTCAGGGTTTGAAAGCCTTTTTATAAGGTGTTCCCATACAGGTCACCATGATTGGCCAAAGGAACCACCTCTCTGGTCCCGTTGGTGGAACAAGAGAAAAACACATTCAGAACATGTGTGTGACATTGTTTTGAGAACCGAAACCTATTTACAAAAAACAGTCCTCGAAAGAGAAAGTTTCCCAAAAGATTTTCCCTTGGGAACAGATCAGCCACTGACAGGCTGAAAACTCTGTCAGGCTCAGAAAATCATGTCCACACACATTAATTAAGTTTAGTCAAAAGTTGGGGAAGCCACCCTGCTCACTGAGTTCTCCTGTGCTCACAGCCATGGCCTCACACTGGCGTCTGCCTTGCCCTCATGCCTTATTCATGTTCACCACGTTCTCACACTGACATTTTGCCTTCCAACTTGAGCCCAGCTGGGTAAGTGGAAAGTGTTTTCCTTGCTCTAGTCTAGGTCAAATGTAGATTGGAAACATCACATCCTAAAGCTGGTGTTTCACCAAGGAATGCATGAGACCTTGGCCCAGTTTTCCCCAGGCTGCATGGGTCCAAAAGATGTAACGTCACAGTTTTGTCATGAGATATTTTGAAGCTGTTTCTGCAGTGCCTACAGGCATATTTTTGAGTTGTTTTTTTTTTTCCACCAAGTTTAGAGATGTAGTCACAGTGCAAACACAGTGGGTAATGAGTGAAACTCTTCGTGCAAGTCTAACAAAAACTTCTACCCTATACAGAATTCTATTTCATGAAGCAATTATTGCAGAAGGTCAGGTCTCTGTGAGGGAGGCCTTTTTCATTAATTCTTTTTCACAGTATTCAGAACCTGCCAAATCCAGCAGGAATCCTTCCACTGATGGCAATGGGCTTTAGATAAAGTCTGCAGTTACCATACTGGATATATTTGCTGATGATTAATTTGAAAAATTCAGCAAATGTTTAATTGATTATAATCATTTATAGTAAGAGGCAAATGGCACTGCTCCCCCCACAGAAAGTATCAAGGTGTGACTATATTATATTCATGATTAATAACAGACACACAGCTGGGCTCTGCAACAGCAATGCCAGCTTTACAGCTCTGCAGGATAAAACAGCTTTCATACAGCACTTAGTCCAGGGCTGGCTGCAAGTCTCGTGGTATTAGACACAAACTCTGTTTATTCTTTGGTGGGACACTCCTTCCTCCTCCTCCCCTGCTCAGCTGGCACAGAAACTCCCAAGGCACTGAACCAGATGAGAAATAGGGAAAGAGCATCGGAGAGCTGCAGGACTTGTGGGTGAAAGAGGAAATTTCTCCATTCTCCGTGGAGAAATGTGTCACCAGTGAGTGAAGCCTTCAGAAACAGGAGGTTTTAACTCCTGTCATGATCCCACTCTTCCATGATGTTTCCCCCCAAGTTATGCTCAGACAAACTGAGGGGCTCTAACATCTGTAAGGCAAAGGCTCAAGCTGTTCTAGCATCTGTCACTGGCAACTCATCAGGGAGTGTTTTGCAGCTGAAAAGGGGACAGAATCAGCTCTGTGGATGGTATTGCCTCCCCACTCCCACACTCCCCTGTCCTTTTTAAGCAAAAGTGATATTTTAACAGTTCAAAGAAAGATGAGAAGAAAGGAAGGAACAAAGGCTTTGTTCAGTGTTGTGGAGAAGGTCAGACTTCTGGTCCTAAAGTCCTTGCAGTAACAAAATGGGAAACAAATAGTTTCTCTATTTTCTCCTTCCCCAAGGAGCTGAGTGCTCAGTTAATTTATCCTGAGCCATTGTGATTAATTTTTTCATTTTCTGATGTAGTTGAAACTTAAAGAAAGAGCAGAAGAAATATAGAGCTGGAAGAGGCAACACTGCCAGTGGAGAAAGTAATAGCTCAGAACAGAAATAGGCTCTCCTTGCAAGCCTGCCAGAAGTTACCAAAAGAAAAAATCTATTCCAGAGCTTGGTTGCACAGATCTAACACCACTTGTTAATATAAACAGTTCAGTGCTTTACAAAAAGCTTAACACTTCTATCTAGTCAAACAGCAATGGGCCCCATCAGCTGCATCTACAATAGCCTCAGCTTCTGACACTGAAGAGCTAGAAAGAAATATTTTCTGCATTTTTGAAATATCCTCAATAAACTCTTCTAGAAAGTAGTTGCATCTACTCTTTATTGTACCTAGTAACTATTATCTCTAGGAGCAGCATTACTTATTTCATCACCAGCTGAAAAGTTGCCTGTGTTCTAGTGACTGAGAAGTGCTTAAGTCCTGAAAATATTTAATACATCTAAAATACTGTTCAACTATATTTCACCAGGCACCCAGTGCAGTACCTTAAGTGCATTCTTTCTATGGCTCTGGGATTTAGACACCTTCAGCTATAACACAAAAGTCTTTATAGAAACAACTTTTAAAAACAGGTTTTTCTACCCTTAAAGAAGTTTCTTTGAGAAGGTTTTTCTTCTTGCTTTCTTTTAAAGGTTATATGTCCATCCTATTAATCAGGAAGCTAAAAAGACTCAACACCTGTGGTGATCCAAGTGTCTTCTCAAAGTTTATTGCTTTCAATTTGTCTGCTCAAGGAGGGAGAGAATTCCCTTTGCCCTGCACAGAGCAAACATAGATCACCCAGCCTCTAAAACAAAATATGAAGATCCAAAGCTCAGCTTTTCTTCAATGCTCATTAATTTTTGAGTGGTTAGAAGGTCACCAGGGATTGAGTCTCAATGTGATTTTAGACCTTGATTAGAAAATATTTTAGTGTGAAAGTTAAGCAGAAGCTAAGAGTCAGAGAAGTGATTGCAAAACACCTTTGAGCATATATTCCTTGGAGAAGGAACCATCTTTTTCTGTAATGGCAGACTGCTACCCCAATGGGACTGAACTTTGCCAAGCTCAGAATTATGGTAATATATGCACTTTTAAAAAAAGTCTGGGAATAAGTTTGACTCAACACTGCAGAGCAAGAAGTCTCTACTGCTGTATGTTTGAACAGCATTCAGTACAGTGGGGTCCCCAGTGTCCCATCCATACAAATGATACAAGACAAAGGCTTCCCTAGAAATGCCAAAGCAGCACTGGGACTCTGCCACATGCTTCAGGCTGTCAGAGTTTAGTCAGAGCAGGTTCTGCTGCCAGCAGAATGGAGGGAGTCAGGTATTGCATCATTTTTAGCCTCCTCGAATTCCCCCACAGGAGCAGAGAGTTGTTACCTGCTGTGGGTCTAAAAGGGGGTTTTGAGTCCAGGCTGGAACAACCTCTACATTTATAAGTAGAAGCTTTGACTCTGGTGTGATCCACCATCCATTGCAAGTGGTGTGATGACAGCAGCTGACCTCCCGTGGCAAAAATGGCTGGAAGACCTCTCAGATCTGTCCCAGCCCTATTATTTAAGAACCTATTCGCTCGAGGCTTTCATCTCCACCTAGCACCTCTTTCAAGTGCTAATGCATGTAAAGACAGATGATGATGAATATATCCAAGCTCTAGTTTAATAATTTGGGAGTCTGCTGGTGGAGTGAGGGGTACACCTTCTCAGCAGTGAAAGGGTATAGCCAAAAGACAACACAGGTGCCTTCTTTCTTCTCCTTTAATCCATTTTCAGACATTCAGCTTCCCCAGCTGCTGATACTGTAAAAATGTTGCTTGGCAACATGGTAACAGGGGAAAAAAAAACTTCAAAAACATTAAGAGTTTTTGTCCTTAGAAATGTACTAGTTCAGCACATCCAGCCTCCTACAGATCCATTTTAAAGGAAGAGGCACAATGATTTCCCCCCCATGAACTGGTTCCAGCAGCCTTTAAAGCAAAGCAGTCCAAATGGGACAGGGGCAGGGGACCCTCAGATGCTGAAGGGGTGGGACAGACCCTAACACGGGAGTTCCAGGCAGTTGTGTGCCCGTTTTCATTCCCCTGTTTAATACTGAGATTCCTCTGGCATCTCAGACAAGACATCTGTAGACCAGGTATTGTCTTACTGGCACCTGAAGAGGTTATATCCCTATATCTCCCTCCAAGGGATATTGCCATAATGTCCTGGGATGCAGTGATTAGCTCTACCTCCTCTTTCTGCTTCCAGTTACTCACTAACAGTAATGAAGTGAAGGCAAGCCCAATCTGAATCCAAAAGTGACAATACCCAGGTAGAGCAGGGGCCAGGCTGCTGCAGATCTGGCAAACCCAAGCACTGAACTTTTTCAAGAGAAGTCATTGAATCAGACACACTTCTTTAGTGCTGACCTCCTGTGAACAGCCACACAAGGCACCACCAGTAATTACTGACACTGGGATCCACTGGAATCAACATTCCTAGAAGATATTATACTGTAAAGCCCATAGAAAATACAGTTCATGGCTTTCCTCCCAGTGCTCTCGCACTGGAATTTTATTGCAATGCACTTTAGATGTCCACAGAGCTGTGTCTGGTTCATACTGCCAAAGCCTGGTTACAAACATTTATCATCTGTAAGCCAGAACACAGCTTTACATCAAGAGGAAATGTTCTGGCTTGTACGAGGTAAGAAGTAAGTGATGAAAGTTCTTGCAGACACAAAACAAGTAGCAATATTTTTAAAGCAAGATCCCAAATGATATCTATCTTCATTTAGCTGGAGGTAAACAGCAGAGCTGTGATGGCAGCACAGAGTTTTCAGCATGGTGTGGAACCCATCTCTGTGGTTATTAATGCAGAAATAAGAAATCTAGATGGTAGGTCTCAAAAGATCAGTGTCAAAAGGTCTGTCAAGTTTGAGTTGTGCCTGCTGAGCCCCACAGTTACCTAAAAAATGAGGAAATACATTAGAAAGAACAGATTGCAAAAGTGGGAGATTCTAGAGAAAATATCATAAATGCCTATAAACAAGAATAAAACACTGAATTAATGCATATCTTTTTCTGATTAGAGAGTTATGTAGATCAGGAATAGCTCCCCTGAAATGAAAAGCCATTGAAAGGCAGCAAAGAATCTGGCCAAATCAATCTAGACTTGGGAAGTCTGAGCACTGTGTGGGGAACATTGCTCTGAAAGACTGCTGGTAGTCTGCTAACTCAAACTCCTGCTGCAATGCCAATTTAATTAACATGCTTAACTGCTCTGAGATCTCCAGGATTGCTCACTGGATTGGCAGCCTTTTCTCACTGCTAATTGTGTTACTTCACGGTGAACGAGAGGGAGATGGATGAGAACAGTAGCCATCCTTTCCTGCTGAAGGAGGACGCCACACTAGGTAATTGCACTCTGACATTCCACCTGGCTTTTGCACCTACAAATAGCCCGTACAAATAAACTCGGGAGAGCTCCTGCAAGGGAATGAACGGGATGGCAGCAGAACCAAGCCCTCCGGTGGCTGCTGGCAGGGATTGGCAGCGCTTGGTGGCACATTCACCCAACCCTGCAAAGCTCAGGTCACCTTCCAGATCAGCACCAGCCAGTGCCATGGCTGTGTCTGGGCAAGATCCCTGCGTGTAAACACTCCCCAGAGGCTCTGATTAAACAAAGCCTCACTGCCCTGCAAACTCTTTCCTTGTTTGTTAAAAAAACCTGACTTCTACTCATTTTGATATAATAAAAAGGGGTTTAATTAAAAAGAGACAAAGTAAGAGACAAAAAATAAAGCAAAGGGTTAAAACGGCCAGGTGCCTGGCATTCAGCCAAAAGCACACCTTGGTTACAAAGGATCATTCCTAAAAAGCACCAGCCTGTTGCATATTCATGGCTCATTATGCACTCTTTTTAAGTTTAGATATTCTTTTGCTTAGTTTCAACCCTCTCCCCCCCAGCAGATCAATCTTCTCTTTGGTACCAGTGTCTCCTACCCCTGATAACAGAGGTTCAGTAAATTCCTTCTTTGGGGCTCTGGTCACTGTTATCTTCATCTGTTAACACAATTTAGGAATGCCAGGGAGGTTTTCTGATTATCTTTTTATTCTCTGGTTGTATGTACAAAAGCAGTCCTTATTTCAACATTTTACTGTAGCCTAACATACACGTTTATATGTATCACATTCCTGCTTCTTAGTTTTGTTACAGAAATAAAAGAAATTATGTCAGTACAGCCAGGTTTGTCACTGGTTTGTATTATACATACAGCATTCAATTAAGCACTTGTGAAAAGTCAATAATATAATGTGTATTTATAACACTGTCTGAGCAGCACTTCCTGACAGAAGGGGAATATTGGTGGTATGGGCAGAGCCTGAGGTGAAAGCAAAGGAGACACACGGTGCTTAAGGGATGACAGAGCTCCTCCTAAAGAGCCTGATACTCCCAGATTAGCTCATCTTTATGTTTATTCTGAGGCTGCAGCATCCGGAAGGGAGACAATCAGCAGGATAAAAAGCCACTGAGTGTTTTGGGTCCTTGGAGTCCTGCTGGGTTGAGAAGAGGCCTCCAGCTATGCCAAGGGACAAACCTGCAGTTTTTTTGACTGTGGAGAATTTGAGTTTGGAATTGAGGGCAGCCTTAGGGCTCCTCTGCAAGTGCAGTCTAAATATAAACCTGCACCCATGAATTCACTGGAAGCTTCAATGCTGGTTTCAACTTTAAATGTCAATGCAAAATTAAATCTTAAATTCAGCAGTAACACCTTACACCTCCTGAAGATCCACATCTAGAGGCATCCAATTCCTTCAATTAAGTTCTGCTGGTAATTAATTTCTGGACTTTTGCATGAGGGGCAAAAGAGAGCTAAAGGCAGCCACAAAGCTATTGCCCCCTTCATCTCACTGGCACCCTGAGACATTCCCCACTTCTCAGAGAGAGGAGGTTACCCCATTTCCCTGGTGACAGTGTAGCTGGGACCCTCCTACTATGAGATTGCCTCAGACCCAGGGAAGTGCAATCACTATTTAGCAAACAAACTGAACTATGGATCCACTATAAATATATTTTAAACAGATCAATTCCTCCTACTCTCAGTATTTTTATTGAAAATATTGGTGTAGGTAAGCTTGGGTTTTAATCCCAGCATGAAAGACAAACTAACATTTCAGTACAAAATAAAAAGCTCTCACTCAGGTCAAATTCAGGACTTCTCCCATGAGCTCTAAAAGACCCTTGCACAAGTGGTGCTTTTAATCTAACCAGCTCTGAAGGATATTTTTCGGGTTCCTCATGCATTCAGAGAGGAAAAAGCATCACTAGGCATTTAGGAGAGGACCAAACCAGGACAATCCACCAGTGCCCAAGGGGGAGGTGTTTTCTCCCTGGCAGAACATTAACTCAAACCAACCTCTGCAGCAAAGCAACACTCTAGGACAGGGAGAGGGACTAGAGTATAAATTAAAATGTATCTAATTGCTATATAGCATCATATATCCATAATTACTTCTTCTTGACCATACACAGTGACACCTATGGGTTTAGCTGGATTATCTGGAAACAAAAATAATACAAATGTAACTGAGATCTGACTTGATCTGTACAACTTTTAGTACCATTATAATGTTTGCATTATGACAGAAAGTCTAAGCTGAAATCATCAGGCAAAGTTGTGTGTGCTTAGGAGCTCTACTCTTCAGCAGAGAAATCACATTTAACAACCCAGTTCCAAAGAGCTCAAGTTTTCTGCTTTTTATTCTCTGTAGGAATTAGCTGATGAAATTGCTCAGTGCTTTATTCTTCAGTTATTAGTCCCACTGAATGGGAAATAATTCCTTTTTGTTTCTTCCTCTTTTCACAATGTAAAGCTTGGCAGAGTTATAGGAAGTTGAGCACAAAAACTGAACAAGACACTTTGATGCTCCAGATGAGGGAAAGAGCCACACAGAGACACAGACTCAAAGTTGTTCTAAATGTGGGTTTTGCAATTTGCACTTCCCCAGTTATACCCATGCAGCTCTTGTTGCATTGTGGTCACCTGTGGCAGAGCAAATTTGACCTATAAAGTAGGAAGAATTCACAGGCAAATTGTGATTTTTTATTTTAGGAGGCTAAATTTTTATATTATTAGAAATTAAAACTTCAGATTATTGCAAACATTTATTTAACTCAGTCTTTCTTCCTTATTATCTACTGTTCACTCCTTACAATGCATTTCCAGCATGTCAACCCTCAAATTGTGCCAGTGTTGCTGAAGGAATTAATTCAGATTAGGAATGAATAGAAAATATAGCACCAACTCCACGGCCCCAAGGCTGCCAGAGTTAAAGATGCATTTGGGCAACTCTCTCAGGCAGGTGGGATTCTTGGTGTTCTGCACAGGGCCAGAAGTTGGATTTCAATGATCCTTGTAGGTCCCTTCCAGCTTGGGATATTCTGTGATTTTTTTTTCCCCTTAAAGGAATCAGATTTCTTTTTCTGGTTCCCAGTGGTGCTGCACAGGATTTGTCACACCTGAACTCCCAGAATGGATTCCCAGCTAAACACTGATGTGGCAAGAGAAAACCATGCAAGAGATAATGCTTTGGATGTTTCATCTGAAAAATCCATTCTTATCAGAGGACTTGCATTCATATCTTTGATGGAAGATCACTTCCAAGAACTCTGGAATTATTTGGAGTAAGTCACATTCAATGTTAGACTTACAAACGCCATCTGTACCCAATTATATTCATTCACATCCCATTTTTACAAGAAATCCTTGACCTTACATCACAATTTTTTCTCATTACTAGCTGCAGTATTTTCTTTTTCTTCCTTTTTTTTTTTAAGATAGAAAACTCACACTGCAAAGCCTCACCACTCAAAAATGTACAGGTAGCAGAGAATCAACTTAGACATCTATTTCAAAGCTGTGAAAGATGATTGCTCTACCTCACAATAGCCTGGGCATAATACAGGATATACAACTAAAGATTTTTCTGAAGAAGGAAAAAAAGCCTAAAAATGAATCAGGGATTGCTTTGAGGCTACTGTATTAAGCACATCTTCTTTTACATCCTAGCCATCAATAGAATCTCTCATCAATTTCAGTCCTATTAATGGACTATATTAAAACATTTATAACAGGATACATTCCACACAAGTAACTGCAAAAATAGTGGTCTGTATTTAAAAGTTTACATACTCTGTTGAGCAGACAAAATACTGAGTGATGACTAACCTATATGCTTAATGACACATATCATCCAATCATCAAAATATTCATTTTTCTGGGCTCATCTGAATAAATCAAGGGTATCTCTGTGCTGCCATCTGCTTTGGTTCTTATTTTGTTGTTGCTGTTCAACCATTGCAGACAAATAGAAATACTCTAAGTGTAGCACAGAAGTCTCAATGCAGTTTCAGAAATATTTCACAGTAAGGAACACAAGAAAAATATCCCGTGTAGTGTGATTATAACTTATGGCCACTGGTCAGCTCGAGCTCCTTTTCTGTCACTAAGGGGTTGGGAAACTCTCTATTTCCTCAGGCAGGGCTTCAGAGAAAGAGGAAAGAAGTAAGAAAAACAAAAGGAATATTGTTAGAGGCCAAAATTGCAAAGTCTGTGTAAACAGTTCTTATTCGAAAAAATTTTTGAAAAAATTTTTGAACACATTTCCTTTTATTTACTATCTATCCTGCAGCACAAGTTTCCTTAGGGAAGCTCTAGGGCTTTTATTTCACCTACCTACCCCCACAGCCCACATGAAACCTGGCAGAGATCAGTCTCCAGCCTCCACAGAAGGGCATGCAGAAGCACTTTGCCTAAGTAACACCGAGAAGTGGAAAAAATGCTTCCAGGAGTTCTGAGAAAGCATTTATGCAAAGCAGGGATTGAGAAACCCTGTGTCTGCTAATGCTGCAGTGAGAAGGAACAGATTATAGCTGTAGATAAAAACCTCTTGCCATAGCTGGTGACAGCAGTCAGGGCCAAGTTCAAATAGCCAGAGGGACTCTACAAATGAACAATGCCATTAAGCTGAACCTGGGCAGGATTCTAAGTAATGTTGGATTATTTTCCAAGTACCCTGCATGAGGTGAAACACCCTTTCAAAGCAAGGAGTCAAGGACCAAAATGGGCAAAGCTCAGGAAAATAATTAATAGAGCATAAACTGGAGATGAGATGTTTGTCAGTTTTGCATGTCCCAACTCCCCAGCAATAATTCTGACTTTCCATTTCCCAGGTTAAGCACATCAGTCCCTCCACAGTCACCGACTAAACCCACACTCAAGCACGGGGGTAGCCCAGAACTCTGCTCAGGCAGTTCCTCTGCACAAACTCAAAGTAACAAATTTTCCTGGAGAATCCACTGCCTACTTCAGTAACACCAATTCCACCTTTGTCAGCCAGAAAGCACCGAAGAAAAAAGTGACATGTAGGAAAGAGCCCTTTTAAGCTGATTTGTTGCCATCCAGCAAGAATTCCACTCTGTGGCATCACCTGGAAAAACAATCCAGCATCACAGAAACCTCAGTGGAAAGATCCCAGCCAGAGCTCTGGGAAGCAAGACCTGTTCAAAGCTGGCTGCTCTTCTCCAGCTTCTCCTTTCTGAGCTTGACTCCACTAATGAAATAACTTTTCAGCTGTGTCTGATTTGTGCCAACTTGAAGAGTTACATGGAGGAGAGTTTTGTATCAGGTAGAGCCATAACAGCGTTGTCAAAGTTTTTGTGGCAGATGTGCACATTTCTGATGTGATTTCATATTTTAATAAACTGCAATAAAGAGTAGTGAGCCTCCTAAATTGCATCCACATGGCACAGGGAGATTACAGCAGGCTGGAATCTCTACCAGCTCAGGACATCCCTGGAGGAACTGTGCTCTCCTCAACCACACTCCCCTGATCAACAGAAGAGAACAATGGATTTATTGTCCAATGATGCAGCTTAAAATGAAAATGTGCGTTTTCAATATTCACCAAAACTGCCTTAAAAACTTCATTTCAGTTTTGAAAATTTTTCCCCAGAATGACAAAAAACAGGCTTTGAGCCAAAGAGCAAAGCTCCTAACATAAAACTTCAATAAAAAACAAAGACTATCTATTTCACCTCTCCAAGGTATTTCCAGCATTCCCCAGAAAGGGCTTGCTGTGGCTATTAGCTGACTAGTTACACTGTAGTTTTAGAGACTCATTACAGTGCTCTACAATTACTGCCAACTCATCCTAAATTACTGGCTTCTCTAAGCCCGGGTGATGCAAACAGCACTTAAGAGACAAAGACATGACAGTGTCAGGCTAATGCAAGACCTGTAACTTCTCAGTCTGTGAAGCAGCACAGCCGAATGTGTGATCACTCCCCAGCACCAGCCTCTCCAGGTCACTCCATTCATTCAGCAGGAGGATGAATCAGAGGTCTTCAATGGGTGTGGCTGAAGGCTCTGAGCTGACACTAAGCCATTCAAAGCAACAGTATAAATGTAATTAATGTAAAAATATCCCTCAGTCCACCTGCCTTGTTCACATCCCAAGCCCTCCCCTCAAAACAAGTCCCCTGCAGCTTTCCTGGCAGCTGACAGGGGGGCTGCAGGTGAAATTTCGGGAAAGGGAAGTTCAAGGCTGGTTAATGAAAGATAAAATTAAGTGATCTTTTTTCAGCAGTGCTGGAAAAAGATGGCTCATGCCATGCTACTGTTGGAGCTCAAGTGATATGGAATAAAACAACCAGTGCAGATGACTGAAACAAAGAATAGAATTAAATCATAGAGAATACCCTGAGACAGCCCAGAACAACCTGGTCCTTTGGGTTTGTCAACGTCACCTACAGGGCCAAAACCATTTCTTCAAAACATCTCAAATCACTTCCTCTGCCACACAACCACCTCCACTCCAGGATTAGGTACCTCTGAGTGCATAATTTCTTGCAGAAAAGGGGAAGAAAAGCTCCAGAGCAGGAGGTCACTGCAAACCCAGCTGCCTCCAGCACTGCCAGGTACCAGCACTAGGTACAAACCCAGCACCACTACAGTCACACAGCAGCTGAGAAATGGTTTTAAACTTTCTTCAACTCCTCAGGATGTCAGACCTTATTTAAACATCAAGCTAACTCAACAGGCATCAAAACATTCAAGTTCCACAAGTCAGCAGTCCTCAGGCACAGCCCAGCTCCTCCCCACAGAGCCCCCTGAGGGGTCTCAAAACCACTCCAACATGTTTATTTGCAGACAAGTGATGAGTGGAGGGCTTGGTTAAGGTTGTATCACCTCAGGACAACCAGCACCGTCAACCACTCTCAGTTAAACCCCCTCATGTCCTGCCTTGCAGTTTTATGCATGGCTGGCCTCATCTCTCCCAAAGTAGGGACCAGCAGCGGGTCAGAACCCACAGGGGAGAGGTCCAGGGGAGTTGGAGCAGCCCCAGTTCTACTCTTGTTTATCCTGGAGCTTTATGAACACTCCCTAATGCCCCCTCCCTTTCCCCACCTGTGTTGGGTTAAGAATAAGAACCCTTCACTCAGCCCCCTGGGCTCACACCCATCCCATCCTGCAGATGCTTCCTGCCCTCTGGAGAAGGAGCCTGCCCTGCCAGGCAGGATGTGGCAGCTTCTCATCTTGCTGTCACCCCAGAGATCTCTCTGGTGACCCAATGGGCAAAGTAATCTCAGGTCCAGCAGTCTGGGCAGGCTCGCAGTGCAGGCAGAAAATAAAAAACCCTTGGAAAACACAATACAATTTTTTTTTTCAACGCAGCTACAAAGGACACCAAAGCCACAATAACTTCTGGTATCTCAGCTCCATGGACATCTTTCCAAGGCAGAGCTCAGACTCCAGCACACAGAAAGATGGTGGCTGTTAATCACAGTTTTCCCTCCCTGCAGCCCAGGAGGGGAGGTTAAACACCAGTGAGACCTCATCCTTAGCCAAGCAGGCATTTTGGGTCTCTGTGCAGGGTGTCAGCAGCGTGGTGATGAACAAGGGAGTGTTTCTCCTTGGCAAGGCTCTCCATCATGTTAAATGAAGGCTTGACAGCTTTGCTGTGTGTAGCCTGCCCTGCACGTTGACTTCAGCGAGGGGAGAGCAGCAGCTCCACGTCCAGGGTCATGGGTCTGTGTTGGCAGCAGCAAAAACAATGGCCCAAGGACTCAGAGGAAGGAGAGCAGAAAAGTTCAGAGAAAGTTAAGGGGATTTACTGAGTCCAATTAGCAGGAAAAAATTAGGGGAAAAGGGTCTAATTCTCAATTTAAGTGACCTTCCCTGCTGCTATACTTCTCTGTCTTATCATCTTACATCCGACAGGAAGCAAATCTTTGGGTGTATTTATTGTCTGAGTGTATTTGATACAGACAACCACCCTCACAGCTCCATGGTGTTTGTTATCCTGCAGGTTTAGGGGGAAACACCCAGGCTGGAGGGCATTACTCAGCTTAGGGAGGTGTTTGTGCCCCTTGGAAGGCAACACAGCATGCAGGGCTGGGACAGCTTCTTGAGAAAGGGCTAAAGAACAAAATATGTGCATCCAGAAAGTGGCTGAGTTGCTGGACTGAGAGCCAGCAGATAGAATTGGCCTGCTCTGTGGGTGCATGTTGGGAGAGGGACATGGGTTACTGAACCCACTTAATTCATAAGTTAATGGCTCCAGTGTGCAGTCTAATAACTGCTGGCTTTTGCTTTTCAAATGAGAATGCTTTTCAAATTTTCTAATGAGAATCAGGCAGCTCCCCTCCAAAATCCCTAAAGCTTTATCTAAGAGTCCCATTATATTCCTTCTTTCCCCAGATCCCTATCCCAGCTTCCCACCTTGGCTGGCTCTGCCTCCCTCTCCATTTGCCTTTCTCCTCTACTTTCTGTCCTTACTACCAGCAGCCTTGGTGAACCAGCACAAGCACAGTAAACACAGCTTGCTTCAGCTTTGGGAAATAGTATTCCGTTTTTTATTTTATCATCCCCTCAGCCCAAGTGTTGCAGAACTTCACATCAAACCCTGTTAGCCTCGTTGCTGTTCCCCTGACGTCCTCTAAATACCAGCTAGGCAGCCCTGGCTGGCAGGAGCTGACAGCCTAACTGGGGGTGTGACACAGCACAACCTACCCATGAAAAGGGTGGAATAACATTTTTGTTTGCAAATAAATGTTTAAAAGAAGACTCCTCAAGGCCATGTGCACCACAAGCTTTCTGCAGCCCTTCGCAGGCAGAGCCAAGGGCACCCTGGGCTGTGTGTGGGTACAGGTGATGCACTGCCAGGCACGACAGCTGCTCCGCCTGCCAGGAATGTACCTTTTGTGGTCCCCAGCTTGTGAAGGGTTCTGCACGAAGATGAGCACACAATTCGTCCTAAATGTAGAAATCACACCTCCAGGGGGGATAAATAGCTTTCTGACAAGTAGACAGAAGCTAATTGAAGACTTTCACTAAAACTGTACAGCAGCAAAAGGTAAAAGTTTAATGTTAAGGCAGCTATAAGATAATAGAGGAGAGAGATAAGTGTTGGCTCTGCTCGTTGCATAGACTGTGTTTGTTCCAAGAAAAGTTAAGCAGAAAGTCCACCTCCCAGAGAAGAATATTAATATCTGTTAACTTTTATTCCCACTGCCAATATGCATATGTGTCATCGAATTCTGGCATCATTCCTCCCTTTTAAAAATATTTAGATGATGTCTTAAGTTTTCTAAATTCCTTCATGAGGGAAGAATGGATAAGATACAATGCTGCCGAGCTGTGTTACTCGGATAATCTTTTTATTATTCATTACATAAAGCTGTTGAACTAGGAAGTTGATTATTATTCTATGGGAACAGAGACAGTTTGGACAGCTAGATTGGTACCACTAGAAACAAAACAAGACCAAAGCAAAAGGAAAAATCTGTAGCAGCAAAACAAAGACAAGCTTTTGCTAGGTCAGCTCCTGTGCATTGCCTTAGGGAAAATACATGCCTCTGTTGATTTTGCAACTTTTATTTCTCAGCTCAGGAGGAGGCATTTGGGAGGAAATGGTTTTGCTTGGAGGAAGTTTAATCTTCCGATTGCTCTGCCCACATGAGCTTTGCACAGAAGGGGTCTCAGGGCCCCTTTTTGTTTCTCGTGTGCTGGGCAGAGCATTCAACAATTCAACAAGCAGCTCCTCAGGATGGGGTGGTGAAAGATAATCAGGCAAACAAACTCACTCCTCATGTCTCAGGCTAGGAGGAGATTCCAAGCCTGAATGAACTATTTCAGTTCATTACTTGGCACTTTAATCATGAACTGGTGACTTTGCATCCAAGATCTGGCCAGACTCAGTGAAATTAATCCTTTTTGTGACTTTTTATTTGTTCATTCCTTTTTTCCACAGCAATGGAATTTAAAAAAAAAAGGGCATTCATAACTCTCACTGCTGCTTGGTGATCGATACAGAGGTGTCAGAGAGGTGTCTGGTGAGAGGTGTCTGAATCCTCCAGAGTATTTGCTGTGCTGTACTCAGAATAACACAGCAGGGCTGTGTCCTGCACATGAGAACATTCCCATTACCACAGGAATGGAGAGATGCTGACAATCCCAAAGGAGCACATGGGCATGCACATGAAGAGCTCACAGACCCTCAGCTCTGAATGTTTGCTCCTCACTGGCAGATTTTTGGTCTTCAAAGAGTTCTCACTGGATTCCCCACCGGTAAACTCCACTGTGCCCTGGCCAAGTTTTATCAGGCACTGCCAGATGGTGATTTTTCAAGAAAGGTGCTCTGACTGTCTGGGGAATGGGAGCTGCCATGTCCTCACTAACCTCTTGCACAGCATAACTCAGCATTACAGTTTGTGGCTAATCTAGGATCATTAGACCAAAATTCTTGATCTATTATTAGCAGAGCATTTAAAAATGCTCAGAGGTCCCTAGAAAGCCTTTCAAAAAGGTCTCATCTTTTACATGTCACAGAAATTTTTGGCAAGGGAGAGAGAATAGTCCCTGATAAAACTGCAGAGCAATAGGGCACTGCTGTAGGGATAAGAACTGTTTGTATGTTTTCCTTCCTCTGGATGTTTGTCGATATTATTTACTGCTTAAATATGAATTGATGGCTTGTGTGCAGTGTTTCTTTGGGGGATCTGCCAATGCAGCAATAAAATGGGTGTTCTGCCTGGCCAACAGCAATTACTGTCCCCTCTGCTTCCTGTCTTCACAGCCTGCGAGTCAGTCTTCATTTCTGCCAGTAGCACGGAAATTGCTTGTCCAGCATGATGGGTTTGTTCCTCTCTCTAGGACCTGTCACACAGCTGGGCAGCCCTTGGAGAGGCAGGTTTGCAGAGCACTGTTTTGGAATCCCTGCCAATAAAAACTAAACAAAATAAAACAAAACAAAAAAAAACCCCCAAAAAGCCCCAAAACAAAACAAAACAAAAACCAACCCACAAACAGCAACAAACTCTCAAAGACCAGGTGGCTGGAGAAGGCAGAAAGGCAGGTGGACTTGCAATTTGCAGCTGAGCATTTTGTTGAGGCTGTGCCAGCTGCTGTGCCAGCCCCAGCAGGACCCCTGCACACCAGGTTGGAGGCACCAGCCAGTGCAGTGGGGCGAGGGCAGCACAAAACAAGCTGTGAGGAGCTCAGAAACCAGGCAGGGAGAGAGGAGGGAAGGTGAGTAGGTGGGAGAGCCCCGGTGTCCCCAGCAAAGCCACCGCAGTTTGCAGGACCCGTGCCCAGGCTGGCATCGTGTGCATGGCCAGCACGGACCTGAGCCTCAGTCTGAGCCCCGGGGCTTGGCACAGAGGCTGCTGTGGAAATCCAGCTCCCAGCTGGCTCTGGGGGTCCAACACAAGCTCTGGATAAGATTATGAAGGATCATGCAGGCGTAACTTTTATATTGTGGCAGCACTGTATGATTTAGGATATGTAAGGGAAAGCCAGGCGTAAATGGGTTAGGGCAGGCAGAAAAGCTCTGAAGGGACCTCAGGGGACACTGGCTGCCAGAACAAAGCAGCTCTCACACTGGCCAGGCTTCTCTAGCCCTCCTCTGCTAAAGGAAAGGCAGCACAGTTCCCTCTGTGGTTCCTTCCTTTGCACGTCTCTGCCTTTAAAATGTAACTTGGACATCACAGAAGCAGAACAGACTTTCAGTTTTGCTCTCCACCACAGCCTGGAGAAAAATTGGTGTTACATCAGAGCACTACAAGTGATGATGTTAATCTAGAGCACTACAAGTGATGAGAGGCCTTCAATTTTCAGGCCTAATCAAAATATGAATTTTTGCAGAACTTGGATGCTGCCTCTTTAGTTGTTTTGGAAACCTCCATGGAGCCACTGCCTACTCTCAGTATCAGAAAGTGTTAAAATCATTCCAGTAAAATGAGAAATCTCCTAAAAAATTCTACTGTGCCTTGAAATTATATCAGCTGTGACAAATGCTGAAGTTTGGTTCTTCTCCCACCACTTTTCATTTTTATGCTCTTCTCATTCCAAGTGGCCCAAGGATGAAAGCTGTGAAGTTTTCATACCTGAAGGTGATTTCAGCAAGGCTGAAAGAGAAATCCAGTGGCAAAGGCTATGCCTGAAGTGTGTCCAACTAAGAAGACTTCAGCTAATCAGTAAGATTATTTTGAAGTACTTATCCAAATTAAATCTGGAAGCTTTTATGTGGTTTTAGCACATCCCCAAAGCTTCATGTTACAATGACACAAACATGACACAGTGCATCCTGTTGCTGTCTTCCTGCTTGATTGATGATTAAAAAAATCATCAAAGCTCCATGGCAGGTTTTGAATGTTGATTTCTGTAGAAACTTTAAGAAAAAAATTCAAAGTTTGTGGGGAAAAAAACCTTTGGAAAAGCCTGTTCATTGACATGTTCCCTAAAATGTATTTTTTTGCCTATTCTGTTGTGGTTCTTTTTCCCCCAGCAATGGCCACAGTGAACATAGCATGGGCAGACTAGAACTGGGAAGGTGGAAAAAAGTTATTTAATTCACATTGGATCAAATCCCTGTCCTGCTGCAATCAGCAGCTCTGTTGAAGCTGATTTCCTCCAAAATCAAATTTAAGCCCGGGAACTCTGGGAGCGTGTGTTCCATGTCCTAGCTGGGAGGAACCAGCAAATGCTGGGGGCCCAGGACGGGTGTTTTGCTTTGTACCAAACACCAGCTGAAGGAGAACATCAGTGGCCACCAGGGGCTCAGGGACACGGGGGTGACACGGGCCAGGGGCTGCTGGCTGTCACTGGGGGCTTCTGAGCCAGGCCTGTGAGAGTGGATGAGGGAGAGGAGGAGCCAGCATGGCTTGGTCCCCATCACTTCCTTAACATCCATCTCATTTTTCCTTATTCATTTGTGTCACTACTGTGTTCTTTTGTCCTCTATGATAATTTGTTATTCTATTCTCTGTGGAGGTGGCTTCACAACACAATTAAGGAAAAGGAATCAACATTCCCAACCTGCTCGGTTGTACTTGCTCTGTTAACTGTCTCTTGAAAATCTGTATTTAATTAAAATGGAACATTAGGCTGCTGTTTTTGAAGGTTGCAAGACTGTTCTGCTCTCCTATCCACTGGACTGTTTATTGATCTTTTCAGACTGCCTGCATTTGTAGCAATTTTTGATGCATTATGTTTTGTGCTTATGTCAAAATCAAACTAACAATGGATAGACATAAAAAGAAAAATATCCCAGGATTTCTTATTTTTCTCCGAAAAGTAACAGGTATTCACAAACTACAGCCTTTTTATTTTTATCAGAATAAGAAAGGAAATTTCCTGGGCACAAATAACAATAAATTGACCTTTGATATTTCTTTGTCTAAGAGATTAATTTGTCCTGTTTAATTATGGGATTAGTATTCTTTCTTCTGACATTGTTATCTTTTTTTCTTTCCTTTTCAGACCTGTTCTGTCTTCACGCTATGGAAATGGCTGATTGAACTGATTCCCTCTGCACCAAATAAATGCTACTCCCACTCCACTTGCATTATTTGTGCTGGAAATAATTATTGGAAATTTTTGAAAAGCCACATTCAAACCAGGACCATACCTGACTATTTGAGAACATAAACCCAGGATCTTAAACTAATTCATGAGCATGCACTGATCTGGGGTTTTCTTTCCCTTTTTTCACAGCCAGTGAGCAGACAGCCCTGCAGAACATAAAAACATTAACTGTTGGGTCAGGGGAGAACTTCATAGCTCCTCCATTTCCTGGTGTAAACCTGGGATTGGTGCAATTTTTCTGCTGCTCCTGCCCTGGATCAGCTCCTCACACCAACCCAGTGATGTCTCACAGGGTGACCCAAGGGAAATTTTCTTTAATGGGGCCAGCCAGGTGATAAGCTCTGCTCACAGCCATCCCAGCCCCCTGAAAGTGAGACTCTCTGTTCTTTTGTCAATCACTCATGTTTTTTATAGCCATCCTCACAGCAGATTTCATAGGAAGTTCAAGGCATCAAGCCAAGGCTATTAAATGTAAATACAGTAGTGTTTCTTTTCCATTGCTGTCTAATTGCCTTTTCCCCCTGAGAGGGCAGTTGATGTGAAGAGAGACTCTCTAGCAGCAAATAAACTGGGTGTAAATCTAGGCTAATAAACTTTTTCAGAGACCTTAATTCATAACACAATACTGCAAAAGAAAGAGTTCATCCAAGAGTTAGGAGCTCAGCTAATACTTGCCCTTCCTGGGAATGTGCATACTGGGTTACAATCTGCTCCCATACAGGTTTTAATTAAGAGCAACAACATCAAAAGGAAAAATCTACGTATTTACTGATAAAAATCTATAGTGGGGAGAGATTCTGCCCCCCAGTGGGCCTATTCAGTGATAAAATACACAGTGCTGGAAGCCAGGAGAGGCCTTTGCAGCTCTACAGCACGGGGCTGCTTCTCTCCACCCAGTGATTCCTGCTGGGGGGACAGAGGTGCCTGGAGAGAAGTCCTCAGCAAATCCTCCTCCCACTGCCAAAGAGCACAGAATGGATTGGATTGGATTGGATTGGATTGGATTGGATGGGATCTTAAATCTCACCTCATCCTAACCCCCCTGCCATGGGCAGGGGCACCTCCCACTAGAACAGGCTGCTGCAAGCCCTGCCCTACCTTGACCTTGGACACTTCCAGTGCCTCAGTTGCTTGCTGAGTTACAAAGCCAAGTGAGACTTGTGCCTTGAACCCCAAGAAACAAATGAAGACTGTGAATCTGAAAATATTTCTGTGCAGGAGGAGTAACTACGAAAAAAAGACAGTTCTCTGAGATCAAGTGTTCCTTACACACCTCTCTCTGCTCCACCACAGACTCAGTAGTGAGTATAAGTGAAATATTCAACTTAAGGCAGAGAGAAATTTCCAATAAACAACATAAGGGCCATTTGTTTCATTGTAAATCTAGGCTTTTAAATAAATATATGTATAAATAAGTCTCTGCAGCAACATAAAGTTACCAGCTATAAAAATAAATAAACAGCCAGAGCCATGAGGAGCCTTGCTCTCTGACATTCTGTCACTTCTCAGTGGTGCTTGCTACTTCACCTTCAGACCTTCTTTTCCTCTTTGAATTCTGTTTGATTTTCTCTGCAAACTATATTTGACATTTTGCATGATGGATGTACTATGAAAAAAACCATTTCATTGTCTTAAGGTATTCTAGAAAGCCTGTTTCAGTTCTTTTCTAATTCCTATATACATGCAGTTGCGTGATGAATAAAGGTTTCCTCTAAGTAGGTCTGAAGATCCTTAAAATTCATGAGCTTTTTTCTGAGGCAAGACTCAGGTGCATCCCCATCCCTATTTCAATATTTTATGCCTTGGCCCCTATGTTTTTTTGCTTCTGAGTTGATGTTTGCTCTTGAAATCGCTAAATTGTCAGCCCGATCCTGCTAAATGAGCTGTTCACCTGAATCAAAATTGTTGGCCATCTGGCATCGTGCTTGAAAAAAACAACCCAGGTTGGGTATGTGAAAAACAATCCCGATCTCCACCCCGGCCTCCAATGAGGCAGAAAAGGATCCGCTGTCAGGGAGATGGCTGAGGAAGGCTTTATCTGCACCAGTGATGGGCTGTGATTAGCGCGTCCTCGCTGCTCCCTCCCTGCTCCCTTTAGCAGATGCCCAAGATGGGAAAGCTCCGGCTCTGGCTGCATCTCCCGGGAGATGCTGCAGCTCCCCGGGGCAGAAGGACCGAGAGCTGCCGGTGATTTATCCTCCACCAGTGACTCCAGAGCTCGTGGAGGCATCAAGAGCACCTCTGATGTTTGCTGTGTGTCCCAGTCCCTGGCACGGGGACTGCAGGCAGCAGCTCCTACCCAGCCAAATTATTTGCCAAATCCTTTCTTTGCTCCTGAAGGTTTTCATAATAAACACTCTTCTGAGGCCACTCTGAATTTGCTAAAGGAAAATCTTTTCATTAGAGAGCTGGGCTGAATGTCTGAGATAATAATAATTGGAGGCTATTTACAGCAGGAGGATGAGAAGGAGAGTCTTGTCATCTCCGGTGTGTACTCCACTGCTTCTCACCAGAACACATCTGACAGGAGAAAAATTGGCATGCAAGTCTACATTTTATGTTGCAGTGCAACCAGTATATGAATTTTTCCCCCACTGAAAGCAATTCTCAGTGTTCCCTTTAATATTGAGAAATGGAGGAGAAGGAGAATTGCTTGGTAAAGTTGGCTTGAGATTTCTAGTCACAGGAACCCACGACAATCTTAATCTCTTCCAGTCTGAAATTAAGGAGATCATGCCCTGGTTTATTTTTGGCCGTGTATAAAGTTATAGGAGGTGTACAGAGACACGCAAAGAAAACAAAAATACGAAGCTCAAAGAATTCCAATACTTTTTCGTAAAGACACTGTCCTAAAAATTCAGCATAAAACTACAAAATGTTTACACAATTAAATGCCTGCTACATTAAGACCTGCTGTAGTTACTCTCTCCAGAATTACCTGTTGGATATAATGAGTTAAAACTGGAAATGGCCATCCATCAGAGAGGTTATACTAGTTTGAATAAGCACTTTGAATCCAGCTCAGAAACTACAGACAACAGCAAAGGGAGCCATGCAGAAAGCCAGTGCAGAAATGGCCTGTCACTTCTCCTCCCTTTGGCTCATGGTAAATGAATCTCACTGCATCCAATCTGATGAAAACCTATCTGTCCCTGGAGATACTCCTAAAACATGTCAGAAGCATCTATCTCCTTGTTAAACTGAAATTCTGTATCCATAAAAAAGTCAGCGTCTCATTCAGATAAACCAGCCTGAGCACTCCACTTCTTCTTGTTCCCTATTTATTTTTCAGGTAACAAGTAGGAGCACAAAAAAATCTTGCTTTAACAGTCTTCTGAGACAGCTGCTGAAAGAGAGCTGAAATATTCAGCTTGTGTTTCTGGAGGTTTCCTTTCCTTGTTGCTGTGGTTTTCTGCATGTCTCCCACTAATTTTATCATTGTCCATGCCCTCTTGCCTGAGCCACAGGTTACTTGGCTGGACCAAAACTCCCAATCCAGCAGAACAGCAATAGAAAAAGGGAGAGCCAGGAGCGAGAGACACAGACTCTAAAATGCTGCTATGAATTTTCTCCTTTCATCTGGACAAAACCTCAGGGTGTAGCAGCCCCCTGACCACTCTGGCAATTGAATATAGGAGCTTAAAGAATCTTCCTGCCTTTCCTGGATTAATTGTGGGATTTGTTGTTTCACTTGCTGATAGGGAAGGATGTTTGCCTGCATAACTGCTGTTCCCTGTGGCTGCAAGCTGGATGTGCAAGCAGACACAAGGTGTGTAGTGAGTAAGGAGCAGAGTGCCCACCTACACAGCCCCTCCTGAGCAGAGCTGCAGGAACAAGCTGGCAGCTGCTCCCTGGCAGCAGGGAGAGAGCTGGGGCTGAGTCCTGCTTATGTCACAGCTCCTGCTGGAGGGAAGCACGTGCTGGTCCAGCACCACCCAGGGCTCCTGCAGCACTCCAGGTCCACTCTTGTGGGTAAAACAGGCCTCTTTATTGCACTTTGCAGAATTTCACAGGCAAAATTTAGCTCTGTGCTGTCCCTTAGATACTACCGTGAATGAGAGAACCTTGCCCCCCCCCCAACATCTTGGAGTTGCATCCTCCATCCTGTTGCACAAAATTCAAGGAAGCTGCAGTGTTAAGGGCTCCCTCCATCCCCTTCTTCCAATTATTTCTGTGAAAGAGACAAATTTTGTTCCAAAGATGTGACTTACAGCAGCAGTCAGTGCAAAGGACACTTGACTAGGTGTCAAGCATGCTGCACAGAAACACTTCAGAATGCTTTAATAAAAAAGAACCACAATGAGACGTATTTTGCTTGTTGAAAAGAAGCAATCTATGCAGTGACTTTTGAGTGGGTTTGTGGCTTTGTCTGATAAGGGCACTGCTGCTGATAATGCCCTCCTGGTGCTACTTAGCTGTGAGAAGCCAGCATAAGGCTGATCAGGACAAAGAGAAGATGCAGCTGTTGTAGAGGAAATTGCAGCATCTCCTTTTCCCTTCAGTTATTAAATAGTACATAATGGTGAGTGGATCCCAAGAGCCAAGAAGTGAAAATATTGTTGATATGCTGTTTTATCCAGGAACAGCTGGCATATTCTTCTAATTTTTTTGTTTGGTTTTTTTGGTTTGGTTTTTTTTTTGTTTTGATTTCTTTTTTTTGGGAGTTTTGGGGAGGCTTTTTGTTTGTTTGTTTGTTTTGGTCTTTTTTTGTTTGAGTAAGTTGTGGCTTCATAGAGGAAGGAAGGGGATCTATTCCTATGCATTGTGTCTTGTCATGCTGTGCACTGGACACATGGAGAGCTTCCCTAGGTTAATTATCTTTCACACTGCTTGTGACTACTCTGATTGGCTGATGACAGCACATCCCAAATTTCCTCCACTAAATGTCCAGACTGAACAAGAGAAGGCTCTGGGGAGAACTTATAGCAGCCTTCCAGTACCTTAAGGAGCTACATGAGAGCTGAAGAGGGACTTCTGACATGGACATGTAGAGATAGGACATGAGGGAATGGATTTAAAGTGAAGGAAGGTTGATGAAGGTGGATACAAAAAAAAAACAATTTTTGCTGTACTTTGCTGTGAGTGTGGTAAAACACTGGCCCAGGTTGCCCACAGTGCTGGTGGATGCCCTGTCCCTGGAAACATGCCAGGTCAGGTGGGACAGGACTCTGAGCAAGCTGGCCAAGTTGAAGATGTGCTGCCAATGGCAGGGGCATTGGACCAGGGGACCTTTAAAAGGTTCCTTCCAACCCAAAGTATTCTCTGATTCTGTGAAATCACCTCACACAGAAATGAGCAGTGCACATGCCCCTGCCTTGGATCTCTGGTCCCCCTGGGGTCTCACAGAAGGGTGTGCTTGCTGCCACAGTGCCAGCCACGTGCCCTTGGGCAGCCCCAGCTGGGGCTGAGGTCAGCTGGGGTGTGAGACTGTAACCTGGCTGTGTCAGAAAACCCTCTGCAGGGAAAAATGCAGCCATTACACCCCTGCAATGTGACAGCTTCATTACTTGGATGTAGCAGGCAGTAACAGCAGTAAGAATCCACGAGACCTTAAAACTGGAATGCCACAGAATTGTTTGTGATCCTGTGGAGAGTGCTGGCATCTGGGGCACAGGGGGTCTCTGCTCTGAGAGGAGAAATAAAAAACTGGAGAAGTATTCATAATTCCTTCGCCTGCACAGATTTGCCTTTTAGTGCTGTTCCCCATGCAGCAAGGATCTGGGAAGCTCTGCTACATCCCTGTAGTGTGTGCACTTTCCTTTCCCAATGCCATCTGCTATACTGATTTGTGAAAAAGGAAAATCAAATCTCTAAGCCACTGCTGCTGTGTGAATAGAATCCCACTCAGGGCATTAGCTCTGTCTTGTCAAGGAACACAATGTGCCATTAAAACAAAAAGATGCCTCCATCTTTGGGACAAAGGAACAATGAAAATTGAATGCCACCCACTTGTGCCATGTGTGCTCTAAACCAGGGGACAGGCCCAGGGAAGTGGATGGAACTGAAGTGTCACTGTCCAGTGTGTGCCAGGCTGGGAGAGGATATAGTCATAAAAGAGTGATACTTAAAACCTCCTTTATTTAATTCCAAACCATCATCTTCTTTTTTTTTTTTCTTTTTTTTTTTTCTTTTTTTTTCCAGGCACAAGCAGTTCTGCAGTAGCTCAGAAGAAAGAAATCCTAACTCGCCCCTTCCTGTGAATCTCCTGAGCACCTCTTTGCAGCAGGGCTGTGTGTGTTTGAAAGGACATTTATCTGTCCTATCTTCACAACTAATCAGCCCCTCTCCTCTCCTCCCCAGTTCTGCCATGCTCACAGACAGGGTAAATAAAACAATACTGGATAAAAACAGAATTTCCAGCCGTTGTGGTATTTCAAGGTCTTCTCAAAGCCTGATCTCTCAGAGCCCAGTGAAACACTAAGATGCCCAGTGTGTTTCGCTCATGAATTTCCAGCAGCAGTAGCATTAGATGTACCCATGGAAATCATTATGTGGGGAACATTTGGGTGGGAAGAGATTGAATACTTGCACTGGGAAGAAGATGAATAATAACACAATTTCCTCCAGTGGCTTGAGGGCTTTCTCTTGTTTCCTTCTGAAGGAGCTTTGTTGGCCTTGCAGCTGCTGGGTGGCAGATGCTGATTTAGTGGGGCAAGGCCCCCCCCGTGCCCTCCTGAGCCCGCGCTCTGCCGTGCCATACACATTTCCCTTGAAATCCATGGCTGCTTATGCGTCATGGATGATGCCCACGAGTTTGCTGGCAGCCCTGCCTGCAGATGCAGTAATTAATCATCGAGTGACAGGGTGGCAGTGCCCCTCATTGACTTGGGGGTGATTAAGAAGGGTTTGCTTTCTCCCTGCCTGACAAAGGACAGCGCTGAGCTGAGCAGGGCTGCTCGCTGGGGAAGCACTGCTCCGGAACCACGGCAGAGCCCTGCATTTCCAGCAACATTTTCCATGCACAAGTGTCACAAAGTGCTTTGCAAACCAGCGAGATGGGGGACTCAGGGAATGTGCAAACTCCACTATTCTGCAACTTTCCTATTCACTTACCCCTTGAGGCATTCCAGCCTGTTGTAAGGCTATGAGACACCAAGCCACTGGAGAAGTTGCCTGGCATAGCAGAGAATTTTTCTAGAGGAAGAGCTTTACTGTTCTGGAACTGAGTATTTGCAGCTCCCCAAGGTGTTAAAAATACAGTTGCCACTATTGAGTTTTGGTATTTCTACGTGCTAATCTAGTGCTGGGGGTGAAGAAGAACAGGAAATCGTTTTGCGTGGCATGCATTTAAAATGAGCTCCTGAACGCCTGAGTTTGGGCAGATCTCCCACCCAGCTAAATGAGAGATTTTTCTGGATAAGAATCTTGGCATTTGGCTATAAGCTGCTATTAAGAAGTAGAACGGTTTTCACTCATGAATATTCATGTAGCTGTATTGAAATGTGTATACTATCAGCACACAACTTTGCAAATGCTTGGTTCCAGTTGTACTGGGGAAGGGAGGCAGCTGGTCATCAGTTCACCTCCCAGCAGGGGCTTACACAAGGCAGTGGCTGTGTCAGCCTACCTGCGCCAGCTGCTATTATCTCTCCTCTATTTCACACAGGAAAGAAGCATTTCTCATCCTCATAGTCACTTTCCTCCACCTGCTTGCATGGGAAATGGCTTTTATCATTTTCTGCTTAAAACTCTTGGCATATTTATTATTAATATTCTTATTATTACTCAATTGGGTAAAAAGAAAAGCAATTAGAAAGACTTCACTGGGAACAATTAAATACAATAGTGGTGGAGCAATTAACCTGCAGATTAAGCATATTTTGGCAAGCTCTGTTCTTTGTTTGCCCTCCCTTTAAGTACCTGTTGTGGAGGTGGGCTCTGACAGGTCATCTATGGGGCTGAGAGCAGCCTGAGTCCTCGTGGAGGAGGGAGAGGCTGGAACTGGGCTGTCAGGAGTCATGGACTTTTGCTGTTCCAGCTCTTTACCAGGTTTTCCCTCCTTTGATTGTTGCTAAATCAAAACCATTTGTCCCCCTAATAGACTTCGGTACCACACAGACCAGCGGAGCAGAGAGAAATTAAAAAGCAAGGGAGTTCTGTGGTACAGCAGAGAGGGCTCAGGAACCTCCAGCTGCCCACCCCAGGATTTGGCATCAGCCACAACAGGAATATTCTCACAGCTATTTTCTTTCAGGCAGACAGATATAAAATTACAGAGTCAGGGGTCTTCACCCAGTGAACAACCATGGAAAGAGTAGGTGCAAGGATTTATGGTTTTGGACAATTTGCAAAGTTTTATTTAGTTTGTTTTAACCTCTTCCCTGAGGAATCCATTTTAGCTTGTTCTTTAACCTCTGCCTATTTTCTCTTTGATTGTCTTTAAGCTTGAATTCATTCGGTGTCTTAAACTCTCGACCTAGGCTGCAGGAATTTCTAAAGGTGTATTTATTTTCTTACTTTTAGCTTTGCTTTACTGCTGTCAATGGTTTTCTCACAACCCAAGCTCAGCCTTGATGAAGACAAAGTAGATTAACTACTGTTCCCACTCCTGGGTTCACCAGGAAAGAAATCTGTGGGAGCTGCAATATCAACAACAATCTCTTAAAATCCTCTGAAACTGATTCTGAAATACCCTCAGACTATCCTCTGAAGTGGGAATTTTGGAGAATCAAAGCAAATATTAAGTTGGGAAAGATTTCTTTAAGCCCTCAGGTCCAATCTCCCTTTTCAAAGCCACTGTTGGAAGTAAAATCCATTGGGAATTTTTAGTTTGCCTTCAGTTACTAAACCAATGGCATGTGCTTAGGCCATGCTTCCAGTCTTTCCAGTGAGACTGGGAGAGCTTGAAAAAGACCTTTGAAGGAACAAGATGAGGTTCTTAACTGACTTCATGCTTCAAGAAAGGGAAGTTTTATGGTATTTAGTAAACTGGGTAGCAATCACCATAAAACCTCAAGGCTGGCGACACCGAATTTGAGAGTATTCATCTTAGGAGCCTGGAAGATGTTTAATTTTTGTGCTTTACTGGATGAAAAAGTCAAAATTTAAAAAAAAATAAAGAAATTATGGAGTCAATTTGTTCTTTTTTCTTTTTAGATTACACCCATTTGATAAATAATTAAAGTGGGGTCATCAGGTCATAGGGATATTTTCCTTGGCTTGATGCAAAACAAATCATGTCATTTTTAGGTACTGATAACCTCTTGTCCAGAGTCATGACATTGCTTTTCCATCTGAAGCATTGCTTAGAAATGAAACTTCTGAATGTTCTTACTGAACAACAGCGAAATTCAACACTTTGCGTTTCTGAGTTCGTCAAGTGAAATTATTTATACATTTTGATCCAACTAAGCTAAGACATTCCAAGGGCTCCAGATGGATTGGGAGAATATGAGATGTGTTGGGAACTGCTTCAGCTTTGTTCAGTCCTGCTGAGCATCAAGGTCCTGTCTCCAGGCTGCACAGGGAGAGGCTGGCAGTGAGGAACACAAGCCAGGTTTCCATTGCCCATGTTGTCACTCTTCTTGTCTCCCAGACTGCTCTTTAGGGAGAGGCACCCAGCTTTGAAGGAAACCAAGGGAAATAAGGAGAGAAGCCACAAATGAGCTTGAATGTAGTAAAAAAAATAGATAAATGTTTTGGGGAAGTTGTCATGATTATTATAGGATGAGGAAGAAGTGTGTCCAATTTATTAATAGTCTAATTATCTAATGAATTAAGCAGCTGCCTATGTTTGCCCTCAGAATGCAGAGATTTTTATAAGGACAAAGAAGAAGTTCAAGTTGTTTTATCTAGGCATCTCAGGGAGTCAGTCTATTGCTAGAAAGGGAAGGTGAATTCCATTAAACTGGTGGAAATTATAAGAAAATCATGATCAAAGAATTTTATTTCAGGACTGGTTTATACATAAGTGAGCTTGTAGAGCAATGGATAGAGAAGTATTTCTGCTGGGGTTCACAGACACAGGTTGGTGGCTCAGTTGAAACCTTGATTTCTGTGTCACTGCTCAAGGAATGAAAAACCACAGTGAGGCTGAAATCTGCTCCAAACATCAATCTAGAATTTGAAATAATTTCATTAAAAGTTACTTTAATAATTGAAGCAGAGATTGTTCCAAGAGGATTACAGTAAGTGTTTGTAAGACATGAATCTGTTCAAAAAGCAAAAATAAAAGACATATTCCTGTCAAGTCAAGTGGTTCTGTAACATGCTACCACACTATCACATAAGGAATAAGGACTGTGAGTGAAGGAATAACTGAGCACTCTGTGATAGAAAAGATCCTAATCACCTCATACTGCAGAGAGGACTAAATCTGCAGGATTTGTTAACATCTGAAAATATTAAATGAACAAATACAAGCTCAGTAAGCTTTACAGATTTATCTCTCGCTAGTGGGGAATCTGAAAGCATTTCAGCAGGCAGTGTTGTACCGCACATTTGTGGCTCCCACGGATGCTCTGGTGCTGTGACTTTCTCCTAAATGCAGGTTTGAGCAGGAGGGTGCCCAGTCCTTGTTTGTCTCTGGAGGTAATTCCAAGCCTTGCTCTTTGGCTGCTGCCATCTAAAAGGGCTTCAGAGAGCCACGGTCTTTGGCTCACTGCCCTCGGACAGACCTGTGGGATGCTTGGGAGCATCAGTGTTGTTCTTCAAGTACTGATCATGTCCTGAGCCTCCCAGAGCTACAGGGACAGCCAGCAAGGGTTTCCAACCCCTCCATCCATGAATATTCAGGGATTTGGGTCTCGGTGCTATTCACAGCCATCCTTGGTGTCCTAACAGTCCGGGAGGAGGTGGTTGTCCCCACAGCTCCTGCCCTGAAAGGTCCTGGTGAGGCTTTTTCCTTGTCCCTACCCTGCCTTATCTCCTTGAGGGCAGTCACACTGCTCTCAGCTGCTCCAAGGCTCTGATATTTGGTGCCTTTCTGGTCCCCATTTTTGACTCTTCTGGCACCTCTGCAAAAAGAGAAACAAGTGTTCACATCTCCTTTAAAAATGGTCATCAGCTTTTATATGGTCTACTTCCATCCAAACTGTTTAATTTGAACTGGTTTTCTAAAAGGACGAATAAAAACACAGCCTAAACCAAAAAACAAATCCAAAAATCTTAGAAGCAAACAGTCTTTGAAACTGCTTGCTCTCAGTTCTAGTAGAGCTTGAGGTATTTCAGAGTGAATTTTTTCAAAAGCTGCTTTCCTGCTGTGGAACGTGAGCTGCAGGCTGGAGATAGCACTTCTCAAAAAGGGGAACCGGCTCCTGAAGTATTAGAATAGAAGCAGGTGACTGTGATGCTGATTAAAAAGAAGGCCCTATGTCTAAATTCTGATTCAGCAAAAAGATATCGCAGAACTTCAAGGAAGTCAGAGAAGCCAGATGGGATTTCGGCGGGGGTTTGTTTGTTTGTTTATTTACTTCCTTGCTTTAATTTTCATAATGAAAAATCAAACTTTTAAAAATGAAGCAAATGCACATTTGTTTATTCCTCTGCAAATCATTCATTTTAGTAAGACATGTTACCCTTATTTCAATCTGCTTGAGCCTTTTGCATACCAAAAAAGCCTTTTTCATCTTATGGCAACAGTCTTGGACTCAGCAGATTATTTTCCTCATCCAGGTGTGGGGATAACCCCAAACATTTTCACTTCTCTATGTTTGCTGCTGATTGTGAGACAGTGGGATATACTCTGCAGTATCTGACTCCTGGAAAGTCCTGTGCTTTCTTTTCTGTATCTCTTTATGTATTTCTAAGGTTTTTCTTTGTAGAGAATTGCTTTTCTCTTTGCTGCCCCCAATTGCTTCTTCTTGCACCTTCTGCTTGTGTCTCTTTCTCTGCCTTTCCCCAGAGTGCCTGGTGCTGCCTGCAGAGCCTGTAGCCATCATCTGAGAAAGGAGAAACAAACTCCCCTGATTGTACCCAAGGATGGCACGAGCAGGGAGAATAAGAAGAGAGCCCATGCACAGCTTCTCACACACATTGTGTCAAAAGGTTTTCCCCACCAGAGTTCCAGTCAGTCCCTCCAATCAATTATTTTGTTGTGAAAAACCACCAGTCCCATTCTCAGCTGCTATGCCCAGGAGCAGCTGAACAAATTGCCATGTATTAGTAAAAGAAAGATTTTGCTAAATGTGGATGAAAATCCTCAATCTTTTCTTAGTTACCATCTGGAGAAAATTTATCATTTTCAAGTTTTCTGATTGACTTCTGTAGTAAAACTGACCTTCAATTCTGTTCTTCAGAGATATCTAGAAGAGATTAATGAAAATATAAACTCTGGTAAATCCTTTTTATTTCAATTAATCTTAAAAGTGCTTTCAGCTGATATGAATTAGACCAGTTCCTCAAGCAAAATAACAAAATCAGTCAAAGTCTATTAACCCCACTGGCAGTGCCTGCTGTATTTCCAGTAGGTTTTTCCTAAAATTCAAATCCTCTCCTTATTTAGTTTTGGTTTTTTGTTGTTTTGCTTTTTTTTTAAATAAGTTAGCAAAGCATTGGAAGATTAAATTTGATTCAAAGTGTTTCAGTGTTTTGCATCTTAATCTCATCTAATTTCTCAGACAGTGGGTTCTCAGCGACACTTGAGAAAATGTGACCTTTGAATTTTCTGTTGTGACGTTTTTAATCAGTCAGCTGGGGAAACCTTGAAAGCAAAGTTATCTCAGGGGTTTTTTTTTAGCAAGTCGCTCCTGTGGATTGGAAGTTATCAGCGTCTTCCAACTGATATGCCGTAGTTTTGAAAATGTTCTTTCTGTTTTATATGAAGCAATTGCATCTGAACTTTTGGGGCTTTGCTGATGAACGGATGACTCATTTAGAAGCATTTTACAGGATAGCAGCAGATCTGTTCTTAATCAGTTTTGAGCGAGGAGATCCAGGCGAATTTTAAATACTGTGCTTTCATTATGAAGTTAGATTTTATTCATGAGATTCTCATTGACCTTTTAAGTAAGATACACAGTTACCATGCCAGAATTTCCAACAAACTGTGGGAGTTTGAGTAAAACTTTCTTAACTTTTTTCCCCTGAAAAAGGGGATATGTGGCTTCAAGTGAGTTGGGAATTAATCAAGAGTGCTTTTGTTTTTCTGGGCCCTGCTCAAAGCAAGCAGTGTTTAGGCAATATTTCTGTTTATGATTCCTCTGAGGGTCCAGGGCACAGACACATTTCTCCATTTGATAGACAAACTAGATAATGTGCCTGTTGAGATTCTCTGTGGGGATGAGCAGAGACCTCTTGACATCTGGGCACTTTATTCCTTTTGGTGCATTCCTTGCGTGTCTAGCAAGTCTTTGGAATTCTCCACCTGTAGAGAGGGACACACACAAGATGTTCTGATCTTCACTGACCCCATACTCTCTCAGTGAAAATGATGTCTTAATCTGATTTAAAACATCCCTGAGGTAATCTGGAAGGCTCAGCCACTTCTGACAACTGGGAAAAAAGCTAATTTCCAAAACTAAGTATCCCAGACTAGTATTCCTTTTGGGTTGGCCTTACCAGACTTTATTTATTCTTTTCCATGTAGGGCAATAAAAAGAATCAGAGTGTCAGTAAGTGTCATTGGAAGTGATAACTGATCTCCTGATGATCAGAGCTCCTGCTAATATACATTTATGTCCCACTAATTTCATGGGTGCTGTACCAAAATGACAGACCACATTGGCAGCCATTCACTGGGAGTTTGCTGGCAATATTCCAAGTATAAAGGATAGAGGGAGTATAAAAGAATGCACCCCGTTTAAAACCAAACATACCAATACAAGTGGTACAGTTTACCCCTGTAAAAAAGAAAGAACAAAATATTACCTAGTTGTGTAAGACAACACTACTATTAGTCCAAGGAAGTTATACTTGCAAAACACAGCACTCACCAAATTGAGTGAGAAATGCTGTCAGGGTGCTGCTCATTGCATACTGGCAATTTGTGTGAGACAGGAGGGAGCATCTACTCTGTCCTTGTTGCTACAGAGGCTCTTGGGATTTCATTTGTTGCTCCCAAGTTCCTCTTAGAGGGGATAGAGAGAATAATCATTCCTCATTCACCTTTACCAGCCAGCCACTCTTCCATGGCTCTGTCACTTCCTCATCCCATCACCTCCTCCCGCAGTTAAAGTTTATTTAATCTCTCCCAGTGCCAAAACCGTCTAATGTCTTTGACTTTTTGTCCTTCCCTGTGTCTTCAGTGGCTTTGGCCTGTTCCATTTGAATGCAGTTCATGCAGTATTCAAGTGTGGGCAAATTTGGGGCTCATTCAGTGGCACAGAGATGCTTTTCCTGCTACTCTTGGTTGCTTTCACACCTTACATTCTGTTTACCTTTCCAGCCTGCCTCAGGGCAATGAACAGATGTTTTTGTTGAGCAATCTGCAGCAACTCTATGATCTCTTTGCAGAATGATAATGGCTAATTTAGAGATTATCATTGCATATGTGTATTT
Source organism: Anthoscopus minutus (assembly GCA_013399455.1). NCBI lineage: Eukaryota > Metazoa > Chordata > Aves > Passeriformes > Paridae > Anthoscopus > Anthoscopus minutus. The sequence continues at coordinate 837,187 of VWYI01013654.1, forward strand.
AGTGTTGTTTTCCCCATGTGCATTGTTTTGCATTTATCAACATTGAATTTAATCTGCCAGTTTCTTCCTTCCTCAGAACTTTATGATCAGTTTTAGTTTTACTACCCTGAATAATTTTATACCATCAGCAAAACTGCAGGTTATCCTTAGGGTTAATATTATTCAATATTTTCATTAATATCTGCAAAAAAAATGTTTCAGTGTGTGAGTTTAATTTCCTAATAGCACAAAGTTGGGAAATCTTCATTTCAGAAGATGCTCTGCATATTATAAATTAATAAATATATGACTTTGGGCACTGGAATAATGAAAATCAAAGTAAATGCAATAGTGTAAACTGCAAAGTCATTCTAGTTCTACATTATATTGACATTATAAAACAATTATGCACATTTAAGAGTATATAGCAACCTGACACGTCAATCAGTCTGCAAATGGACTCTCAGCCACTGGACTTATACAGCTCTAAAAAGTCAAACCTAGTCTTTGGAGATAACAGAAGCTGCATATCCTGCAGAGATAAAGGATTGGTGTTATTGTGTGAGGTGCTGGATTGCCAGGTGAACCTCTGCCAGATCATGCTCAATGGAAACTCATTCAGGTTAGAGACATGCAGGTCAGATAACCTGTGGACTGGGAAATTTGTCTACAAGAAGCATTTCAAAGAGGAAAGCTGATTTCCCTTTATAAATGAACCGAGGAACAGAACCTTGTGAGCTAATGGTGCCACTGGTGTGGGAGCAAAGAAGCATAAACTGATCATGGATAGATTTAACCTGGAAATTAACTGCAGCTTTCTGTCAGCTGGGTGAGAAGCAATTGCAAAATGAGCTTGAAGCCTTTGTGGGAGAGTTGGGTTCCAGGATTGTCCCCCTCCTCAGCTGGCTGGCTGTGCCCTTCCAGCAGGAGTGCATCTCTGGGTTTCCTGTGCTCAAGACAACCCTGAGATGTGTAAAAAGTCCCTTTTTCTCCAGCCCAGCTGTCCAAGAACAAGTCTGAAATCTTTGGCTCTCGGTCTCAAGGTTGTTTATTGTTGGTTATCAGGAAACATTTTCAGCCTGGCCTGCAAAGCTCTGTTCAGCAGAGCAGACCCAGGCACTCTCTTCTCCCACAGGGCTGGTGCTCTCTTTTATACTATAAACTACCTTTACTTTATTTATAGTTACTTTCCAATAGCTGTCACCTATGTCAGACTGTGTCCTTTTGCTCTACACCAATGCCAAAGTGCCACCATCACCCAAGAGATGGAGGCTGGGAAGAAGAAGGAAGGAGGACAGGACAAGGCCCAGTTCCCTCCATCTTGCCTCCCAGCTCACCATAGTAAGAATCCTAACTCTACACTTTTGTGACTTTTCCTTCTTCACACAGTGATGGGAATTTGTTCCATGGATCAAACTCAAAGTCACAGGGGTCTCTGGCTGCATGCCAGGGTCTCTGACCCCCCTGCCAGGGCTTCAAACCCCCCTGGGCTGGGCTCAGATCAGCCAGGACGGTCAGAGGGATGTCCTGGGTTCCCACAAGTGGACGCCTCGCCTTCAGCATCCTGCCAGAGCTATCTCATCCTCTCCTCTTTACTGCAGAGTGGCTCAAAAGGTGTCTCCTTGCTGCTGGAAACAGCACTGGCTCTGACAAGCAGCAGGGACCAGCCCTGTTCTCCAGGAAGTGCTGGATAAGGATAATTCTGCTGTGAAACTCCTGGCCATGATGGCAAGAGTTGGGAGCTAATCAAGCTCAGATGATTTTCAACAAGTTACATTCATTAACATTTCTACATATGGAGGAAAAAACTTCAAGAGCAGCCCAGAACGCTGGAGTCCTCCATCTGTAAGAGAACCCATGCAATGAACACCAACAGTTTCTTCACTGTGTATTAGAAGGTCTGAATATTTTGACACATTTTTAGGTTTCAATTTTTGGCAATTCCCCTACAATAGCAGTCAGTTTATGCCAGTCACAGATTGTGGATGCAGCCACAGTCAGAAACCAAAGAATTCAAATACTTTTTTTTCCAAAGAAATAGATTCCTTTAATCTTGAGCCTACAGTTATCTTGGTTTTGAGGAGACTTAATGCTGCAAAAGTCAAAATCACTGCTGCTTTCTCCCACTTGTTTGGTTTTGTTTTGTTGGGGTGGTTTGTTTTTTCTTTTGTTTGGGTTTTGTTAATTTGTTTATTTGTTTCTTGTTTTGGGGTTTTTTTTTGCTTGTTTCGATAAGTTTTTTTTTGCTTGTTTTGATAAGTTTTTTTCTGCAATGGAAAACTTACTGACACTGACAAACTTCTCGTCTTTGCACGTGCCACTTTGCAGAAGCAAAGTAAATATAAAAAGCATATTAATATAAAGAAAAATGCCATGGAGAAATCTGAAAAGAAAACACTCAAAGGAAAAACATGCTTGGAAAAGTGATGGCAATTCAGTAGCCACAATCTGCTCAAACCAAAAGGAATTGTGAATTTTTCTTCTTTTATCTTTCGTTGGAGCGAGTGGTTCAGCATCCTTTCTACCAGCTGACGTGAAGAGGACAAAGGCCACTTGAAATCACTTTTACTAAGAACATTTGAGTCTTTTTTCCTTAGATGTGACTGCTAGGACAGTTCTAGTTCAAAGACTCCAGGATGAAGAGTAAGGTAGGAAGTACCAGAATTGTTGTTTTTTTTTCTACTGTTTGTTTTTTTTCCCCCTTTATTTCTATTCCACAACATGGTGAGTCCAGGGTCCTCATCAGAGCCTCCTAGCCCCAGGGCTTGCTAAAAAAACCCCTCACTTTCCTGCCCAGCTGGGCATGGAAACCATCCACGTGCCGGGCTCATGTGCTCTGCTGAGAGTACAGATAATAATAAATTGGTGCTGTTTCAATGAATTTTATGTACAACCTGAGGCAGAGATTAGACCTGGGTTGTTTTTTTTTTGTCCTGTTTGTGTAAACCTTATTGAGGAAGTTGCTGTCACACTTCACATTCCATTTATTTTCTTAATGGTTCATAAAAGATTACTAAGTGAATAATGAATGTTTCAATTAAGCACACAGATTGTTATCTAGGTCAATAAATTGCTTTCAAACCTTGGTAATGTCTGCTGGTGATGTAAAAATTTTGGAATAATCATTATAGATGCATTTAATACATATTACTGTTTATTAACCCTCAGTTAAGCATTTACAAATAAATTTCTGCTAATATAGAATATGGTTAGAATTCATTCAATGGAGAGTGCCTGTTATTCTAACATAATTTTGCACTCCTGAATTCTTCAAGAAAATCAGAAAGAAAATGGCCATGGAGTATCTTAGACAAGAAGGAGAGAAGGAGACATATTTATTAATCTAACAAAATTTTATGGAGTCAAGGTGGGATACAGAGCTTGTTCCATTTTCAGGGGAGAGGACAAGCATGAGCAGAGAACAATTCATCACAACACTCTTACCACAGGATTAATTTTCTGCTGTACTAAATATAAATTGGCCTGAAGAAAATAATTTCAGCAGAACTGGATATGAGCACCATAGCTGGCCAGAAAATTGGCTGACTGATGGTAAACAATGGAGGCATCAAACTGTCAGATTGTAGCTAAAAAATATAGCAGAGGAATCTGTCTTAAGATTGTTCTTATTTAACATCACCTTTAGTGATCAGGAAGAAGGCATGAGAAGCATATTAGTTAAATAGGCAGATGGTGTTGCCTTGGAAGCCAATCAAACTTCAGAGATGACAGAAATATTGCTAAAGATCTGTAAAAGTCAGGATAAGGGATGAGGGACAAAAACAGAAACAGTTTGAATTGGTGGAGATGCAAGTGTTGAGGGGAAGATGTCCCAAAGCACTGATGGAGAAGGAACAGTGACAGCAGGAAGATGCAGCTTCAAAACCAGGACAGCTCTTTGGAGCTAACAGCACTGAGGTATCTGTGATCATGAAAAATGGAAGTAATATCTCTGCTAAGTGTGTTTTTCCTATAGATGTTGCTGCCATCATCATTTTCTAAGTGCATTTTGTACCTCTCTCAGCCCTAGATGAAGAGCTAAGGTGGCCTTGGATTTGTTGACAAAAGCTCAGTCAGGGCCAGCCTGAAGCCCTGCTAATTAGTGTTGTTTATTATAAGGTAGGTTGGCACATTTCTAGCTCTACCTCTGCTGGTAAAAACCCAGTTACTTTTAGGTCAGAGGTTGTGGTGCTGTAGAGAGCAGCTCACTACAGATAGCAGTGGCTGAACAAAGAACCAAACAATCACCCTCTAAGTGCAGAGACCTGAAATCCCTATAGCCAAGAAGAATGCTAATTAATTCACCAGCAGCTGGGGGAGATCATGATGCTAATCATCCTGGTCTGTTAATGACCTGGGAGACGCAGACTGCACAGCATCCATGGTGTCTTCTCAGCCAGCCTGGATTAGAATGAGGACCTTCTGCTGCACCCTCCTCTGGCACTGCAGTGCTGCTCCAAGTCTGGAGGCAGCTTTGATGCCCTGGGCCTTTGGGTTTTCTGTTCTGCATTGCTGTGTGGCTTTTTATTCAGGGCTGCTAGGATCTTTTCTCAGGGTGATGAAGACACAACAATCCTACTTCAATTGGGGACTCGAACATTTTTTTCAAATTTCAGGCCCAAAGTATAAACAACATGGAAGGAGGAGGGTGGGCAGGTGGGATTTCTGTGTGCAAATGGACCCAAACATAAACATGTGAGATCTGGGGCCTGGGTCCTCCTTTGCTTCCACCTTGGAGCCATCCAGGCAGAGCCCGAGTGCAGCACTGGTACTGCCAGGGTGTGGCCTTTGAAGGCATCAATAAATGTCCTTTATTCCTCTGAACTCCATCTAACCTCTGTTCCAGCTCCTCAAGACATCAGCTTCCACCTTCATGGAGTCCCCTCAACAGTCCCCCTTCCCCCACAAAATATGAAGATTTGGCAAATCAAGGCACATTTGAAATAATATTGTGAATTTTTTATGGTGACGTGTATGGAGCTGCTCGTGTTCTCAGTCTGATTGATAAGGCATTTAAGATACACATGGAAATGCAACAAGATCAGAGGGAAATAAAGGACCCCCTTGGGTGCTCGTCCCACAGGAGACCACAGAGAAGCAAATACCCAGTGTCCCTGAAGTGTCCCCCTGGTGTCTCCCTGGTGGCTCCCTGGTGTCCAGGGTGAGGATACTTGAAAATGCACAGATTCAAGGCATGAGAATCTGAACCAAACCTCAGATACATGTTCAGATGGAGTAGTTCTAATGGGCCCACTACTGTGACCAGATAACCGTTCACTCAGTTTTTATTTTTCAAAAGAGATTTTTTAAAAGTTAGCATTCAAGAAGAGATAATTTAACCTAGCCTCAAGATCTTTGTATTTTCTAGGGTAGAAGCTTAGCTAACAGAGCAATTGCAAGGACTGTACAAGGAATGAGTAATAGATGGATGTAACAGTGGTACAACACTGTGAATGGAAAAATACCAAAGATTTTAGAAGTGGTGGAAAGCTTCCTGTGTATTCCCTTAAACACATATATTTTCTGGATCCAAAATCTCTCTGTGTCTAAGAATGAACGCAGTGATTTTTATATGAGGCAGCACTAAAAATCACACTCAAATTCCCAGTCAAAAATTGAACGCTTCTGATATTTACCATTAACCCAAGACAACAAAAAAAGAGGATTTGTTCACTTGAAACCTCCTAATGTAATGTCAATTGCATTTAGTTATGGAAAATCTAAATAAAACACATATCAAACATAAATAAATACAAATCAAGTTCTTAATCAGAGTTGGTACAGCAGTTTCCATCCCCTGCAATCAGTTCTGTAATTGCCTCACCTGGAGCTGAAATGTCATCTCTCCAGAGAGGAGGAGGACTGTTGTCTTTTCAAAAGATGATAATGGATTTGATAGAATATGATTCACAAAGGATTTTTTAGTTTTCTGGCATGGCATATTAGAGAAATTTTAGTGAGATAAGTGAATCCCTTTTAACTGTCCTTGAGTGAAGAACAAAAATGGGAAGTGAATTGAGAGCTACCTACAAATGCTCTTTATTATCACGTCAAGAGCAATGTCCTGCTCCGCTGGAACGTGTTTAAACCATTCCCTGCCTCCCTGACCCTCATGTCATAGAGCAAATTGTGTATTGCCATGGAGGATTTGTGGTTCTGCCTGCTCTGAGAGGAGGAGCCCCTTGGGAGAGACATTCAAGCATGGCCTCAGTGCCAGGAATGTCATCTCTCTTATGGGATCCCCAGGGGGAAATCGAGGCCTGCTTATCTCATTTTCATGATAAGAGCTGTAGGAGGAAGCAAGGGCCTGCTGAAACCTTTTTGTTCTGTCATCATCTATTATGCTGTGAATTTCAACACATCTTTTCTGGCTGGAAACAGAGTTCTTCATCATCCCCTCACATCCTGCAGGTTGCCTGCTTGGAGAGAGCAAATTTCCCTAAACTGTCAAAACTTCTTTCTGGTTTGATATTCCTCCACCATCCAAGCATCCCATGAATCCCCACTATTTTTAAAGTACTATTTGTCGAGTATTTACTCATGTGTGCAGTTAGGATGTGGTGTGCATGCTTTTGATAGTGGAAATTTTTAGAAAGTTTTCCATTTTCTGTGATACAGACTGCTGTGGCCTGACTACAACCCCACTCCCTGAACAGGTGTTTATTTTAGTTTCCCTCCTGTCATTAGTGTCCTACATGTAAATTAGGTCCTGCTCATCATGACAGACAGAATTCCCAAAGAAAGTGGTGCAGAGACCTTTCCCAGTGACTTTGGGAAGAAAGCAATGAAGCACAGCAGGGAAGGAGCTCTGACATAAGACAGTAGCTCCAATCTTTCCCAAATTACACAGCTCCAAGGAAATACCCAGTCCCCATGCATAGGGACATCAGTCATTTTATCTTGGCAGAATAAATAGATTGTGCACCAGGACTGTGCTTCTGACAGCTCCTCAGTGCAGATAAAACCAATAATTGTGCTGATAACAGAGTCACTAAGATGGATAGGTGTGTGTGGGGAAAAGCCAAGCACATTTTGAAGACACATGGCCAATTTAGCAACTTTCAAACTGTTTGACTAAAATGTAAATAGAACTCCTGATGTCAAATGCAGCTCAATAAATACTAAACACTGAACAATATGGCCATCAAGCATGGAAAATCAAGTTACACAAATTGTAAGGCTCTCAACTTGGCAAGGGTTTTTTTTTAGCTTAAGATTTAGTAGCAAAACTAATATTTTTAAATTGTACCAGATGTCTCTTCCAAAAGGAATGTGCAAATTATCTTCTGGCAGATGAGATAGATACTTATACTTCTAATTTCATACAGAAGGAATGTGTCTATGTGTCTAGAAGGACATTTATGTGAATTCACATGAATGTCTGCACATGTCCAAAGGTATGAGTTAAAATGTTAAAAGTAAAATGGCAAATTCAAACAAGGAAATCCAAATATTTCCCCAATGAGTCAAGCTTTTCACTGTAGGTCTGTGCATACTATACATAGCTAAAATAGAGAATAAGTAATGACAATCCTGATGGGCACAGCCCATAAATTTGCCCATAAATTTGCCCGTAAAATTGCGCATTTAATTGGGCAATACCTCAAGGTAGCCTGTCTAAAGGTGTTTAGGGTGACAGAAAAAAGCCATTTGGGTATGCACTTTGTTTCCTAATGAGAAATTCAGTGGGGCAGTTATAATTTATTACAGAAAAATGGGAATAAACAACTCCAAGGTAGGGCAACTTGACCTGCTCCTCAATATAACATCAAGCACACAGGACTCACACAGGACCCAGCTGTCACTGCCCTTGTTCACAGCCCGTGCCCCCTGCACCATCACCTTCACAAATGTCCCACAAATGTCCCACAAATGAAGAGCTGAACTTCCATGTTCTCTTTGTGCCTTTCCATTTTGAGCTCTTTTGCTCCCCCTTTTCTCTCAGATCACACTCAGTCAACAAAGGCAATACTTCTTTATTCAAGGGTGGATTATAAGAGCTGCAAAGCCTAAGTGAGGCAATGCAGGAATCCTGGTTTGTTATGGCCATGTGTCTTTTAGGTTCTCTGATGTCTAAGAAGATGTAAATGCCAAATTTAACTTTTTCTTACATAGTTGTTTCTTGTAGATTTGTTTGATGTCTGGTAGGAGTTGAAAAGGCAACTTTTCTCTGCTAATAGCTTCTCTTTACTCTTTCTGACAACCTACTTTCAAAAGACTTTTAAGAACTTGATATATTTAAAAATTTTCCTGGCTGTCAAATTTGCTTTAATTTGGACAACAAGATCAAAAGTCATTAAGGGAGAACAGGCACAGAAATGAACAGGCATATGCATACACAACCACTATGCAGGGTAAAATCCATGGAGCCTATGCTGAAACAAAAATACTTTGGCACGTTTCAGATGACTGTAGTTTTATCAGCCTGAGGGACAAGGAACAGGAACAGATGAATACTACATAAATAACGATCCTGTTCCAACATTTAGAAAGATCAAAGGAGGAGAAATAATGAATAAAGTGACATAATAGTCATCAGAGAACTCAATGATCATAGAATTGTCTCAAAAGATACAGAGAAATGTGCACAGATAAGGCACTAATTTGAACCTAAATCCTTCTCACACAGTCAGATTTCAGTTAAAGCTTGCAGAGGCTTAGAGCTTCCACCTCCTCTGCTGATCACTTTGTTTACAGAATGGCTACCACAGATTTTTGCCAGTAATGGATTATGAGGGGGGTTATTGGCTGATAGATAAATCACAAATTGGATGAAAGAAATATTAATTTCTGATTTTCTTCAAATTTTAGGCTACTGCCAGTCATCAAGTTACCCACCAGCATAACAGTGAAGATCATTAGCATATGCATATTTTTTCATTATATTATGATGCATCAGTCATAAAAAGAAGTCACAGGTACCATCCTACCTGCTCTTTCTATCACTGGCCACTATGTTGCTCTCCTACATCAACTGGGATTTTACAAGGTGGAAATATTCATTTTCTGGAAGCAGGAACATGATCCAGACCTCTACTTGCCCACACAGAGGAAGTTATTGCTGATAATTGCTAACTGCAGCTCAGTAAACCTAATGGATAGCCAATCACTCTGGTGCAAGTGCATTGAGCATTAATAAAGTAACTTAATTTCACCATTTTGTATTTGCCACACTGCTTGCTTTGATCTCTGCTAAATTGGATCATTACCTTGTTAAACTGAAACCAACTAATTTTCCCAATTGTCTTTTATGAACAGAAAGAAATCATTGAGCTGCTGTGGAGAACTATGAACATGATAAACATGAAAAATTAAAATCCAGCTTTTCTTCCTGCCCTTGTGCCCTGCAGTTTCTGGACGTGTGCTGTGCTGACTGATTAATGATAGGCTGGAGATGGATTGCCAGAACAATCAGCCTGACAAATGCTTCTCAAGGAGGCAAACTGGGGAGGGTTGGGAATATGCTTTTTTTATCAGACCCTCACTTTTACTGGAAGGACTGTCCAGCCTGGTGTTCTCATGGGAGAGGGGTGTGCAAGAATAGAATTATGCAATTATTTGACCTGGGCATGCTGAGTGCTAAAACCCCATCAGAAAGCCTTGCTTCGGGGAGGCTTCTGTGGAGCAGGAGCTGGAAGGAGCTACAGTACCTTGCTGGATAACCCTGGTTTATCCTTGCAAGGCTGCAGCTTCCATGACCTGAGTTTTGGATTAAAACAATATGGGAGAAGCTTTAGTTCTGGGAAAACAAGTGGGATCTCATAGGACTTTGAGTCAGAAAAGTCCCTGGCTGCCACTAAAACTCATGACCCAAGCGATGTAAGAGTGGATCAGGCAGAGGCCATCTTCTCTAATTTAAACAGTGAAACAGAAATCAATTTTCCTGCCTCTGCTCACAGGGTCTGTACTTTCACCTCTCAAGAACTGGTCTGAGTCTTCACTCTGAGGGGAAGCAGGACTTGTTTTACTGTACTTACTCACACCCATGTTGAGCCAACCATTTAGCAGCACCACGCCTCATTGACTGGATGTGTCCTTCCTTTTGAATACTAAGCCTCTGCTGGAAAAAGCCAAGCTTTTGTGATTTATTTCAGATTACTGCCGCTTGTTGGACAGCAGCTTGCTGACTAGTGCTCCCCTGAGTTTGAGGCATCTCTGAATTCCTGTCTCCACTGCCTTGCTGGCTGGCTGGCAAGCATTAGATGCTCCACTAAGTATGACAGCAGCTCTCTGCAGAGCTGCTGGGGAGAGCCTGGGCAGCTGGAGCAGAGCAGCTCTGCCTGCTGTGCTGCCATCAGAGGCTCTGCAAGCAGCAGGGGAGAGCAGCCCATGTCTTCTGCTCACCGCCTGGAACAGATTAATTCACAAAATTTCTCCAGGCTTCCACTTCACCTACATAGCCACTGCTGAGAACTTAAAACTGGCAGGATGGTTTTGGGCATGTAGGAGTGTTTTCCTTGCAGGTAGTGGGAAGCCCATTGATCACTGTGGAGTGTGCTTGGGTCTGGCTTCTTGAAACAGAGCAGGTGCATTCCAGCTGCCTGATTTTAGTGGTTTTCCTCTCAGAGAACCATACTGTCAGTGTATGAGGTCATGAGCCACCCTCTAGACTCCAGGAGGACATTTTTACCTCTGTAACCCTGCCATGAAGGCACCCCTGTACCTGGGTACCCCAGCCTTCTGTGACTGGCCACACCTTGCAGATGTTAGCTCAGAAATGTGTGTGGCACAGCAGCTGGACTGATGCACCCTGCCAGGGAAAAGCTGGGCAGAGATTCTGCCTGAGAGATATGGACAAAAATTTGCCAGGAAGAAAAAAATATGGACAATGGAGAATTTTGGGTCTAGATCAAACCACAGGTGAAGGCAGGATATCTCCTAGATCCCTAATATGCAGCTCCAGAGAGGCTTCAGCAAGGACTGGATGCACTGCTTGACTCCTGTGTCCCTGGAGTCTGATGCCACATCTCTGTCTGAAGGGATGTCAATCTTGATGCTTTGCATTTGCCTGCAGGAAGTCAGGTTTTGGTTAGAACTGGAGCCAGACTTGCAGAGATATCAAAAACTCTGGCCTCTAGTTAATTTGGTTTTCCTGGGGAAAAAAGGTGTCTTTCTTCACCCCATGAGGGTGAGCAACCCTTCAGAAAGCAAACTAAGCTCTAAGTTTTACACCCTGAAGTTCCCTGTCTGTTTTGCCAGTTCCAATCCCTTCCCTAACGTCATTGTTAGTTATCCTCAGGCCTTCTGTGTGTCTGTCAAATATGAGCAAACCAAAATGAGGACAAATCACTGGAGTCAAGGCAATATATTGTATTCTAGATTCCTCTACTCTCTGCCTCCTGTGAGGTTTCTGAAGCTGGAGCTCACTGGTCTGTGGTGCTGGGACTTCTCCAACCATTTCCCAGTAGCTCTGGGATACACATTTTTGTTTTTTCCATGCTGTCACTGTGGTAGGTGAAACCAGAGTCCTCAACACTGCCTTTACAGGAGTCATCTAAGAAGGAACAGCAAAGGCAGAAACTTTTTCTCTTCTGAGACAACCTTGTAGAACTCACCATGCACTCCAAGGCATTATTCCAAGCACAGAGACAGTTGCTTAATTTTGTACACAGATTGTTCTGCTCTTGGGCAGCGAGTTTCACTGCCTGCTTTGGTTCAGTGCATTCAAAGCATATAATTCCAAGAGAACTCTAAGTGGTTCCTGTGCATTTATTTCAGATCCAATAAAGTTAACCAAAGCAACTATCTCCATTGCATTGTGATATACAGGGTAATGAACAGCTGAAACAATTGATTAAATGCCATAGCAAAGCCATTTATAGGATGCACACTGCAAAGCAGCAGAGACACATCCTGTTACTAAACAAGCTCCACAAGTGGCTTCTCTTCAAAGCTTTTCCAAACACAAGAGGACAGTTAGGTGCAAGAAATGTTCCTCTGTGCTTGGAGAGAAGGCTTTGGATGCTGGGTCTGCTGAAAAGCAACCAGAGGGGCACCACAGGGCTTTCATAAGAGAGAAAGACAGAGGAGCTTCCTCCTGGGAGGATTTTGAGCTTTGTAAACCTGCTTCTGAATCTCAGCACAGTGGGAGCCTGGCTTAAATGTCCCAGAAAAGACTTCAGGACAGGGGAAGGAGCACAGATCTGATAGCTGGATTTGGGCTCTGAATATTCTTCTCTTTGAGATCAAATTCACAAGAATCTGAAAAAAACAAGTTGGTTCTCTGGTTTTGTTCTTAACCTTTTATCCCTGCTATGTCATTGAAACTTCATGAAGAGTTCAGAGGACAAAGCCCTGCAGGGAAGGGTGGCTTTAGCCAATACAGAGCTCCAAGTGCATGGAGATAAGACCTTAAATTAACCACTAAAATAAAGTGATTTTGTCTTCTCCAGCTTCAAATAACTTGCACAGCTCCCTTGCCCTAACCTTCCCCACCTTCTTTTATTAACCTAGCCCAGGCACACTTTGACGAGCACAACCTGGATTTCAAATCTGTAAAAAAATTATGATTTCTAGGGCACATGGCAGCAAGAACACCTGGCTGTGACCACCTCCCCTTACCAAGCACATGCCCCACACTGGCAGCACACGAGGAGAGGACCTCAGCCCCCTCAGACTCATTAATCTCCACCTTCTCATTCTGCCTGAGCTCTGACAATGTGATCTCCCTCCCTGCTTGAGCAGTTCAACATTGCATAACAATTCTCTTTGCCCTTCTGTGGGGATAGAAGGAAGCATTGCAGCTTCAAGGGAGCAGGGGCTCTATCAACTGCAAAGACAGGCACAAAAGACAAAGATATTAAGTTGTTTTAATTAGCAATGGAGTGGGTGAACCTGTGGGTGGAGAAGAGATTGAGTATAAATGATGGAGAAAGCTGAAAACAAACTAGTTTTGACTGTTTCTCAGAATTTTCTGATCTGAAAGGTCAAAGGCTGAAAATGGGTTTCTTTGGCTTGTTAAGAATGCCAAGATTGTTCTCTTCTGCTTCTTCTATTAATTAAAATTATTTTTCATCTGCTGAGAGGGCTGCCCAAACCAAACATGCATTCTTTAGCTGCAATATTATTAGCCTGGCAGACAAAACAGAGTCAAAACGACTTGTTGTAACTTAGGTGAAACAAGTTCTATAATATATATATATATAAATGTAATGTAATTATTATTATTGTTGGATTTTCTTTAATTTACAAGATTTTGTTTTGGAGGCAAGGAAGGGTCAAAATAGTAAACTGAAAAAGTACTTTCAGATTTTGGTATTTCCTCCTTTCAGCTCTTCTTAAATGAACAAAAAAGGAGGGATGGAGACATAAGGTGGAAAACAGGGAAAATCTCACACCTCCAGATGTACACTAAAAACCCTAATAAAAGTGTTAGGAAATGGAAGCATATTCCTTATTTTAAAACTGTGAAACATAAAATTATTTTTTTTTAAATTCTAGGCTGCTCTTTTTGGAGAGCGGGTGGAATTTTGCTCTTTTCAGGTTCAGCCTTGGCAAAATATTTAATCAGGGGAAAAAAAAAGTGAAATGCATCTGGTTCTTAAGTGCTCTTCATTGAGCTATAGTCAATCCCTTGGTAGCCCAGGTCAAAAGGATCTACTGCATCAATTTACAGGCATCCATCCCAGAATTTCTCCAATAGTGAACACACTCTGAAAGCTAAAAATACAGTTCCCCATCATTTTGGTTTAGGAGCAATTAAAGCCCTAATTCTGTATGCCGCCAGCTGATTTCCTATTGCAAGCACCCCTTTGGGAAATCAGTGTCTGGTTTGTGGGTTACTTTGTTCATCCTTAGGTGCTTGAATCATATCTTGAGTAAAATTATCATATGGTATAAGTTTATACTGGAACATTCTAGCCTAGCTTAATCTATTACCCATAGGAGTTACTGACTTCAAGGCCACATATCACTTTGGGAAGTGGCAGGGAATTTCTTGCTGGTGAATGAAGCAGGGTGTCCCCATGGCTGCATTGCCCTGATATGTTTCCTTAGTTGAAAAAGATGGAAAGAGTAGAAATTTTTGTTGAGGTAAAATGTCCTTTCTTATTTCACTTGGATTAGTTTTCTTGTACTCAAATAAAATAATGGTAGAAATCAATGAAGTATTGGCTCAAAATGAACCATTTCCCCATTTTGAAATTCCTTTTCTCAAAACTGGTCTCAAAAAGCAGTGAAAAATAAATATTTTTCTTCAGTGAAGATTTTCCTTGTGAATTTACAACTGTTACCTTAGCTAACTTTTTTGCTTCCTCCATCCTCCTGATCTTGTGGGTTGCAAAAGATGGAAAATATTCAGCAGTGCTTTCCATAAGGCATTAAAGCTCAGAGTATCAGTCAACTCACTGTAAAAGATCCAAAGAGTAGACATATGACTCCCCCTTGTGAGTTACAGGCTGGAAAAAACACTGCTTAATAGCCTGGTGTTTGTGTTCATCAGACCCTTCCCTTCAGGGAGAGCACTAAAAGATGCAAGCAAAGTTTGCATTTTGTGATCTGATCAGACTCCTTCCCATTACCAGATAAAAGGCCTATTCAGTGATGTATTTATTGGGTTATTTTGAAGTAAAAAAGAACAGAATGAATCATCTCATGAACTTCCAGTCCAAAAGGTGGAGAAATGTCACTTTCTGCGTTAGGACAAATGGAAAAAGAAGAGAAAATGAGGTTAGCCCTGGGGGATGCTCCCTCTTGCCAGGCTGGCTCTGCTGGCAGGCAGCTGTGGCCAAGCACGGTGTCATCCAGGGAACACCATGTGCCAGTCACACATTGTCACTGGCAGGTTCAATGCCACTGGCCCTGCAGGGGTTTAAGGCACCTGTGTGTCACTTTAGTCTAAGAGTATGTGCTCAGCCATCCCTGGGATATTCCATGGTCCAAGGTCACCTCATCATGGTCTTGAAATACTCAAATGTGTTAAATTTTTTGTGGTATCTCTGGTCCAATGAATCCTAAATTCTCCTTTGCACAATAACTTCACCAGAGACTGAGTCCTGTGTTCCTACCTGCAAACCCATCTGCTTTCCTATTTCTCCATCCTGGAACAAGTCTCAGACACTTCCCAGGGCCTGGAAAGCACCTGATCAGGGGAAACAGGCAAATTTAACCCAGATTTCCTGCTTTCAGAGTGAATGCTCTGACTTGTGGTCTACGATTTCAGCAGAACAGTCACATCTTCCTTGCTGTGAAGTGCAGGTCACAACCCAGGGCACTTCAGCTCCAGAGAATGTCAGGATTCAATGTGTCTCCTCTCAGCCATCTCCACACAAGGCTTCACTCAACCCTGCCAGCTCTGTAAGGTCCTTACCCTCTCAGACCCTATTTTAAGAGTATGGGCTCGGAGTGAGTGTGAGACATTTTCTGTGGAGCAGAAATCCCCCTACAGCACAGGACCCCGGTGTTGCTGCCCAGGTGGGCTGTGGGACGATGTCTATGGCCTGAGACAGATCCACACAGGTAACATGAGAGCATTTGGAAGTGTTGTGTCAGGTGCAGCCCAAAGGAAAATTGAACAAGCAGGATTTGGATGAACATAATGAATTGCTTGACAGGTAATTTTTGTTCTCTGTTGTGCTATTTCTGCAGTGGCAACTGTCACTGTGAAAACCACCAAGTTTGTTACCATGACATTTGTAATAATTACATCCCACTCTCTGCAGTGAAATGGGGCAGAAATGTTGATTGAAATCCCCAGTTTTCATGGGGCTTGGGCCAGTGACAACTCATTTTTAATTTTCAGAGCCTTAGGAGGGAAAACCACATAAATACCTCAGGTCCCCTTTGTCTCAGCCTCAAGAGAGATACATCAAAAAAAAAAAAAAAAGAGAAAGACCTGGCACAGACAGAGCAAAGAAAGATTAGGCCTAATTTAACTATGTAGGGAACAACTCATTTGCTAACAGCTGTTACATTACAGCTCACCAGCAGGCAAATGTATAGCCCCACTGACTTCCCAGCTCCACATGGAACGAGCTTCCAGGAGGAGGAAGAAGGAAGAACAAAGGTGCCATGCCAAGCATTCATTAGCCATGGTTAAAATGTGAGATTTTCTCTCCACAGCTGCAGGATTCCTGGTTCTCTCCCTCCCCGAGGTCGCATTAGCATCTGTGATAACATAATTGCTCTGCAGACGTTCCTCAGCAATGGGTAGGCGATTCTGAGGGAATTGCAAATACAGTGCAAAAATGCCCTTAATAAAATGAGTTCAGATAATGGGATCTGAGGTCTACTTCTCTATGCCTCTTCATTTCTAGTGCAGTTCTCTTAATTTCCAAGATTGCCCATTTGCCTCCCTGTCCTAACAGCCTTAAGTAGGACTAATTGCGTGGGTGAGAAAAGGCAGATTTGTACCTAAATACTAAAGAGACATAGGCTTATACTACGCCTTTAATTATAGAAGTCATTAACAGTGCACAAATATAGCCCAGAAAAGAACTTGGCCCCATTGGTCCCTTTAATACCATTAGTCTATACCCCCAAACCATTCACAGCGCTCCAAATCTGGCACAAACTTGCTAATAGTAGGAATGATAAAGAATTATTCTGCTTTTATAGATACACAGACAGCTCAAGAGCCCTGGAATTTAAAATACTGCCTTGTGATGTTAGTCCACAGTCCCCCAGGTAAGGCCAGTTTTCCCTACACTTTGCTATTTTCTATTGCACTGTCCTGGGCTGGTTCCTCCCCGTTTTGCAAATTCCTGGTGGACACAGGTACCTGTGCTCTCCTTGGCCAGCACAGAATGGTCACTTGTGATTTCCAGTGTCACACCAGTGTCTCAGCATTGCTGGGCTGATGGCAGGAGGGAATATTCCCCAGACATAATTCTGATGATTATTCCATGGATTTAGAAGTGATTGTGTGCCTGACATGCAGCACCCAAAAAAAAAACCAAACAGAATAGAAGCAAGGCCATGTTCCCAGTGGATGGAATTGATGCACTGGGCAGCACAGGGTGAGGACTGGAGGGAGGGAATAGTCTGAGGCCAACCAGCATGGGACTGGTGCAGAGCAAGTGGAAATCTCAGAAACCCCATGTAGGCCTGTGTGCCAGGATTGTGTAAGAGAATACTCTACTTGCAACCCAAAGTGACAAGGAATCTTACATAACTTCCTCACTGTCATGCTATACTTAGATTTTGAATATGGTTAACAGCTTCTCTTAATACCAGATGTCCTACTATTGTCAGCCTCCATTAAAATTGTGGTGATATTTCCTGTTGATTATCAGCAGCAAAACTGCCGAGATAAGGAATCTTCCTTGCTTGAGGACAGGTGGGAAGGAAATCCTGCCAATCTGCCACTGGGGAAAAAAAATACAGAACTTTTCTCCATTTCTTTTTTTTTTATTTTTATTCATTATATATCTATTTAACATAGCCTGGAGTCCAAATCAAGTTTTTCCTTAACTCACAAGGAGAAAGAGTCCTAAGACAGCAGCCTACCAGAGGTAAAAAAAAAGAAAAAAGTTGTTGACACCAATAGGGAAAAACACTGAAGAGGGAAAATGTTTGAAAATACCACATGGCACTTCATCAGTCAGGACTGTCTTATGCTGTTATAAACAGATACAACTGAATGATGCATTTTTTTTTAGAGCTGAAAAACTCGGATATTGCTGCCAGTGAATACCTATATAAATTATATACGCCAAAATTACTTCCAGGATTGTTCTAGGAGAGAGCAAGTGGTCTGTCCCCATGTGCCACTTGACAAATGTCTCTCCTGTAAACAAACTCTTGAAGTCAGTCGATGTTTGGAAGTATCTCCTTTCAAGAAAACTTGCTGATTGAGCAAGAGGACATAAAGAGGGCAGAGGAGATGAGAAGAGGGCAGAGGAGGCTGGCCAGGGCCAGAACATCTCTCTCCTGGTGCTCTCAGAGGAGGGATGCCCTGGCTTTGGATGGGGCTGCCTGGGAAGCTTCAAAGGCAGCCAGGGAGAAGAACTGCCTCTCTTTTACTCAAAGATAAGCTGTTGGTTTTTAGAGGAACTCCCAACAGGGCATACACACACTTACCCCTTTGAAAAAATCAGGTCCAATTGTCTTCTTATTTATTACAAGTTAAAATAAAATATATCCTTTCTTGGTTTCAAAAAGCTTTGGGTCACTACAGCTAATTTGGCCTAGAAACCTAGAGATGAAAGGCTTTGCATGCCATTACCACTCCATTAGGGACTCCCAGGAGCCTCTCCATCTCCACCTCCACTATCTTTCTTTAATGGTGGAGTTTTCCTAAGTCTTGACTCAAAGCAGCCACTCCACCCAGAAACTGGGGTGAGACTCAGCTATGAAAGGCAGAGGCATGCACATCTTGGGGATGGAGCAGACAAAACCAGGTAGTTTTGCGCACTTCTCAAAGACAAATTCTGAATTTCGGATTAAATTTGGTGCCCACCTCTTTATGAATTTAACAGCGGCAGTGGAACAGAAAGATCATGTGTAACAAAACCCAACAGGCAGGAATCCTGCTTAATTACATTTTCTATAGGCCAGTAAATGCCTATGAAAACAGATGTGTAAGGAATTACTTCTTTTTAACAACTTCAGTAAATTATTATAAACTGTATTCACAGCTGTAGATGAGAAAAAATGGTGCTCTGTAATTGGCCCTGGACAATGCCCAGATCATCCAAAATCCCTTTTCTTGTATTTTTATTCACAAATTGCATTTTATAGTAGTGGGAAGACACTCCACCAGGCACAGAAAAAATCCTTATAATCTCTCTCAGGCAGTTAAAAGAACATGGTGCTGAGTCTTATAACAGCCCCTGAGGGACTCGCCCACAGACACACAGCCTGTCATGTCCCATTGCACATGCACTGTGTCTGGGGGGATTCTCCCAGAGAGGTGCTGCTGTCAGGGCTCGAGCAGAGATGCAAATCAGCACTGCCAGGACCTTTCTGTAAGAGCTGTCGCTCTTAAAATGGGGGATGTGATGGTAGCTTCTTTCCAAAATTATTATAGTTTACTGCAGATTGGAGTCCTGATACACCCCCCTGTTTCCCAGTTCCAGGAATAAAAGCCTTCATGTCTTTCTGCTTCACTTCTGCTTCGAGACTGTGCAGGTGGCAAAAAAATCGTGCGTGACTGCCTGTGACTCTTCTCCACATCAGAAATGATGACTCTTTAGAAACAAGAATCAAATTAGACAGCAGCCTGTTTAAAGCCAGGGTGGAAGAGATCTCACCTCTGAAGTCACTACATTTTTGTTGCACGTGAATTATATTAAAAAAAGGAAGAAAAGGGACCACGTGTCTTCCTCTGCCCCTGTTGCAAATCCAGCATTGCAGCATTTAAGTGGCTCCCACAAGCACTGTGGACTAGTTCTGTGCTCTGTTAACAAAGTAGATCGCAGAACAGGCAGTGGCAATAGGCTGCCATCCTCCCTGTGCTGGCCCTGGGAGGGATGGCACAGCTTTGAAGCGATCTGGAGGTTTCACTGACAGCACAAACTGCAGCCTTTGCTGCAGGGGCTGGGGGGCAGAATCCTTCCTGTCTGCTCCCCAACACCCAGCCCACAGTGCAACTGCAGCATGAAAACCACTGTTCAGCCCCTCTGCAGGTGGAGTCTGGGCCCCTCTCCACTGTCCCAGCCATGGGACTTCACCTGGTGAGTGGAGCACCTTGAGGTATCGGCCCCTTTTGGAGCAGCCACGGCGATGAGAGGTGCAGGGTCCGTCCTTGTTCCTTGTCTGGCTGCTCTGGACAGGGGTTTTTCACACCACTGATGGCTCCAGCTGCACAGACTCGCTCATGGAAAAGCCTGTGGTGCTGCTCCATGCCCGAGGGTTCAAACCTGAAGGGACCATGTCCTGTTGTGGGTCAGGGAGAACCAATTCTGTGGCCGTGGCCATCCCATGCCACCACCGTGGCTGGGGATGAGCCGTGACAGAGTGGGCACAGTGAGCAGCACCAGCACAAACAAATTCAATTCACCGCCCATTGCCTCTCTGAAGGTTTGTGACAGACTGAGTATAACCTGGAATGAAAACACAAATATTCATGCTGGGAAGGTGGGAAGGCAGGCATTTGACTTAATTTGAGTCTGGAGGAGGAAGGGTGTCTACTTAAGTGCTTTTTTAATAATTTGCACTTTCTTTTTTCCTCAATAAACAAATCATTGATTAGATGTTTGTCTTGATAATTCAAATAAAAAGTCCCCAAATTCAGGTTCTTTTGCCCATGACACCCTGGGGAAAGGGAATGATCTGTTAAGTTTTCATCAACATTAAACATGACTGGCAAGCTGGGACACTAGTCAGGAAATTTAGGTGTCAGATTCTACCAATTCTGTTAATAGATTTTTTTACCCCTGAGGTTAACATTTCCTTATGTTTCTCTTTTGTCTTGTTGTTTGTTTGGGGTTTTTTTCAGAATAATGGAAAGGAGACAAAGCCTCCACCTTATCTTCTCCTTGGTACCTGTCAAGTCCTTGCTTTTGAATTTGGAAGTAAATGAGGACTTTTTAAACAATGTACTTTTTCTCTTGTCTCATTCTCAGACTGAGTTCTACACCAATTTAACAGATGCTTTTCTACAAACATCAAATTAATTCAAAAGCCTGCAATTCAAATTCTCAAAACTTGTCCAAGTTGTAAACAGCTTAAAACAGATCTCACAATAGAAGTTTTGAGCTGCTCTAAGCTGGCATGCTGGCTCCACATACAACCATTAAATTAAAATTCAGGTTCCTCTGTAGACATTAAAGCTTCCCTGAATCCTAAAGCTTAAATAGTTCAGCTTTGGAGATGTTTACAAATATTGAAAGTTTTCTGAAGCCTTTG
Organism: Anthoscopus minutus; assembly: GCA_013399455.1. Lineage (NCBI taxonomy): Eukaryota > Metazoa > Chordata > Aves > Passeriformes > Paridae > Anthoscopus > Anthoscopus minutus. The sequence goes on from VWYI01013654.1 coordinate 857,953, forward strand.
GCTCTGGATGCCATTTTTCACTAGTAACAAAAACAAGACCAGTGTCTAAAATTTTTCAGAATTTGGTTGTCAACACCATCATTCAAAGTTAATTCATTTTCAAATGTAATTCAGAGGCTTTTTCTCAGGCAAGACAAGACCAGCAATTCAGTTCAGGGTGCATGTACTTGAGATGTCTGGGGAAACAGCTGCTGAAAGAAGATATTCGCCATTAAACCTGGGGTTCAGCAGGAATTATTCTGCAGCTAATAGAGAGCAGACCTCCAGGACTGCAGTCTATCTGCACTGCCATTACCTGCCTCTATTTATCATAGCTCCACAGGCTGAAAATTCCTGAATCTGCAGAGTTGCTACAGCCTTGGGGACAAATGGATTCAGATAGCGGTTGGGAGCTCATTTGGCCATGGAAAACCAATTAACAGTAGGGCTTTGCTGGTATTGTTCCCTCTGGTCAGCAGAAGACCTTTCCCACAAGGAGATTTGCAGCACACAGCTCCTTCAGGGAGCAGCAGAAAGGAACTTTCTTCATCTACCTGAAGAATCCTGCTTGCAGTGGGTTGGGGAAATTTGCACTTAAAGCAGGTGGGCTAATTAGGTGTAAGGAGATGTATATGGGCTAATTAGGTGTAAGGAGATGTGTATGTGCCTGAGGATGCACTGCAGCCCATGGAGATGTTCTGTGTTATTCTGTGTTAAATCCTTCCAGGAACCTGGAGCTTTCTGTGGGCTGCAAAGCCCAGCTGATGATCTTTGTAAAAGGATCTCTTAAAGCATCAGAGCTGTTTCTATTTCCTCAGCTTTCCTGTGATGTAACCCTGGGCTGGTTGCTTCTTCCTGCTGTATCCTTCGTGTCCCACTTCTCCTCCCTTTTCTACCTGACCACTCAGAAACTTTGGTGACCACTTATGGAATATGGAGAACACCTGGCAAAAGGGAAAAGCTTATGCTGAGCTTGATTAATTACTTCTGCAGGGAGATAAAAATCTATGCACAGTTCCTGCCATCTCACTCTGAAAAGCCCTTCACAGCTGTGAGCACCAAAAGAAATAAATGTAAAGGTTCTTTTTCAGTTGTGGAGAATATTGGTCCTGAATTACTTCCTTACTTCCTCTCATCCATCCAGAGTATTGATGTCCATGTGGCTGAAGAGCCCATTCTACCAGAGGAGCCTCCTCACCTAAAAATGTCTAAGTATGAAGAGAGCCCAGAAGGATCTCCAGAAAAGTATAACCTCTGATGACAACAAACTGATTCCTAGAACATCGACATCTGGAATATAGATACATTTTTCTGCACTCCTTTCATAGTAAAGTCATTTAAATTTAGGGAAGTGTTTTGTAAAGGAGAAAATTAGCAACATGATATTGCACAGCCACCACAGCATCTCTCATGTTTCTTAAGATTGATTAGAAGCTTATTAAAAGGGATAAATAATAAAAAACTCAGAGCCAGGATTCTGTAGATTTCAGAATCTATGAAAGCACATTGCTCAGCTGGCCAGTCAATATTGCTTAAACATTTACCCTTGTCACCAAAATACCCTTGTCTGCCACTTGCTGGAGCCTAAGGGAGAGATGTAAGATCTACAGAATTGACAGGAAAATAAGATTTTCAAGAGATTTCAACAGAGGTCTTTACTCAATGCTATTCCTTTCTTTTTTCTAAATGCATGATTTAGTCCATTTGTCCCATCTAAAATATTCCTGTTTGACTGACCTACCTTGAAATGCACTTTTCCATCTGAGTAACGCTGCTCTTGCATTTTACTCAGGAAATATTATTGCTAATGTGAGGAGGGGTTAACCAGGAAAGAAACCTAAGAGGCATCAGAACCCCTCAGGTTCTTCTGTTCCCTGGCAAGGATGGCTCCTTTGCATGAGCTGGCAGCTGCAAACAGCTGCTCAGTCCTGATATAGTGTGCAGCTGAAAATGACTGGAAAAAAGGCATTTCTCCCTCAGCAAGAGAGAGAAATCTTGCAGTTGGCATTTTATTTTGTTGTGGTTTGGGAAAAATAGTTCTGTAAAAAAGAGCTGCTGGCACAGAAATTGGGAAAAGGAATTAGGTGTGGGAGTAGCAGAAAACTTTGATTTCAAACAAACAATTTCAACTTAGAACCATGATAATGAAAGTAGATAGGAAGATAATTTTTGAAAATATATGCTGTCCTCATAAAACCAAGACTTTTAGTTTGTTTTCACAGAATTTGTATGTCTACCCTAGCAATTATGATCCTTAACCCAGGGTATGGGGTTAAGGAATGGATGAGATGGTGGCAAGAATGTCTCCAGACTTGGCCAACTAAATGCAACTTAAATATTATTAAAATTCATTCTGTGACTACAAATACAATGCCAGTCTTGCTGTTCTACACTATTTGTATTTACAGGGAAGAGACACAGGAGGTTATGGCTCTATGCACGTCCTCTCCCCTGATTCCCCCCACAGCAGCCCTGTGCTCTTGGTGCCTACATTCCACAGGCACACACACATTGTGTGGTTTTTAATCCATTTTATAGTGATGGATGTTGTGATTTTGCCTTAGTCCTCCCTATCACAGCGCCTTAAGCTACCTGGGATGGCTGGTAAAGTCTGTCAGTGTGGAGAAATGAAACATCAGGGTTTCAGTGTGAAACTGGGGCTCACACACCAGGCTGCAGGTTGGCAGGAGCTGGAGGTGCTCCCATTCTTTTAGGGAGCTTTTAGGTCACATAACAGCCACAACTTCTGCTAGGTGAGGCAAAGGTCACTATATAAAAGCTGTATAAACACAATAAAATAATAAAATGCACCTGAGAAGACAGGTTGCACAAATTGACTCAAATATTGTTTTACACTCTAGCTTACTGGTTTTGTCCTATTCTTCCTATGGCTAGACACCAGAGCAATGCATGAATGAAAAAGGACCACAAAGAAAACCCCACAGTACCTTGAGTGTTCCCCAAGCTGGGTATTTTACAGTGAATTCCTACCCATATTCTGACTTCATTTGAGCTGGGGTAGTGGGGCTGCCATCCTCATCTTCCATCTTTTGCACAGGGCACTGCCAGGCTGCTCTGCTTGCTCCCAGGTAAGAACCTTGAATTAAATGGGATGTAAAAGTTAGTGGGATAGGTAACTGCAGCCTGAAGTTCATCCCACATGCCCCCTGTCCCACCACAAACAGGGCTAGCAAGATGTGCCAGGAGAAATCAGATCCCAAACAGCCTCTCGCAGTGAAAACCTCTGGAGAAATGCAACTGCTGCATTGCCCTCCCGAGCACCCAGCTGATGTGCTCTGCATGGGAAGAGCACAGCTCCTAAGAGCTGCTGAGGGATGGGGCATCAGTGACTTCCACCAGCTTCAGAGGACATTCACAGAAACAAATCCTAGTCATTTCTAGAGAGGAAACACACAGATGGCATTGTCCTCATGGCAAACCAAGAGATGATCTGCTGGGCATCCTTCCTCAGAGCCTCATTCTTCTGTACTCAACATGATTATCCTGCTGTTCCCTGCATTCCTCACTTACAATTTCCCTGTTTCCAGAGGCTGCTGCTGGTTGATGTGTTTTATCTCAGGCTTTGATGTATTTTAGAGCAAACAGAAGTACAGAAGAGGCCAGAGGATAACTAAGATTGGGCAAACCCAGAGGAACTTGGCTGTATTTGAAAACCACTCAAACTATTTATTTTGGGTTCCAAAAAACCTCCAGATTGAGTTCAGAGACCTTTGCCCTGTATTTTAAACTAGGAATTTTTTCTTCCAAAGAGTCAATTTTTCCTTTTGTCATTGAGGAAGTATGTTAACCTATCTTAAAGAAGGCTTGCAGGCTGACGCTAAAATGTGCTTTCTCTGTAAAATATAGATTTCTTCTCTTTTCTCTTTCTTTTTCCTTTCCTTTCCTTTCAAAATATTTTTCTTGGATTTTTCGCTCTCTCCAGTTATTTTCTTCCTTTTCTCTTCACCTTTCTCTTCCACCTCCTTTCACACACACCAAGCAATGTGCAAACTCTGTAATGAGCAAGAGAAGAACTCCACTCAAGAATGGTTGTCCGGGTATGTGTTTATCTGATAAAAAATTCCCCTTTCTCCTAGTAAAATAGAGAAGCCATGTTATCATCACTGACAGGAAAAACATAAGACATGATCACTTTCACAAATCATAGTAGGAGGGTATAAAAAGGGCTCAGGTTTTTTTGATGAGCTCTCAATTGAAATATTTACTTTTTAGCATAAGCACAGATTAATTGCAGCTGCTTTCGAGAGTTTCGAGCTCCTCTTTGCTACCTACTTGGACAGTTAGGACAATACAATACAGTAAGGAGAAGAAAAAAGGGGGGGAAAGTTCCTTTTTTAAAAAACAAAAAACAAACAAACAAAACAAACAAACAAAAAACAACAACAAACAAAACACCAACTTGTCAGACTACATAGAAATCCTCTTTTGGACCCTGAGCTTAGAGGTTCACGGGATCCCACACGTGTGAGGAGCCCTGCTTGGAATCACACTGATAGAAAACCTGACCTCTTTCTCCCCCCTGCTGCAAGGTGAGGAGCTGCTCCCTGACACCTGCACACCAAAGAACAGAAAACCCCTGAGATCACTGCAGGCAGCAGAGGCACAGAGCAGCTGATGCAGCTTTAAATCCACAGTAGAATTCCAGCACCTCTTTTGTTGGTGGGTACCCTCTGTTCATCCCAGTGCTACAGGTATGTTCCTGGCAGCTGGACATGAGCAAGAAATCACCCACACCTCCAGGTTATCCATCTTCACTTGCTCAGGTGCACAAGGACATCTGAGCAAGTTAAGATGAATTACCTGAATGTTTGAAGTGAAAGCACATTCGTTAAATTGCACTAAACTCCCATAAAGATGCTCTTATTTTCTGCCCCCTGTAATCACTTACAATGATATATTAAGAAGCATTACTACTAATTAATCTGAAAATTATGTGACCTGGAAATCAAAGCCACTTCATGTTCTTGGATATGAAGATATTAATCTAAATTTAATTAATTTATTTCTTTTAAAGCTTTCATTTATTACCATTTCAGTGTTGCTGCTTCAAAGCTGTATCTCTGAAGTATGCTGCATCCAAACAATTTCACAGTGCTCCTGCATTTTGGTTACTGGAATGAGTTTAAGGAGAAGGGGGAATAATAAAGAGGTGAAGGGTGTGTTTGACAACACAGTCAAAGAAGTTACTTGTTGAAAGAAAATTTGGCACACCTGAGTAAAACAGATAAAAAGTAGTGAGAAATTATTGGACCAGATGTACTTATCTGGAACAATTGTGGGGTTTTTTGGATGAAGTGGGTTTATTCCACTGCCTATCTACCATGTGGAGAGAGTTGATAATGCTGGTGCAAGGCATGGTTGAAGGCTGCTGCTCTGCAAATTTCTGCCTTCTCTCCCACTAATGAGTCACAGCTGTGACCAGCAGAAGCAGTAATTACCCCATTCCAGGGATGGAACATGATCCTTGTGAATGAACTGTGACACTTCCAAGTATTCCACACGTGGGAACTCTTTAGCTCTGCCAGACCATGCACTGGAGACAACAAAAAATGCAACTCCAGGCTGCAAAGATACAACCTCCCAGAGCAGAGGTCAAGAACATGTGGAGAGAGACACCAAAATGAGAGTAGCCCTCAGAGGCTCCTATTATCTTCCTGTTTGTCCTCAGCACTTCAAGGAGGTGCCAAATCTATATCTTCCCTAATGTTTTGAAAATAAAACTGGGACAGTAATGGAAAACTTCAGAAGCTATTTGCTTGAGTATTTAAATTAGCTCAGTCCAGCTATATCCACCCTCTCATCTGTTAGCTCTCTGCAAACACTCTAACAATGAGTTTTATTGGCAGGGTTGTTTGTAGAGAGCTAATTTCAGAGTGGCACACATATTTGCAAATACCCACTTGTAAGTTTGCTTATGCATGTATCTGTCATAGAAATATTTGCATATTCATCCAAATAAAGAGATAGGAAAATACTGTGCTACTTGCCTGTCCAGCCAAAACTAATGAACCTGAGACTCATTGTTAGTAAAGGATTTTAACATCATATAGAAATCTGTGGTGAATAAAAATGACTGTGATTCATTTCAAGCATATTAAAGGTGCTGTTGAAGGCAGTTGGCAGGGAAGAGTCACTCAGTAGTTGGAGGCTGTCTGTCCCCTCCAGTCAAGTGCCTGGGGCACTGGGAATATTTGGGTCTGTGATCAGTTATGCTGCAAGCAGCAAGGCTGAACACTGGACATGTTGTTGATTGTGGATTTTTCCCCTAATGCTTCTCAAAAATGAATCATTTTAACAGACGTAAGAAAGGGAAGGGAGGGGGAGCAGTGAGTAATAATTTGAATGAAATGGATTGTCAATATTTATTTGCATGAGAGATTGGATATGGAAATCTTCCAGCATCTCTGATGGTGCTTGTGCTGTGGCACTGCAAAGAACTATCCGTAAACCTCCTCATTTAGTGAGCATGAAGCATCCATCGTTCTGATTTATTGTGATGGGGAAAAGGGGCATGAAAGTCAATGACTGAACTCCCTTTCCACTCAGGATTCTCTCAGTGTCAAGTCCAGGCTGTGGGACCAAAATGGATAAAATGGTTTCGTTGTTTTCACCTTGCTTATATTTTTTTAAATAATCAAGAAACTCAAAAGCAAGAGAGAAATATGAGGAAGAGGGCTGTTACTTGATGTACTACAGGACAAAAATGTGATAGAATTTAATAGCATTATAATAGACTGAAAAGGATTACATAAATACATGAAAATTTAATATGTAAGTATGTGTTACATGCAACACTCTGGGTGCCAGAATAAGAACATTCATGATCTTCAAATTTGCCAGAAGGAGGGAAAAGGACAAAGTGAAGGCTCTCTCTTTCCTCTTTCCTTAATTTCTTTCTATTAGAGTGTCCTATTAGTCTTGGGGAAGTTGGTGGCACAGCTGGAGGAACCTCCTCTCTGCTCCCCTATTTGTAAATACAGGATTTAAATACTGCCATTACAATAAGAGAATGGCACTATTCAATTGAATGACTTCCTTAGCCAACAAAACAATAATTAAGCTAGTCTTTTCACCCAGAGAGTCAATGTTGAAGATACCTAAGTACTTCTTCCTTTTTGGAAGAACATGTTCCTTTTAGAAAACTGTTTTAATGAAATTATACACTTTTTTACTCTTGTGTTGATTTTTATCAGATTTTCCAAGGGAAAAATAAAGAACTTTAGCACTTCGACAATGTCAAAATATTCAATTTGATTTCCTATGAATATTTTGATACTTGGGAATTTGAAATGACATTTCAGTTTGCAAATACATTCCATATTATCAATCAGGAGATAATCATAACACTAAAATTAAATAAAGATCCGAGAGACAGTTCCACTTTTGTTACAAGAGAACATTTTGATAGCCCCATAGCAATATTTTTTTCCCAATTTCAGGGAAAGTTCTGAAGTCTTCATTTCCCTAAGACTATCGAAGGTCTGCTGAGATGATGCAGTGTTCCTCAGAGATACCCAACTTATTTCATGCAAATGATGCACCTCAGGTGCAAGACAAGCCAGATTCACACACCTGTCAGTGCCAAGTACCCATAACATAGAGCAGCAGCACCAGCTTGTGCCCCCAAATTTGGGCTTTGAAAGGCTGGAGGTGTTTCAGTGATTTGTGGGAGGATACCAGCATTTGATTCCAGACCTGCTGAGATGTGACTGTATCTTGAATCAGAGGAAGAGACTCTGGAGTCACTGGAGCTTTGTGAGACTTTTCTTGCCATCCTTTGCCCTGCTGCCTCTGAGACTTTCCCACTGATTTATTACCAGAGGAGCAGCCCCTGGGTCTCTGCAGACTGTGCTGCTTTCACAGCAATCAGATCTGCAACATGCTGCTTCTGAAACTAAACTTGCTTGGATTAGATCCATCTTCTGTACTGCACGAATTGTAACTTGAAGGGGAGTTTATCCTAAGAAGAGAACACTTGAAGTATGCCCCAGGTTAGTTAAATTCATGGTCTGGTTCAGCTCTATAAGGTGAGAGTCACTGCTCTGAACTGTATTAGTGCACCAGGAAAGCATCACAGCTGAAGGATTTGTTCCTGCATCTATTCTTAAATAAATCTCCATGTTGTGGCAGAGCAGAGAATGCCAGGCAGTTAAAATCATTATTTTATCATTTGGCAAAAGCACAAAGTTGAAGGGGAATGAATCCAAAATCATCTATTTTAAAATCCAAATTTTTCAAGTAATTTTGGGGTTTTCATTTATTCAGTACTGATTCAGTACATAAATAGTGTGTATATGTGTGTATACCAGATAGAAGTTGGAAAAGAACCAGCAATAACACGTTCCTTGTAACCCACCCAAAATTTTAAGGCTCTTAAGCATTAGTGCAATGTCCATTCTGATAGCCATGGTAACAATAAAATCAGTCTCAATCTGAACGCTGATCCTCAGCAGCAGATCTGGGGGTATTCTATTGCAGAAGGCAGGGATGAATTCAGGATGAACACAATGGACCTTTTCCTGTTCTCACTGCCTTATTTATCCTTAAATCACCTAACTTTTGTCTCTGAAGCCAAAATTTCAGACTAACCATTGACAATTGCAAAAAACCTCTGGAGTTCACTCTGTGTGGGATGACACGTGTGTGTGCATGGGGAGAGATGGCAGAACACTGAGAATTCACCAGACTCAGCAATCCTTAGTATTAACTATGTCTAATTGGAAACATTTCATTCATCTTTGATCTAAATAGCTTTTTGAAGGTAGCAGCCCAAATGCCTACTGTCAGAGCACGGGCTTTAGGTCCAGGATTGAGTAGGATAAATCTGTCTCAGCAGCCTTTGATTTTTAATGGCTCTGACTTAATAGCAGCACCCCCATCCACCCACTTCCTTGTTCTGCTCTAGCCTCAGTGTTCCTTTTGAACCCTAGCAACTTAAGAATGATAGCTGCAAAGAAGAGGGGATGGAGAATGTGTATTTTTAATTAAAAGTGTCCATAAGCATTAAAATCTTCGTTTTAAAAAAAGAATCCTAGAGCTATAATTCTGAGATCAGTGTAGTAAGGGAAAGGCAAGTCTCAAATATTAAAATATTCTCTTCTCATTTTCTTCATTCTAATAGGCAAGTGTACTGAAAGTCTACAGGGATGTCCATCTGCAAAAAGAATTATGCAGCCTCCCGGTGGAAACTTATTATTTAGAAAATCTGGATTCAATTGCTCATATGTTTTCTTAGAAACTATTACAAGTAACTCAGCTGGATTCTTCACTGTGTTGGAACTGATGGGATGTGCCTGATTGCAGCATCTACCATGTGGGATTGGAAGTTTAGGTTCAGCTTACCCACCCGTAGAGAGTTTTTTTTCTTGCTGCAAGATACATCAGGAATGATTTGAAAAGCAAACACAAAACAACAACAACCATAAAATCCCTCTGAAATCAGACACTTTGATCTAAGTGCCTAGACTGTTAAGAAGATAATCTCCTAGAACAAAGAGAACAAAAGAAATCTTTATGAAATTAAATGCTTGTTTTCCAGAAATGACAAAGGGAGGGGAGGTTGAACTCTCAGCTTCTAGCAAGGACATCTTTACTCCTGGGGAAATGCTAATTGTCCTAAGGGTGTCTGTAGCTCTTTACACCACGATGTGTGTGCTCAGAAATTTCAGTTCAGCAGATGACTCTTGCTAAACTTGTGTTCTCTACAGGGATCTCGTGATTAAGGCAGGTTTCTAACATTTCATCATTTCAATGCCATTGCCAACAGCAGACTTTTGCTCCCTTGGGTCAAAAAGTCCACCAATTTCTAAGCACAGTAAAATTCAGCTGTTAGTTTGTCACACTGCCCTGGCTATTGTTGTTACCATTTTTGATAGGCTGTGTAAGAATTATCATTCCACATTATTATGCTGCAATTAAAAAGGAAGAACCTTGTTTCATGAATTTTTGTGGAGAAGATGGTATCAGAATTTGTGGCTGGTGACAAAGAAATATCTTCTGAGAAATGGAAGAAATAAAATTTTTCTTCAGGGTAAGGAGGCTGATTATTTTGCAGAGTTTTATGTTATTTTACTGAGTTTAATACTATTTTACCGAGTTTAATACTATTTTACCCAAGCAGTGAAATGACAAATGAGGAATGCATTGCTCCCATCTCTGCCTTCTCATTTCAAACTCCTTTCTTAGTCCTTCTGACAGGATTAAAGACTGGTGCCTGAAAGAATGCTGGTTGTAGCACCTCCTAGTATTTGGTCTTTACTACCTAAAATGGACATCTGGGAGCCTAGAGCACAGGAATAGGAATGCATTTCACAAAACACACATAGATGCCTTAAACCAGGCTAAAAAGGGAAGTTGCTGATAGCAACAGGAAATATAATAGAACCCAGTTTAATATATCACCTTTCAAATTGTGGATATCCCAAAGAGCTTTACAAAGTAATAAGTTAGGAAAAGGTAGCAGTGGCATAGCAGGTCCATAAATAAATACTGTGGCTATTATTCAGTTTAGCAATAACTCATCCTTTTTAGACATTAAGAGCTAGATTTAGCCTAGTTTTCCACCAGCCAACATCCAGGCCTGGGGTCTCTCAGGGAGGCTTTCAAGCCTCAGTAGACAGATACACTAAATAAAGAAATTGCATTTTCCAGAAAGAACATGATTCAAAGAGTTACTGGAGTTGGTGAAAAAATGAGTAGTCTCATATTTGAACCAACTCATGGTTTTGAGAAAGAAATGAGATCTCTGAGGATAATTGGAACTGAAAGATTACATGTGCCTATGAACAGATGGCACCTTGTGGAAGCACTTACCTCACTGGTCCTTAATGGACCCCTTATTTCAAGAGGTAATGGAGACACTATGCTAGCTTTCATCTCCGTGAATAATAATTCTAAATTTAGTCTTGACTGTGTGAAGGCTTGTGGAGTTAATAAATTGCCTGTCAAATCTCCTGTGAGAATGGGAGGCAGATAGAAGGGAGCAAGGACTAAACTGGGAATGGCGGTGCTGGGCCCTGATGGAGCTCACACCTCCATGTCAGGGCACTGAAACATGGGGCTCACTTTCTGTGCTGGAACACTGACAAATAAATGCTGCTGCTGCCCAGCCCTGGGCAGAAAAATACACCTTGGATATTGTCTTCATTAGGTTCAAGCTGTTCATGTCTCACCTGTGCGTGGTCCTACACAAACCCTTGGGCCTGAGTGTATCCATCCATCCCGGATAATGCCATGAAGCAGAAAGGGCCTCACCAAAAGCTGCATCAGCTCTGCCTTTCTCCTTTGAACCCTGCTTAATGGTACATCAAGTTTGGGTCATCACTGTGACAATTTTCTTCCCACAAATTCTCCATCCTGGAAGGCCTGAATGCAGCTCAGAGAACAAGAGCCATTTGCAGGTTGTCCACCCTCCTCCTTGTCAGGGAGATCTGGGATTTGTGCACCCTTCCTGCTCTCCCCCAGGCTGAGGGAATCACCCCCTCAGCTTCTCCAAGGCTGACCCATAAACTTGGTGCCACGTGGTGTTAGCACAGCAACGACAAACACGCAAAAAACTCTGGGAGATTTGCTCCGGGAACAGAAGGAAGCTGCACACAAGGCCCCATTAGAACTGAGGTTTCTGCATCGCTTTAGGGACTAAAATCTAAATAAAGCATGAAGTGTCTTCAGAGTTTTTGTGCACCAAGGAGCCGTGTGTGAAGACAAGGCTGGTCCCAGCATCTGTGGGTCACAGAGCTCTGCGTCTGCGATGGATCCCCATGGAGCAGAGCCCAGGCTGACCCTGTGGGCTCCCTGCAGGGATGGGGGAGGATTTGGCACACTGAGGGTACTGATGGGGCTCCTGAATATCTCACCAGAAAAAGTAGCAGTGGTGGTTGTTGTGGTACTGAACACACCTGGAATTGATGGCAGCTGTCCTGGAGCAATGGGAAGAGCAGGACGAGACCAGAGGCAATGATGAGGTGCAGATGGCTGCCACTGGATTGTTGTTACATCTAGGGATTAAAAATAAAATGTACCTCAATCATTAGAGCCTCTGCATTCCAGCCCTTCAGCTCAACCCTGCCACAACACTGCAGTGTGCCTTTAAGGGACTCATGTAGAAAGTCTGGGGATTTAAGAATCATTTAGAATTCCCAGGGTTTCCTGAGGCAGCAAAAGTCTCCCAGGGCCCCATCATTCATCTCTTCCCCTTAACTGACTCCTCTGTCAGCTTAGCTTCCTCTCTTTTCCAAATCCCCTCCACAATCCCAAGATCACTGGCAAGGTAGGAACATCACAGAAGGTGTGCTTGTCCCCTTAATTTATGAAAAACAGAATTGTCACTTCTCTTCAACACAGTAAGGGAGCTAAGATGCAAGAGGTTAGAAAGGAATTGAGGGCATCCCCTGCCTTTTCCAGTCTGCTGCACAGAAGAGCTGGAATCCATTACCCAGCACACCTACAATATCTCACATTCCCACACAGATTAATTTTAGGTTGGTCGGCTCATTGCCTTTACACCTTGTGTGCAAGTGTAAAACTTGATCTACAGTGTTTGAATTTAAACAGTCTGCACTGCCACTGTTTGCAATGGTGCTGATAGGCACGGAGGATTGTCAACAAACAGCCACGTTGCTTTTATTTCCAATCCAAACACAGCATCCTTCCTGATTCCTTCCTCTTAACCCTTCAATATGGTGGTGTCCTTTTTTTGTCTTTTTTTTTTTTTCTTTTTTAACATGGCACACTGCCAATATCATGTGGAGATTTGATTTCTATTTCAGACTCCAAAAGGGAATTCCTGAGATGCTGGAGAGGAGGATAAATTAACAATCCACAGGTGTAGGATGGAGTATATTGACTTGACTGAAGGTTGATTCTATTTGATGAAAATTCTGGAGGTTTTGTTTAGTTCCAGAATAAATACCAAAGACCTTTTGAATGTGAAAGCCAAACTGAATGGAGGTGGTGTGGGTAAGTTTTAACTGGAATGCATGGTCTGGTGCCCCATCTGTGCATAAGGGATTCATCAACCCATCAGCTCTAAATCAGTTACTACATCTCCTGTAATTGCAGACCTGAGCCTGAACCATGCTGCTCTTTGCATAGAAACTGCTTTGGATCCAGGCTCTTCCCTTGGGGCAGAGCTTCACTGCAAGCCAAGGGCAGCCCCAGGGAGGCAGGGCCAGCTGTCCCAAAGCTGCTGAGGGGCACTGGAGTGTGCCAGGCTTAAAAGCAGAGTGTGGCTGTGTCCTGGAATCTGGACATCTCTGCTGGTACTTTATTTTTCACTAGATTACACATAAGGACTGAATTGTCTGGAGGCTTTCATCCAGTTTGGTTTTTTCATCCTGTCTAAGTGAAAATCAGCTTAAAGCCCCAAAGAAGCATGTGTTCCAGCTAGGGAAAACAGCTCCTTGTCCTTCATTCATGTACTGCACTTACTCTCCCAGGCTTCAATCCAGGACATTAAAAAGCAAAGCCGAGTATCCAAGCCTCAATCCCTTCATGGTGGGGCAGGAAATCAATGAAAAAAAAAGCAACTCTAATTTCTTCTTCTTCCCCAGCTGCAATGCAGATTGTGACTTTTGTCCTGGGGGTATTTCATGACAGACTCATCTGTGAGCTGCCTGAAATGCATGTCTCAGCTGCTCTTGTGGGAGAAGTCACCTGGAAGTCGCCAAGTGAGAAGGTGTCCTGGCTCTAGGTGTTGCAAAATAAGGTCTGTAGACACTGCTGTCACAGCAGTTTACTGCAGCAATAGCTAAATTAGTTTTCAACTAACTGGTCTGGGATTTAGTAGGAGAGAGCAATTAAGGCAGGAAGGAGTTTAGCAGCGTAAATGATCCCTCTCTACTGCTGCGACCTGACATTACCCCAACCCAAATTATTACAAACACAGCAGCCCCTAGGAGTCCCCCAGGCTTTCACAGACACCTGCAGTACATCTGTTCCTTACTTTTAGGAATGTCTAGGATGAAAAGAACTCCGGTTCCCAGCAGAAGCAGCACGGACAAACGCACTGCTTTGCTCGCTGTGCGCAAAGGGGGGCAGTGGACTTTATTTCCTGAGCAAGTTTTCCATCATCTTTCCTTCCTCGCCCCTGCTGCTGTGCCTGCTAATGGCTGTGATCATTAGCCATGAAAATGGCACCTATTTGTCTCCTTCTCCACAGTGCCCAAAGTACATTTGGACTCCAGCCAAGGGGAGCAGCAATTCCATGGACACGCAGCACTGCCTTAAGAGTGTATTCACGAGTGCGTGTTAATGCAGTTACGAGCCCAAATGAAGCTTCTTCCCCCCTCACAAAGAGTTCCAGCCCTGCCATCCTAAATCAGCAATCCAGTAATTTTTGATAAAACAAAGGGCTTCTTTAATAGGAAGATGCAGTTTTATTTCTTTCATTATTTCTTCAATTGTATGTGTGATGCTAAATGTCTTCAAACAGCCATTTAGCCACCCACAGAGAGAAAGCAGGTTTACAAATTTCCTTATTGCATAGCTTTGCGTAGTGTGCTCCCCAGAGAATTGCCATTTTGTTTGTTTTCCTGCTTGGAGAAATGGATGGATGCTATTTGCAACCCCACAAAACTGAATAGAAGTTCATTCTTCCCTTGCCCCCCCGGTTTTACAGTCTGGTTTGGTGGAGATAAAAAAAATAATAATAAAAAAATCAATGAGAGTCGGAAGATACAGTGTACAGAGGAAAAATGACAGAGTCCTTTTATTGCAAGAGTAAACTTGGAAAGGAGGATACATTTCTTGTGAGCAAAGGAAAATAAATGAGAATGACAAGAGCAATGAAATGTCTATGTAACATGACCCTAAGGAAAGACTGAATAAGCTGAGATTTTTGACCGGAAGAAGAGATATAGAGGAACATCACAACAGCAGTTTCCTTTCAAGAGGCAGGGAGCAGTTCTCTCCCAATAATCACACCAGGAACCGGAATTGATGGGCTAACACTGGAGCAAGGCAGATTTGAGACAGAGATTAGAAGAATGGGGACTGCAGAGGTGAAGATAGCAATGACAGAAGCCTGGAGACCACCCTGGGGAAGACAGAGAGACCCCACATGGCCTCTCTGGACGCAAGTTCACACATTTGCCAGGCATGGGAGCAATCTCATGTTGGGCTGGGGGAAACTCCTAACATTATCCTCTTGTTTGATAGAAATCTCTTACTGAAATGGTTAAATTTTTGTCTCCTTGGGGGAAAGAAGCCCCTGTGAGGCTGCCTTTGCTCTGCAGATGCAGCTACACCCTCCTTCACACACCTCTTCCCATGCCATCCTTTTGGCCTGTGCCCTGACACTTTCTGTCTCCACCATTCATCATCCAGAGTTAAAATCCAAGGGTTGGTTTTGATTATCTTATTACCATGGTGACCAGGATGACTCTCGTGCCCATCTGCGCATGGCAGGATGCTGCAAACCTTTCTTTCAATGCAAGTCAGGAGAATTGTTCTGTTTTCCTCCTCACCACTCAGAGCCACCTCTGTGCAGGAGCTGCTGATGCTGCACAATTATCTATTAAACACCAGGTTTTTAGAGAGAACCAGAGTCAAAATCTGCATGGATAAGTTGTGCTGTATGGAAACATATAACCCCAAACAGGGTTAAGACAAAGAGTTTTGTTAAAGTACAGCAAAAATCAAAAAATTTAACTCAAAATAAAAAATGGATTAGAGAAATATTAAAGAAAAATAATCTGATACAATAATAAGATCTGAGAGATGGGTAGGACTTGGGAAACAGCCTCCAAGCAGAGCTCACAGCAAAAGCTTTAAGATCTGGCTTTCCTCATTTCATTATTGTTAATGGAATCTCCCATGTCCAAATGAAAGACTAATTTAAGTCTTACTTAAATATGTCTTGAGTCATTTCTGTGCATTTAAGTTTTAGTTAATCTTCCTTAACTCTTCTTGTCACTTCCTTTGAAAGGAAGATGAGTGTAATTAAAGGAACAGTCAACTTTATTCTAGTCTTAAGAATTTTTGTGATAATTTTGAAAGGTTTGGTCATTACTGCAGAGTAAAATCTAGCAGATTAAATGTTGCTGTATCTTAAGGACATGTCAGTCCACCACTTGGAATGCTTTCATTGTGCTCAAGTACAATGTTTGGACTGACTTCAAGGCTTTGTTATGATAAGGAATACTAACATTTTAATTTTAGCTGCATTCAGGAAAGATCTTTTATTTAATACCTCCTATTTTTTTACTCTTCCAAACCAATCCATGACAAATAGACACTTCCACTAAGTGGCTTCACCTTGGATAACACTGGCTGCCTCTCCAGAGAATGAAGACGGCTGTACTTGTGTGGACAGGGATGCACATAGGGGCACCCTCCTTTTACCCTCTGGGGTAACACCACTGAGATTTATGCTGCTTCTGTTCCAGGTAAATTCATCCAACCAGCTGCCTGTGGGAGTGATTCAGGAGGTGAGAGCAGCCCTCAGGTTTACAACAATCCATCCCAGACAGGGTCATGGAGCCTCACAAGAAGTGTGGCACAGCCCTGCATCTTCCACAACACTTTGGATGCTGTGGGAGGTGCTGAGGTCTGGGTCCTCCACCCCCCTCACCCCTCACATCAGAAAACTGTCAGATTTATGTTGGAGGGTTGAAATTGTGGCTTCTCCAGTGCACTCTGGAAGGCTGCTGGCTCTGCTGCAGTGTCTGCAGTGTCATCGTGCCATGCAGACCCAAAAGGGCAAAAGTGTATTCTCATGGACAAGCATGTGCCAGTCTAAGCAAGATGTTTCAATAGATACAGATGAAAAAGAAAACTTCCTTTTTCCAACAGCAGCTTGTTTCACCCAGCTCCATGGGAGAATTTCAGCCAGAAAGAGAAACAAGGCAGTGTTGCTAAAAAAGTCATGGGGATCAGTGCAAAAGGCACAAGTGAAAACTGCTGTTGCTGACCATCTGATGGGGAATTTGCTTCCACACACTGCCTTCAGAGCCTAGGAAGTGCCCATAGCTGCATTCCCAGATCCCCTGTTTCCTGAGGAAATGGAGAATAAATCCCCAGCTCCTCAGAGATGCCCTTTCCTTTATTGTGAGCTCATTTCTGCCTCTATCACCTGGTAACATTTGTCATTTCCAGCTTTAGCCAAGCAAATTTCAATCCTCTCTTGTTTACTTTTGATTGCTTTGTCTTTAATGTAGCATACAAGAATTTTATGTGCTTCTGTTTCATCAATGTAATTCTTTTGTTGCTATGGCAATCAGCTTCAATTTTCCTTCATTCTGGCAATTGTGTTTTTATAGTCTCCTGCTCTCAAAGAGATAAGCTGCCTTGTATATCACACAGACACTAAGTATTTTCTCTATATAGACACAGCCAACCTTTGCTTTAAGACTGTGTTGCTGTTATTTGAGAGAGTAGTTTACTCCTGCTGATGATGACATTTTTATTCCTTTCTGTGGGGTCTGTTTCAAATAGGAGGTTTTGCTCAAATTTACTCATCTGTTCTACTGAGGACATGCAGTGGTATAAGAGGTGCACTCCTGCAGGCATTTGGAGTCTGTGGAAAGAACACACTCAGGCCCTGGACTTGACAACAGAGATGAGCACAGTGGTTTCAGCAGATCAAGAATCACCTTAGAGTTAATTCATTTAATATGTTGAGAATAACAGCAGGAAAAAAAATTCTTGAGGGAAATAATTCCTCAAATTTACCAGTATATCTGATAGCTGAGTTTTCAAAAATATCATAGGAAAATATTTATGGGCACACCATCACTTTTGGTCCAGAATGAAACAGCCCCAGGGGTTCCAGGCCGTGCCTTGCCATGGATAACAGGAGTGATAACGGGTGCTGCTGGACAAACCCTGCCATGGGAAGAAGCCAGCAGCAAGGCCAGACACGACCAGCACCACTGGATGGTCCCAGTCCCCTCCAGGTCATTAGATAACCTGCTGTCATTAACTCTGGGTATCTGAGAAAGAATCCACCTTGAAATAATACCTGAATTTTCTGAAGTTAAATAGGTAAAGCAAAAGCTGGGCACATGTGCAAAGCAAAACAAGGAATCCATTCACCACTTCCCTTGGACAGGCAGGTGTTCAGCATCCCCAGGAAAGCTGGGCTCCATCACGTGGCACTGTAATATGGGAAGACAAAAGCCATGACTCTGAATGTCCTTTCTTTCCTGCTTTTTTTCCCCAGCTTTGTATGCTGAGCATGACACCACATGGCCTGGGACATCCCTTGGGGTCACTGTCCTGGCTCTTTCCCCTCCCAGCTTCCCATGCACCCCTGAATGTGGGGTGAGGAGCAGAAAGGTCTTGGCTCGGTGTAAGCCCTGCCTGACAGTCATGGGAACATCCCTGAATTATCAGCACTGCTTCCAGCACAAATCCAAAACACAGCCCCACAGCAGCTGCTATGAACAAAACCCACTCCATCCCAACCAAAACCAGCAAGTGTCACATAAATATATGTGTACCAAGACCCACTTCCTGACCTAGGGAGAAAGTGGGAGAATGCAAGCATGGAGAAATTAAAAGGTACAATAAGGTCACAGAGGGAAACGTTGCAGGGATAGAAATTAAATTGAGATCTCCCATATCCCAACCATCCCAAGTCAAATATAAAAATGGCTAATCAGCACATTTTTTTGCAACCTGCTGATGCATTTAAAAATCTGTGCCTATTTTTTTCTCCCCCCAGAAAGCTTGTGCCATTCATTGTTAAGCTCTGGAAATGCTCCATACTAAAGTTATCAAGTCTGTCATCTCTTCAGCACAGTAAAACCAGCCTCCTCACTATCCTCTCTCCCAGGCAGAGGGTGGGAAAGGAGACAGAATTAACAAGAACTCATTCTGCCAACACGCCGAGATATGTGCTGCATTTGTTCGGCCATATGGCTCTGTGATGGTCCCTAATGAACATTAGGTAGCACTGAAGTGGGATGGTGTCTGAAGGACCAGAGCCTGAGGAATCTCTCCCCCTTCTCCCTGCAGCTGCCCTGGGGCACAGGGAGGTTCTTCCCTGCTGGCAACCGTGACTCCCACACGCTCCAAACCACTGCAGGCTTCATGGCATGACAAAGTGCACACCCAAATCAGCACTCCCTGGATTGGTCCCACTCCCAGCAATTCAGAGTGACAGGGGTTTATTATTTGATAAGCCACGGGAATAATAAGCCAGAAGATGGCTGTTTATTGGAATGAAATCCATTATAAATGACACGGAAGCGGTTTTTTCCCCGAACAAAAAAAAGTCTTGCAGCCCAGATGCAGGGAATAAATCCTGCAGTCCCTGGGGAGGAGATTTGCCTCAAACAATCAGGCTCCCCAGGATCACCAGTCAGAAGCAGTTAATGTTCAGGCAGCACTGCTGCGTGTGCCTGCTCCAGAAGAATATTCCACGTTACTTTGGAAGAGAAGGGGTTGCACCAGATGGCAATTAATTAGAAATGGAGCATTGAGAATCTGATTGAAGATCTAAGTGAATATTATTTTATAGGTTTGGCAGATTTTAAATTTTTTTTTAAACTACATTTTTGTGCTTTGCAAAGTTGCTGCATCCTTCAGCACTCAGGGATAGTGGAGGTGTTGGATACTTTCTCAGAAATCACCTGAAATACCTGACATTGGTTAATAGCAAAGAGAACTGGACACTTTCAGACTCTGAGTTTCACCCCACTCTAAGACAGGGACCTGAATCCAACACTTGGAGATCCCAAATGGATTTATGCAGCTACTACTGTGTTCCAAAACCAGGAACATACTTTCCATGTTGAGAATACAAAAGCGTTCAGGGCCCCACTGCAGATTGTCCCACATGTTAGAATTATTTAGAGTAATCTCTGTTTGACTTTTCTTGCTGTACAGTTCTGGGTTAGGTACCTGCAATATTTAGAGAAAGCATTTCTTCATGCATAAACTGGGGCATAATTTAGATTCCAAGGGAATTTTCTGGATACTGGAGCTCTGGAATGTGTCCCAAGTGGAAATGGAGAATCACAACTCCCTGGCCATGAACACATGCAGTGTGGGAATACAACTGGAGAGACTGGGAAAGGCTGCTTTTCTTTCTTTTCAGGAAACTCACAGCCACCACTATCCACTGCTAATTTTCTTCACAAGGAATTGAACAAATGAGTGACCATCATTTCAATTATGTCCTTTCATTTTAATGATTCAATCACAAGCGGCTGAGCTTCCATCTGTTCAAGTGAAATAATGACAGAAGTCTAAGATACAAACTTACTTCCTACTCCTCCCCCAAAAAACTATTCCTATAAGTGGCTCAGTGCTTCAGAAAAGGGAACATTTCATTTGTATTTATTTTCTGCCTAATACAAATTCATGAAAAAAAAAGGGAAGACTCACTAACTGGTATATCATGACTGTTGTGGGATGAAATATTATCTCATTGTCCTGAAAATGCAGGTAAACCTTATTGCTCACTGGATAATGATTGTGCCTGAGTTCAACCTAGCACCAGCTTCTGAACTTGGTAGGAGCTTTAATTACTGGTTTTGAGTCTTGTTTGAAAGATTGTCTTGTTCTCCTTTTTTTCATTGTTCTTCTCAAAAATAGCAATTGTCAGGTTTGGAACTAATTGTTCCAAACAATTAGTTTCTCCTGATGAAGAAACAAAGTTAGCAATTTAGAAAAAAGTCTTTGTGAAACTTTTAGTGGAAAAACAAAGTTACAGATGAAGGAAAAAACCTTTGTGAAACTTCTGGTGGAAAAATAATTTTCAAAATCTCTTGATATCTCTTCATCTACACTTCTCCATTGTATTGAAAAAGTGAAAGACAAATTTGAAGTTTCACTCACTACTGTGCAATTATATTACTCAGACTCTGGTTCCAAGAACACACACTGTTATTTCTCTTTTATAATTTACTGCCAGGCTCTTTTCTTAGTTTTAGTTTTGGTTTTGTTTTTTCTTAGGGTGGTTTAGGAGACTTTTGTAGAGATAATTACTCAATGTCAAGTTAAGATTTCATGCAATCAGAATTGCAATATTTTAAGCTTGGTTTGTCTTTCCAGTTATTGTACTACATTGATCTGCACAAGCCAAGCACAGAGCTTTAGTATTTTTATCTCTCAATTCCCTGTAGAAAAACCTCACATTTTAAAACCATTTCCTCTGGCCTCGGGGAAGTAATGGATTTATAATAGTCTGAGTACAAATGCACACCATTATTTAATAAGTGTATAAGCACAACTCAGGCAGGCTGGGGGTGTTGAAGGTACATCCTGACACGTAGCTACCTGCAATAACAGGAGGTGAGAGCAGCCACCACAGACAGCTCATGCAGCAAACACCAGCCTTTCCTCTGAGCACAAATTGCTGTCAGAGGACCCTGATCTGTTCTGCAGCTCCTTGCTACATGAAACTGTCCCCATCCTCATTTTTAAAGCAAGCAGCTGTTACCCACAGAACCCCACAGGGGCCAGAGGCACAACCCAAGAGCCCCTGGGCTGTGAAGAAGCACAGAGCCAGGGATTTGGGGTCCATGCCATACTCAACATGGGTATGGCAGGGCCAGCACCTCACTGAGCTCCAGCCCAGACCAGGGTCACTATTGTGCAGGTGCTCCAGCCCCAAGGCACAAACATCTCAATAGTCCCCAAGGGAGCTGCTGGAAATCACACGCAGATGCAGACCATTCAAGCATGACAAACTCCTTGTCCTTTTAAGAGTTTCAGTGGTAAAGTGCAGTAGTAATGCCCTAATAAGGATGGATGGTCAAAAACTTCCATGGAAAATTTTAAAAACTTGTATTTTTAGTTTAAAAAAATGATAGTTTTTCTTTGCAATGTTTTCTAGCTCTGTTTGATTTCCTCAATCCACTTTTTAACTCTGTCCAAGTAGAATAGGCATGTTTCCAAACAGAGTGCTCCTTTATTCAAATTTCCTTGGAGCAAAGGAATTGTGAGACTCTTTCTTGACAAGAAATGCCTCTCCTTCACTGGTATCAGTTCCTCTTCATGTCGTGGTTTGAGATCCAAATGAAATACGTTAAGAGTAATAGCACTAAACTTCAAGGACTAGCTCTCAGTTGGCAGTGAAGCATTTTGTTCCTTGGTTAATTCATTTGTAACGTCAGAATGTCTGAAATAAGAACAGAGAGAAGCATAATTACTTTGGCAATATTTGCTTGAAGTGAGAGTAATTTGTGCTATACAGAATTTTTTCCTTCTTCCTTTGCAGTAGAATTTACATTGCGGTAGAAGGAAGAAAGAAGGAAGAAAGTGAAAGAGAGAAGAAAGGCTTTTTTTATATATATGCTGATTGAAGTAGGTTCCAGAGAAAAATAGTCAAAAATGCTTTTAAGTAATTCTTGAAAGAGCAGCAGCTGTATCAGATATCCTATCTCTTAGAAATGAACAGGGTTTTTTCTGTAGTTGTTTTTTTTTCCTGTTTCCTACTGAATTGGAGTTTTCCTGTAATTGGTTTATCCATTCAGTCTTCATCACTGCCAAGGTTTATATTAAAAATTAGGAAAGGAAATGCTGCTCTGCTCCCTCAGGATTTGATGGAAATTTTGTTTTTAAACCAAACACACTCAGCAAAAAGCTTTACACTTCTTTCTAGGTTCACCATTAAAAGCTTTGTGATTCTTCCACTGCAAACTGATTTTTGCCAGGATGTAGCACTAGCACTTCTTCCCCTGATGATGCACTGACACTACAGCACCCTCTTAGAGCAGGGAAACAATGACATCTCCCTGTGTGGGTGAGGATAACAGGGGGCATAATTTGTAAATCAAAGAGATGGAATGGCAGAGGATCAGCCACAGGGGAAGTACAGTAGTTACAAAGAAACATCCATCCTGGCTTACTTTCTTAGGTCCACCACTTGCCTTGGAAAGAAGGAAAACAAACTCTCATCCTTATCAAAGAAAAAAATTATATATTTACATGTATGAAAAGGTCTGAACACAGAAGGTAGGGAATATGTCGCTGATATGAACCTTCCAGACACCCCCTGTGCAGAAATCCATCCCTGGATCTCTGCCTGAGGGGCTGGACCCAAGGGCAGCTGAATTCAGGCTGTGCATCAATGGGGGAGCTTTGTTCTGCTGAAAGTGGGACTCCTGCAGCCTCTGCCTGGTCTCTGGGTTTGGAAGGAGCTTTAGGACTTGGGCACAATACAAAATATCCCCTAGCACCCAATCCTTTCATCTTGCTCTGCATTTGTTGGGAGTCGGAATGAAAAGATGGAGATTTTGGCATGGCAGCCAAAGGAAAGGGCATTCCAGGCAGCCAGAAGGAGGGATGTGATCTGTGCTGGTGCTGTGCTTCCTCATTTCTTAGCACTTATTTGCATTTCCGTGGTATCCAATAATTATTGTCCTGGAATGTTTCCAAGGGCACTTTTCTGTGTGTGAAACTCAGCTAGACACATTCAGCATGGCAGGGTCCCCTGGCTGGATGAATATCACCAGTCATATCAGGTCTCTGGCAGAAACTCATGTTTCTACAAATCCTCTGAAACTCTGCCTTCAGTTTTGCCACTGAACTTTTCTGTAGGGCAGCTCATGTGTAAGAACATGGAAGAAAACATATTCAGAAAGAAAAATATATTCATCTATGCCCTTCCAAAAGCTCTTAAGCACTGGCTTAGCATTTCCAGAAGGATTCAGATGTGTCTTCAGTGTTGTCCTGTATAAGAACATCTTGTATCAAAAACTGGTTCTTGGAACCTTTATGGCAACATTTCTTCAGCTTTTATTGTTCTTCACAATTGTAAGTCAAAAAAAAAAGGGAAGGGAGAGGGACCACTGAGACATGGAATTTTATAGTGAAAACATAAATAAATTATATCATCCTGTACAATTAAAAATGTTATTGCTAAATAATAAATAAATACTAAATAATACATTATTTTTTTTTAAAGGTTAACAGCTGATTTCTGTAGGGAAGCCATGAATTAAACATCATGCAAAACAATTAAACTCTGGGAAATAGGATTTCTGATAGAGTGGTCAACAATTAAAAATGAATGTGTAACTCTGCTCCAGGGAAAAGCAGTACGATGCCGTGCTTTTGTGCTATGGGGAACAAACATACTATGGGACTCCAGCTGGAAAGTTCTGCAAAACACAAAGCAAACACGCCGTGAGTGGCAGAGACTTAATCTGAGACATTGCTAGACAAAAGGCACAGGCAGCAGTCATTGTTTCTGGAGCAGGGACACCACTGGGAGACGCTCACTCCTCCCAGCAGCAACCTTCTAAATTCCCCACCTGCCCTTGCAAATATAGCTCTCACCAGCGTGGGCACCTCTACGAGCAAACCCTGACTCAGGCCCACCGACTGTGGTGGGTTTGACTGGAAAATTGGCTGCTGGGAGCCCAAGCAAAACACAGCCTCCCTTCATGGACAAAGCCACCAAGCAGCAAGGAGCAGGTTGTTCAGCTAAACACTTCAAAGAGTTAATGTGTTTTGTTACAGATCTCCCTGAGCAATGCATCTCAAACACAGCACTGTGAGCTGCTCTGACGTGGTCTTACAGCTTCTGAAGCTCATTTCCATGCACAAACCTCCTTTCATTTTTACTCTATCCTATACCTCCCCAGAAAGATGTGCTGGGTACCCACATATCAAAACAAAGAGAATAAAGCTGTTTAAACCAGAACCAAATATCTTAATGATCTGATCATTAACACTTCCATAACTTGGTTTCTGCTGTATCCACCCAGGAGAGGTGTTCTGTTCATGAGTTCAGTGCCAACAGCTCGCCTGACTGCACTGTGCTCTGCCTCCACCTGAGCTGCAGGAAGACCCAGCAGCCAGTACTGCACTCCCCACACCCATTGCTTGGGGAATTGTCTGAATTTTTTACCGTGTCCAATGTGAATGTGAACAGATGGTAAATATCTCCATTCCTTCCAACAAGAGTCAAGAAATGCCACTAAAATCCATTTAGAATGGAAAAAAATAATAGAAAAAACCAGTAGAGAATATACTCAGGTCTGTTGCAGGTAAAATCTGTCAGCTATTGGGTAGTTTCAAAGTGTATGTACTGAATGGTTCATTAGAAAACTTAATATCTGCTTTGGGTGCTGGTAGGAAGAACCCCAAAAGGGCATTTTTGTCACTGATAAAGATTGTAGGTACATCCTGAAAGGAATTTGATGTATTGTAGAAGTTGAAAGTTGCAAGTTAAAAAGTTGAAAAGAAATGCTGCATTTTCTATCTGTTTTATATCAGCAATGCATGCTATTATGGAAATTATTTTAGACTTGGCAGAGTTTTCCAGAGAGAAGCAATCAAGATATAAAACTTCACAATGGTTTGTTTCACACAGCCATTTCTTTCAGCTCAGGCAACCTCATTTCTTTTCCCTCTCCACTCTGTAGAGTTTCATGGGTATCAAATACAAACCAGTGACTGAAAAATGGGTCATAGCTTTGCAACACATCCCATTAGAGATGCCAAGAAACTTTTCCAAGATCTTTCACACAGCCATTGCTTGTGGCTTGATTACAGTCACAGGTCTGTGCAGAGCTGGCACCCCCAAGACATTAAACTTTCATATGAGACAGTGTGAATAGTGTATCAAACACACTTGCTCTCTACAGGATAATCTGAAACACTTTAGCTCTGGTCTCCCCTCAGCCCTCACGGCTGCATTGTTTCCACCTTGCTGGATGTAAAATAGCTGTGTAATAACATTCTGTCATGTTATTTCCCAAGACAGCAATACAGGGCTGGCATAAGCAGCCTTACATCAGTGACCGGCTCTTGCCTGTGGTGTTGTGACAACACAACCCAAAACAACATCACTGCTTCAGCTGCTTCCTGGCTTCAGTGATGTGATGGCACCTGGAGCTATCTACCAGCCCTAGTTAGAAAGACACTGATCCCTTCTTTGTTCTCTTTTCAATTATCATGCAAGGATTCCAAAGAAGATTTTAAAGATTGACCCTAAAAAGTGCTATCTTTTGCTTTGGGGTGAACATGGGGTACTACATTTCCTTAGGTCACCAGTGTGAAAGATGAATAAAAAACACTGAAACTCCTCCAAGAGCTGGACTTGAACCCATTTCAATTAGGGAGATAAAAAATATTGAAATTAAAATTTTCAACAAATTTATCCTCTTTTATTTTGTTTGATTTTTGTTTTGGTTTTTTGCTTTGGTTTTTTTGTCAGTCAAGATGATGCCTGAAAGTTTGGACCATGAGTTTAAGCTACAGAGCATGAGTTTGGTAGGACCAGGCTGAAATCAAGGAGTTCTGCAGTACTTCTATCTTCATTAAAGAGCTGATGGATTTCACTATATCTTGGCAAAAGTGAAAAGAGCACTAGAGATCCCATATTTTATGTCAGTGAATAAATTGCCTCAAGGTAGATACAATGTGGAAAGAGTTCTTGTATCTTCTTATCCTTGGATAAACACCAAGCAACCTTTTCATCGACTCAAATCCTCTAAGGTTCAGGCAGGTTCTAAATCCTTATTCCAACCTTCAATATTCCACTTACAGCACAGGCAATATTTCTCAACTCATTATATTAAACAACAGACACTCATCACTCCATTGGAAGTATGCTTGAGTGGATTTTGAGCCTGGACTGGTAGATTTTTATTCCAATTTCTAGGACCAGATTTATGGTCTTGACAGGGAGTGGGTGTAACATTTTTGTCTAGTCATTCATATCCTGTTTTCTCCTGAGTTGAATCTAGCAGCTTATGTACTCATCCTGTGACTGACTGTGAGAGCTTGGCTGAAATTTCCCTCCATTGTCCAATTCTTAATTCAGACCTCTCTGCTGTACAGTGTAGCTACTGATGTAGTGATGTTACTACATCAACCATAAGTGAAGCCTAGGACAGGCTCTGAGGTCATTTGTATTTTCAATTCAAGACCCAGTGGGATAGGGAAAAACATCTTCCCATGAGTCAGAACTTGGGCCCAGACTACTCTGCAGTCAAGTGAAGCTGCCTGGAAGTGGCTTTGAGCAGCCCACTCCCAAAGCTGTCTCTTTAACAAGCTGAACCAGACCAATCCACCCCCAGAACAACGTCCTTTCCAGTTTTATTTCAAAATAGGAAGTAATTCTGTAATTCAAATGAGATCAGAAAAGCGCTGTCATGGTGTTGTGGAAATTTCTGATGGGATTGTCTGCTCTGAAATGCACAGACCACACCACCAGCTTCTGCTGCACCAAGGGCTACGATGCCTTTTAGATGGGGCAAGATGGATGAGTGGGTGTGGAGTTCAAGGACACCAGTAAACTTTGCAAAAATCCAAAAGATGGGCGGCACAGTCACATAACTCTTGGTGGGAAGTGGAGTGCATGTGGTGTTCAAGTTTATTTCCCCCAACACAGATTTAGAGTCGTATCAAAGCAGTTCAGCAAACAAGACTCCTCTCAGCACCTGTGCATGGTGCCCTTCAGCAGACAAGCTGTGCTTTCCCCTCTGGCTCTTCCTGTGCTCCCTTCAGAGCCATTTCCAAGCACAGCTAGAGAGCCCTTCCTCACCCAGCAGGAATGGGATGGAACAAAAGGATTCCTCCACTCTTCTTTTGCAGCCGAAGTCTCGGAGGAGTACAATGTGATTATAATGTTTAAACCTTCCAGAGGATGACAAAAATCCACAGCCTTTTCAACCCTTTTCATGCCAGCCCAAACACTGGTGCTCCAAGTCACAGAAATTCTAATTCCAGTGAGGCCAAAAACTTTCTCCTGACCAGTTTTGTTCTCAGCTGAGATGACCCAAAAACATTTCAGGTGTTAATTGTGCAGTGCTCAAACTGAGTGGCTCAAAACATACACAGCTTTTGTGTGAAACAAATTTATTCATTTAATAGAGTGTTATATGATACTTGCTGAAATGCCCTTCAATTAATTAAATTTATTGAATTAGCATCATTTTGGCAATTGGAATCCCACATGCATTCCAGATCAATAACATATTTAAGGGTCTTGGAGAACAGCGGTGTCCTCGGTGTTGAGGTAGCAACATTACTCTTTGAATTTGATTCAGTCTTGCACTATTACAGTAGCAAAACAACATATTCTGTATAGCAGCAAGGCTCTAAACTTGGAGAATTGGAGTAATCAGATGGATCTGCTGTGCTAAAAGCGAAGAGTTAAACAGAATAACTTTTCACTGGCCATCTACATACACACACCACAACCATTGCATCTCCCCCTCCTCATTTATCCCCATAAACACTGCAGGCACCTCAAATGCTCAACCTGCACAGCACTATGTGAGCATTTTAACCCACTATTCCGGTTAATCCCAATAACACTAGTGGAATAAGCCTAGTTCTCTCAGGAGAAGTATTTGGTGCCTAGACTTTGCTTTCAAAGACACATATGCTGATTTTAGCCCTAAGTTTCATAATTACACAGCTCCACACCAGTTTCAAACCATTTGTTAAGTATGGTTGAGTTTATCATATTCAGTTAGTTCTCCTATTGCTGGGGTGCCTTTACAATGAAAAAACAGGAATCTCTTATTTGCAGCTCTTTTCTGCCCAATCCTTTAAAAAACACCATAGGTGACTCCTGCCTGAACTCAGCTAACTAAACATCTTCATGTTCTGTTTTCTCCTGCCTGAAAAAGAAACAAATATCTAATTTTTTTACTTAGATAATTAAGTTCATGTATAGATTGATACAGATATTTCACTGGATATGAATATTGTATGAACCTATTTACCCTTCTTTTGGTCTCTATATGAGAGAGGGTATGAGGAGCTTTGAGAATAAATTCAAGATTAATAGAAAAGATTTTAAAAAGAGGTTGTGTGAGAAAGAGTTATTTTTTTCCTGTGTCAAACAGTTCTGTGAGGGTTCTTAGCCCCTGTACAGAGAACATTTAGATATTCCTGACAGAGACTGCACCTGCAGCCACTTCTCTGCATGACTGTGTATAATGGATTTTCAGCAGCGCTGTAAAACTTTCTTTACAGCTAGTAGCCTGCGACCCAGGCTCATTTACAGCTCTATCCTGCCTGCTTTTCTCTTGATTTAGGCCTGCAACTGCTTTCTCTAGCAGGTCTGGTTTATGCCAGGTTAAACAAAAGCTGGCTCAGCAGCACCTTGCACAAATGCTGTCCCTGGAAACACAGGGCTACAGCCAGCCCGACTGCTGAGGACAAAGCCCATCCCAGAGAGGCACGGAGCAAAAGCAATAGGAAAACCTGCCCAATGGCTAAAGGCTCACACCTCACCCACAGCTGTATTTCCCCTAATCACGGTTTTGACCCTATTCCTGCTGGGTTTCCTGACTTCTCACTGGGAACCCATGGATTGCATTGCAAATCATTGGACAAACAAATCAGACCATTGATAAGAACAGCCCATGGAAGCTGCTGTTTATCAAGAAGCAATAAAAATAAAATGCAAAGAATCACATCTTTACAATCAGAAACGCAGATTAAAAAATCAGTTTTACCATTAAATATGTATGTTCTCAAATTGGCACCTAATTTGTTGTGATATAAGCTACCTGAACGATGCCATACAGAAAAATTCATAGAGGTAATCAAAGGTGTTTTCCATGTGCTAATTTCCCTGGAAGATGCATGTATTCTCTGAGCTCTGGTTATTCACCATTTTTAAAATATTTAAAAATCTTTCAATAAAAGAGCTCTTTTGATGGGCTTTGTAACACTATTTCTGACAAGGACATAAATAAGGAGAGCAAAGAGATGACAGAGTAGGAAGCACTGGTCACAATGTCAGCTGTCCCTCCTCCTCCTTTTGTACTCCCTACGGACTTGAAAGGTCAGAAAGATATGGAACAGTGCCCATGTCCTAAGAAAAATGGTAAGAAAGGTTAAAAAAAGTTTTGCTGCCAATGTGCTTGAAGAATTTTCTTCCTTTTGCTTCATAAAGCTGTCTGGATTTTGTGGGACTCGCACTTCGTGGTTAACATTTGCTGTGATTGGTTGTGCCACTGTATAAAACCAAAGGAAAAGTTCACCTTTAAGATACATATTTTTAGCAGCTGACCTATATGGTACAAGGTGCTGTCCAAAATTCATTTTTGTGGCAATAGACTTTAAAGAAAAGCTTTTTTTTGTTACAGAAAAAAAAAAATAAATCTCCTTTAAATGATGTGCAACTCTTCTCACCTCCTTGGTGGAGGAAATTCTTCAGTCAGAGAAATTCCTGTTCCTTTTTGTCTTATCCCCCTACGTATTTCTGCATTACCATATTTATTCCCATTCTCTGTTCTTCACAGAGGAAATCTTCTGGCATGTCAAACAAAAACATTTTAAAGAGACTTGCTTTTTCCCATTGAAAAGTTCTTTAGCCAAGGGACATCAACCGTAAGGATTTCCATTTCTTTAAATCTTAGGATGGAATCAAACTATTGAAAAATGCCAACCAGCAAATACAATCAGGCTCTGAACAGATTTGTGGCTGGACTTAAATCATAAGAAAAAATAATGCTGGCACAAACTGAGGAAGACCAAGAGCTCGTTCCTGGTCCTGCTGGGCAGAAGCTGCAGGTGCTGCAAAGCCTGGGGAGCTGGGGTGACAGGAGAGCTCAGGGGCAGTTTGCATGCAGCAGATGACACCAACCTCCCTGGCTGGGTGGATGCTGGATTTACTCCAGCCTGTGCTGAGAGTCCCAAAACCTCCTGGCAGCCTCCACAGGCCATGGTCCCTGCCTTCCCTCCTCAGGGAAAGACTCAGGGTGTCTGGCAGCCCTGTCCCAGCACAGACACCACATAAATCCAGAAGGATTGAAAACGTCACCCCAGCCACAACCAAGGGAGGACAGACCTAAACTAACCCACCCCCAGAGGTGTGGGTTACTAACCCACGTGATCCTGGAGCCTCCCCAACAAACCTGATTGCTTCCCTTTGAAGCTCAAAGACAGGGAAAACTGATTGCTGCCTTGGTGCTCACAGCAGCTTCACATCACACCCCTCGTTGTGGAAGCTGTGCTAAAACCACTTTGACGCTGTGTGTTGCTTAAGAGATGCATTTTGGCTGCCCCTTTTCCAGCATTTATATCTCTGCTACCCAGCAGGTGCAGAATACTCAGGTCTGCATCAGCCCTCTGGTTTGCCTTTCCACTGAGCTATCAGCCCCGAAATGCAGCTGCACTACCTGTCTGGACTGAAATTAATCCAAGTCTTCTGTGCGTCAGTGTGGGGGCAGAATTGCCTTTGCTCAGCAGGCTGCAAATGCACTCCCCAGTCAGCCAAAGCTCTGCCTACAGCCAGCTCTAATTTTATTCTATTTTGTTTATGCTGGAGTGGCTGGGTTGGTATTTTCTTTTCGTCCCTTCCATTTAATCTACTTTTGCCTTTCTAATAACATCTTCTAATAATAACTTCAATCCTGATTTATTTATAGCTACTGCCCTTTTATTCAGGTATTACTGCTGAAAGTGTTCTAAAATTGAGTCAAATTACTGGGAAGGTGCTGGGGGTAAGTCACTTATTTGTGGGTTAAGTCTTAGATTTGAGATACCATTGAGATGGATGGATTTTCTGTGTTATTCCTGCTCCTAGTCACACTGCAGTCTGGATGGGAAGGGATTGCAGTGGGGAGGAGCAGCGTGGGTGTGTGCCAGCATGTATTTCTGAAAAACTTACAATCTCCAAGGAAAAGTGACTGATAGAGTGTCTTTATTTCCCTGACAGGTGGTACTTAGCATAAGGAAGTTGCGTTGGACATGCTCAGTCCTGTCATGCTCCAATTAAAGTAAACAAATGGTCAACAAAAGCACAGGGAGAAATCCATCCCAAAGATGCTTTAATGTGCCCATCTCAGTTTGCAAACACTGCTGCTTGTTTGTCCTTTTTTGGTTTTTTTGTAAAACGACAGATCTCCTCGTGAGATGTTGTAGCGATGTGACAGAACAAAGAAGCTCCTGTGACTTGGCACTAAGGTAGGAAGGAGCTTCACCTTGATCTCAAATCCTGGAAGAAGCCAATTTCTCTTTCTTCTGCCACTGTGATCTGTTTATCTTAGAGGTGCAAAAAACATGAGCATGAGGCCAGTAAATTCTCCTTAATCCCGACAAAAAACTCTAATGAAGCTAAAATGCAATATTTGTTAAACTCTGTTTGAGACCCCCCAGAGAAGCATTTTCAACACTTCCTCCAACCTCTCAGTCTGTCTTTGTCCTTCCCGCTGGATTATTTTTGCTTTTATTTTTCCTCTCCAATAGGCAGCTCCTATTTGTTGACATTATTGGATGTCATTACCTAGGAAGTCAGCACCTGGTCCCTATATAGGGAGGAAAATCAGCAGCAGAGCTCAATGAAAGAAGTAATTTTGCTTCATCTGTTGTATTTCAGCATGAAATATTTGGCATGAAATTAAGATTTTAAAAGGAAAATATTTATTTTTGAGCACCAAATGTAAGAAAAATTAGCTTGCATATAGAAATAGTCTTAATTATTGCACAGGAGCTTCATGTCTGCCAGTGTCAGTCAAAATGAAAGAGACAACATATTTCCATAGAGCATCAATATTGCAAGCAGCAAAACAAGCTCAGAATTCCTGTGAAGGGAACCTCAGATTTTTGCTACCACAGGTATTTAAGTCTCTCTTGAAAAACAGTAACCAAAATAGTCCAATGGGTTATACCAAAACCATTCTGCATGTGTAAAGCACAGAAGAGATTAAAACTTGAGAAACAGAAATTAAAACAGCAGTTCTATAGATTCCTTGTGGATACTGAGGAGAAGATTGCATGGGTGGAAAGCAGAGGAAGAAGAAATTTGGCAACACAGGGGAGGCCCCAGCACATGCAGAACATGGTGATAGGAAAGGGTTTAACAGGGAAAAAAAAAGAAAAAATAAGAAAAAAATAGACCTCAGGAACATGTTGGGCTCCCAAACCTTTGAGAGAAAGAACTGAACTCTGCATTTATGGAACTCAGTTTTTGGACTGAGTTAGCAAGGAGCCCCTCAGATGATTCTGGTGACTGGGAGCAGCTACTGCAAGGCAGCAGTTAGACATTTTCACCTCAGCTTCAAGCAGAGCAGAGCTCCTGTGGCAACATTCGTGGGAGAACCACAGAGAGGATTTTGTATGAGCTCTACCATGGCCATAAGAAGTAGCAGGAGATACCTCAGAATGCAACCGCTGCTACAGCAGGAGCTGCAGTGATCAGCTGGCACCAGTGCATGGTTTATCCAGGGCACCAGTGGTTTATCCAGGGCACCAATGGATGGTTTATCCAAGGGCACTCATGGACAGTTTATCCAGGGAAAATTCTCCACATGATGGGTGCCTGGTGCTGGAGTATAACATCAGCTCCTAGGCTGCTGTAGCACTGCATTTCTCCTCTCCAGCACACTCCCCACTGCAGGATCCTGCACTTCCATTTAATCCCTACCTGAGTCCATCCATGGTAGGGGAGGGCTCTTCTCCCCTGGTGTGAGGCAGAAGTGGCTGGGGACATTTGCTCAGATCCCTGTGTGCACTGGTGACAGCCATCACACACCTCCAGGACTCTGCATCCTCCTCTTCCCTCCCTTCTCTGGTCCCTCCTTTCTTCCCCCATCACTGCCAGCCACTTCCAAACAAGAATTTTGTTTTCATTTAGAATCCCTTTTCATCTGGATCCTTCCTTTCCCCATTCTATGATTTTCAGTGTGACAGAACGACACTTCTGACAAGCAACCTCCCCACCTCCCTTCATTCTGGGGATGTTTTTTCAGCCAATTAATCTAACATCGTGTACCATTTAGCTTTGAGAGGCTGGTGTGACTCCTGAAGGAGACAAAATGTGCTGCTGGGAACAGAGGGGTGGGGGTGATGGAGAGGACCATGAGGAGGCTCCAAACTGTCTGAATTACTCATCAGGAGGGTGCCAACATGAAAGCCTGGAATATCTTCCTTCTCCATCTCCTTCCTCGCAGACGCTGCTGACACACGGCTGTCATTATGCCACAGAGCCATTTTGTTATGTGTGTGATGGGATGAGGGACAAAGCTCAGCTTTGGGATTATGGATGTGTCTCTCAGGCTCCCTGACAATCCCTTCACTTAATTAGCAGGTAGGAACAATACTAAATACTAGCTGGGGAGGGATTGCTCTTCCCTTCAGAAAATGCCTCTCTAAAAGGCATAGACACATTTTCATGATCAAAATGAATAATTTCGTTGGGAAAAAAAAATAGGAAAAGCACAAATCCAATGTTCTTTCACATCCCCTTCTTTCAGTAACATTTTTGTCTCAATTTGAAATGTTTTATGCTTGAAACGTTGCTGAGTCACATGGAATAACATGCACAACATCCTAGAAATTGCAGCCAAATTTCAAATCCTACCATTCTACCTGAGTTCTGAAAGAATTTGGTTGGTTTTCTTTGCTTTTTATTTTTGTGCATGTTTTTGTTTTGTTTGGTTTGTTTTTGCGGGTTTTTGTGTAGTTTTTTCTGATTTTTTTTGTTTGTTTGTTTGGGGTTCTTTTCCCAGATTATAGCTTCATCCAATTTTAACTAGTTCTGGAAAAAGCATCCTCAGCTTGCCCTCAGAACCTCCTGCCCTACAGTGTTTGAACTTCTAGACTGTGTTCTGAGATTTTGACTCTTTAAAATTCACAAGGGTTAGAAATGTTCTCTTCCTGCTCTATTAAATAACACAATATTCCAATTCTACAGATTAATGCCTTCAGATTCATTAATTGTGATTTAAATCATGGGACTCATCACTGCAAACATGCAGACAGAGAAAGACCCTGATTTCTTAGAGCATCTTTTTCCCTGGACAAAAATTCAATGGAAGAGCAGTGTTGGGTCATCACCTCCCCAGTGTTAGGCACGACAAGAGCAGTGGGATTTTATCAGCGCTCTCTTGGATGTCACAGTTGTTCAATGAAAATCTGAAAATCTGATCACACTGGGGAAAGGGATCTGTAAGCAACAGTGTCTGTAACCCCTGTGACAGCTGCCCTGTCTGTGAGCCTCTCTGCACCTCTGCTGCACAAGGTCCCATCGTTGTTCTGTTCCCATCAGCTCACAACAGAGCACTGAGTGAAAAGCCTGAAGGAGTCTGTGCCACTGTGTAGGAAGGACCTTTAAAAAAGCAAATGCTGGCATGTGAGAAGATTTCACAGGCTGTACTACAGTGGCATCAGCCTGTTGAGTTGTTAGCAGTTCCTAATATCAGCTCATCAAACACTGCTGTCTCTGGTTTGGAAATGACAAAGGATTTTGTACTTGGAGTGTGAATCTTGAGAGCAATTTGCTTCAAATGCAGACAGAATGGCCTCGCCCCTTGCACAGGAACAGGGAAAGGGAGTTGGGAAGCAGCTCTGAAGGATGCTGAGCAGGGATGTGTGCAATACTTTAAGGGAAAAAAAAAACCAATAAAAAACAAAAGTGACACTTTACTGACAGCTTCACAAAAGAGGAAGGACAAAAAGTTAATCTTCACTCATGTGGCTTATGAGATTCAGCTCCAGCACAAGGCAATTTCTTCTATTAAAAACAACAATTAACAATGCTGGCCAAAACCTTGCTGCAAAATCCAACAGAAGAGTTTCCTCTTCTTATAATATGGCATTCAATTAACAGAACCAAAAAAAATTAAGTAAGCTCTTCCTTTCTGAATTATTTTTGGCTTTTTGAAGGGGATTTAACACCAATTTTAAAATAAATATGTAAAAGTTTGATTATTTTTTTGTGCACAACATTGTGAATCTGTCAAGAGGAATGGATGCCATGGCCTCTGCTCCCAGCTTCTGGAAATAACTGTCTGTGAGACTAAAGAAAAGCCTGGGTGTCTCTGACACTTCTTTCATTACCCACTGAAAAAGAAAATAGATGTTGTGTAAACTAGAGCCTTGTGGGCGCTAATAGCAGATTCTCACATGGGATAAACATATGTTCAGTTTGCTCAGAGCAAGCGAATTTCCCATTTCACTACCAAAAAAATAGATAAAAGCCTTATTTTAACTGATGGAAATTTCACTGTAGAACACACTGGTAATTACTTGCAATATTCAATTCTCTGCCCTTGGATGTTCAAGTGGATGAGGAGAAAAACAGTTTGGAATTCTGGCTATTTATTATCCATCTTCAAAACACCTGTAGCACCCAAGATTTTTGCCTTTTGTGGATTAAGAGTCAATGTCAAATTTGAAGATTGCAGAAGAACAAGGCATGAGTAAAACCTGGAAGGATCAGTGATAGGTTGGAGAATAAGCCAAGGGAAGTCTGAGTGTGGATTCTTTTGTGCTAGAAGAGAAAAATGAGCTCACAAATCTCAGGAGAACATCCCTCCATGTGCTTCTGTCATTTCAAAGATACTTTGATGTTTAACCTTCAAACTGCATTGCAACAGCTCTTCTCCCACACCAGCATTTTGTTTCCTGCACTTAAAGCCAGCAAGTGAGAGGGAAAACAAACAGTGTAGGAAGAAAATATTCTGTTTTCTTTGGTAACTCTTGCTTACAGTTTGGTCTGTGCTGAAAATGATGGAGAATCTGTGTTCCACAGAAAGGGGTGATGGTTCCTCTCGGGATCTTACAAATTTTCAAATCATGTCCTAGATTATCCCCACTTCCCTAGACAGCCTGTTTTTAGAAAAAGATTGGAAACCCTGCGCTAATTGATGGTCATTTCTGACAACACAGTGAAAGAGTAACAGGTGCCCTCATTCAGTGTTGCTGCCCATCGGAGTAAAGTGGCTCAAGCCTCCAAATTGTTCCAGATTCTACAAACTCAGACAGAAAACAGGATCCAACATCTCCAGTACCTCAAACCCTTGAGATTCCCCCTGACATAAGCCTGGATCTATAAAGACCTTCCCCCAACTCTTGACAAACACTCCCTGGTACCTTTTGTCCTGGGCCTGACTTGTGAATTGCCGTGGGCACAAAGCAAGAGACATTTAAGCATGATATGCTGCAGAACCAGAACTTTTCTATTCATGTGGCATTATTCAAAGCTTTTTTTATATATATCTGTGCAATTGGAAACGGTGGAAAATCAGACTTGGTTCATAAATAACCTTGAAGTAAGGGTAGACTAGAGGGATTTGATACTATACCTAAAGCAAGATTTCATTACAGGGATTGACAGCCTGAAATACTCGTGCCAATGTTTTTGCCCTCCATATTTTTTTTCATGTGGTTTCTTACTACAGGAGTTTTGTGATACACAGCAGGAACTGACTGCCAGAGTCCTCATGGCACAAAACCTGCAGTGAATCAAACATCAGCACACCCTTCTCCCCCTGGCTTGGCTCATGGTCGCACAGGAGGACACCTCACTTTGACCATTTGGTGCTTTTGCTGCATTCATCAGATTTTGGCACCAATCTCACATTCTGTTTTTCTCTCTCCCTCCATCCTCCCACAGTTTATTCCCTTTGTGCAACTCAGTTTTGGACACAGGCTTGCCTCCCCTACTTCTCCCATCTTGGAGCGTTACTGAGTAGGAGATAACAATGGCTTTTACTTTGCTGCTGAAGAGGTACCTGTAAGAGCTATTTTGGGGGAAAATTTAATTGGTTTTTAAAAACAACAGAAGTGCCTGAAACACACTTTAAATACTTGCAGACAACTTAGAAGATTTGTCAGTGCTGCTAAAGCCTGGGGATTAGTAACAGGCAGAGCAGAATAGAAGTAGGACCTGAGCTAATGATGATAAATCTTGGGTGAAGGATTACTTAAGTTGTGAAAATGCTGAAGACCAGAGAAAAGCAAAAGCCACTCTTAGCTGTCATTTTCAGTTTTTGTTTAGGAACCAATGCCTAGTTTGGCCATATTGTCAGCTCACAACATGTCACCACAGATCTCCTACCATCTTTTCCCTCCTGATACACATTTGCTGTTTAATCAGAGTTTTCCTTCCAGCTATCACACACCTGTTGCTGAAGGAGTGTGGAGCAAGCTTGTAGGGCCAGGATGAGTGAGAGTGGCATTGAAATAAAAGCTGAACAAAGGTAACTGTGAACATGAGGCCCTCCAGTAGTAATTCCTAAATAATACATCAGGGAGGAGAAAGATATGGAATGAGCTGTGAAGAAGTAAAACAAGGTTATCACAGTTGACTTGGGAAATATCCCTATTAGAGGACAGCTAAATGAGAACGAAGAAGGTGGGATACTCCACTTGAAGGGCAGATCAGGGAGGGCTGGATTCAACATTAGAGTGAGTTAGCTTAAGTTAGCCTGGCACAGCAAGAAGCTGTGTAATCATGCAATGTGATTATTGATCTCTTCCCTTCATGCTGCTCAGTGCTGAAATGTCCTGAATACAAATGGGGGCTTTTAGTGGATTCCAGATATTTGACAGAAAAGTTTTGAATATATGGTCACTGAACCACCCTCATGAACACTCTGTGAGAACAAAACCTGCAGCCATGGGGAAAGGGGAAGGGGAAGGGGAAGGGAAGGGAAGGGAAAAGGGAAGAGGAAGGGGATGAGGAAAGAAAGAGGAAATAAACATATCTCTCTGTTTGGCATTCGCTTTTTTTCTGACAGCACCATGTGCCCAAGTCCCCAGATCCTGCTCATGAGTGATGGAAAAGAAAATGCTTGATGGATTCTGACATTGAGGGACCATCTGGGAAAGGTCTGAACTCAGAGCTGCAAAAGCCACATGAGGAAGTGAAATTCAAATATGATGCACCCCTGCCACTGCCACACACAGAGAATGACTTGAAAAGGCAGTGACAGCTCCAACGAAGCTGTTTGCACAGCAGAACACTGGGACAGTCAGAGGGGGAGAATTGGGATGGAAAGGATTGGGCTTCAAGATGCGCTAGAGATCAACTATATGATTCTGAACATGTTATTTGTTACTGTCATTCATATGGATACTGCACTAGTCCTGAGACACTCAGTGCACACAGATTCATAAAGAAGAAATGCTCTTTGCTGCACTACAGTTAAGGATGCTGAAAGGCAAGATGGATATGAGTATATCAGAATGAGACAGAAGCCTGTGAAAGGTAAAATCCTCAGCCCCACTCACTGACTAAATCACTACAAATAAAACCAGATTCTCCTGAGCCAATCCAAAAGTTCCTCTTTATTTCAAAGTAGCTTTGGTTACACTCTTGCAGAATCCAATATCCTCTTCTTTCCCTTGCTGACTTTGGTGATAGAGACTCTGCTACACTGACACACAGTTGGCATCAGCATTTTTCTCTGGAAAGACTTATCAAAACCACTCATCCTTTGCTCTCCATTTCCTGTCTATAAAGTGGAGCTAACACTGCTTGCCCTTCTGAGTTCCTTTCTCATATCCATTTTTTGTACAATACTTTAGGGCAAAGATTTCCTCATTTTATATCCTCAGCAGAATTAAAACATCAACTAACAGCTACTCATGGTAAAAAATGTGGCTCAAAGGAAGAAAACAGCCTGTCTTTTGAAAAGTGGCACAGTAAAGGTTTTGCTATTTTGCAGTGTTTCAATAAAAAGTTTTGAGTTATAAATATACATATTTGAGGTCTTGAAGTACCAGCCACTACTGTCACGTTTAACAGACCAGGCTGAGAAGACAAAGTATTTTTGCAATCTAAGTCCTAAGTTTCTATTCTTCATTTCTTTCAAAAGGATTTTGTGTGTGCCATTCTCATGGGGAAACAGTTTGTGACCTTGTTTCTTCGATGGCATTTCCCACAGAAGTGGTTAAAACACTTCAGAGAGTAAATTTTGTTGGTTTGGGGGTTTTTTTTGTTTGTTTTTATGATTTCTATTCCTCTTAGAATACAAATGCCTGGACATCAGTGAAGACACTTAACAGCTGAATGGGTGTCAGCTCATACATGAGTCGTAGCATAATGAAAATTTGGCTGCCACAAGATGAATTTGGGGGAATTCTGTACTTTAGGCCTTTAAAAAAAACTAACTCTTAAAGAGTTACAGTTTCCAAACTGCCCCATTTCCTGTATTTTTCTTGAATATGGAATGAGGAAATAAAACCCCCAAACCCTGGAAATATGAGCAAAAGCTTTGTTCGCCATAAGATCAGCCACACCATAAAATAAGCTCATAAAAAGGAGTGACATGCACCATAAATCTCTACTGCTTTATAGAAAATAAAGCAAAGCTGTCACAGGGGTGACATCACTGAGCACACAGGAAATGCAAAGATATTTGCAGAAATGCTGATTTCAGTAAGTATTAGGATTCTATGCAGATTAAAATGTTGGGGAAACTTTTAGCCTAGCTCAAAGTCAGTGACAGGGAAGGAGGGGATAAGTGAATAGGAAAAGGATAATATTTTTCCTTTTCAGCAGCAGTTAAGAACCAGAGAACCAGGTTAAAACCATCTCTGAGGATTCATAATCCATCTGAACTGATAAAACCTTTGGCCATGAGAAGTCCAGTACAATAAAAATACCAACCACAAGAGCAGTATTTGAATTTTCTTACTCCACAAATCTATTTGGTTCATCTATAGAGCACTAACTGCACCTCTTGACCCACTAGTTCTAGTATCTAGTCCTAACAATCCAGATTTATGGGTATGTTCCTTATCCATATCACCAAAAGGAGCTATTCCATCCCTATTTGTTTCTTCAGTCCCAACACTGAGGTGATTCAGGATGGTGAATGTATTGTTTCCAGTTTCTTGAGACTCCCAAACCAAGTGGAAAACTCAAAGGCTGAGTATCTGGACACACTGAATCCTGGAAAATACGGCTGCCAGCTCTTTTGTGAAACTCACCCATGGGTTGAACTGAGCACTGGGGCCTTTTGCACTTGAATCCCCAGCATTCATTCATTATTCATTTTGCCACAGACAAAATATACATGGGTACCATGGGGATTTTTTAGTGTGTAAGAAGTTATCCATCTCTCTTGCTAACTGCTCTGCTGTTCACCCTTGATGAACATCCTCTGATGTTTATCTTTTTGATTTGCCTGCTGTTTATTTACAGATATAGATTTGCTTCTCTCCCCTTCTGAGTAACCTTTGGAGCAAAGCTTTCAGTAAGGGATAGCCTGAGGTGGCTGAGCATACAGTCTTTTCTTCTCTGCTTGTTTAGTTGGGAGGCAGCAAAGAACAAGCAGAGCAAAGGTCAGCTCAGCTTACACAGCCTAAATGCAGTATTATTTATCAACATCTCCTCTGAAGTCAGGCAGGAAGCCTCTGAAGTCATGCCTACCTTAGGGATGGCACTGCCAGAAGAATAGTAATGCTGAGATTATAAGGAAAAGAGGAAGAATAAGGAAAGGAAGAAGGTAATGGCAGTAGAGGAATAGAGTGCAAAAATATTCATCAAAGGTTTAATAATTGATTCACAAGACAAAGTACTTTTCCATCTGGAGGGACAGAATGGCCAATAAGATAAGCAGACACCAAGAGAAATAAAACCCATAAAGGTAAGTTATTGGCCTTGGAATTGGTTACATATTCTCTTGTAAATCACAGATTCTTTTTGAAATATCTGAAAGAGTCAGGACAGCATGGGGCTACATATTACATTTTTTGAAACTCTGCAAGCACACTGGGAGAGGCTGGAAGGGAAATTCAGAGTAGTGACATGTGAATAAATAAAAAATCTAACTCTGGCTTTTGGCAAGAGTAGGGGACATTTGTAAAGCTAAAGAATGAGAACGGGAGGAATTTATCAAAGCTACAGATTAATTCACACACACACATTTGACCAGCTCCTAGAAGAAATATCCAGAGATTTTTAAACATAAGTACATTATGATCCCAAACTATAAATTTCTGGGCCTGAGGGAAGCACAGTTCTGCACTTGCCTCCATCTTCCATTCTTTTCTGACCATGCTTCCTCACTGCTGGACAGTTGGTCTTGACCAATTGGAGTTTCAGTCTCACCCACTTCTTACACTATGTTGTTTTTAATCAGTGGAATAGAAAAGAGATTCCATAACACAGCTAAATGTGTCACACCAAAATACTGCAACCAAAAAATTTAATTTTTAGTAGGCACTGAACTGTGAAATACATTCTTACTGGAATGTGCACCACTGTGTATGCCCAGGAGAAATTTGTTGGCACAGCTCCCTGTGCTGGAATCTAACACCAATACAGGTAAAGCTTTGCATTGCATCCACTTCGAAAGAACATGTAGGTAAGCAAAAAACTCAATATTACTGTGATTGTTCTGAATATCCCCCACTAATGTTGACAGAAGATTCCTCATTATATGGCAGGAAGGAAAAGTAAACCCTTTTGTTGCTGGGTACTGGAGCTGAACAAATTATTTCTAATGAATAATTTATCTGACTAAATGAGATGTTTTCTGCTTGCTGAAGACCAACAATCCCTCTAATATATATGTATTTTAGTATTTGAATGGCAGACAACTCCTCTGAGCGTGGGGTGCCCACGAGCTGGTGGGGAGCAGCTCTCTGACAGAGCAGCTTTCACTGCTCTGTACAAGGCCAGCACAGCTTGGCTGAAGGACAAAAGTCTTCCCACCACATCCACAGGGGACTCCTTTGGAGCAGCAGGTAGGATGGGGTTGGGGAATTATTTTTGTGAACGCTGTTCTGGATGGCTGAGCCTTCACAGCACTTCCAGCTTGCACATGTATAATTCAAGCCCTGCAAATACCAGCTGTGACAGGCTGGGTAACTATTTGCAAAGAATCATATTTTATTGGGAAATGATTATCTATTTTGATCCATCTGTACATTTTGATATGTTGCCACATGAAGAATTTGGGCTGGTCAAAAACATAAACAAAAAGTCTGGGCCAAGGCCCAATATTGGCATATATTTGAGACAATTTCATTAACTACATGATAGTGATAATACCTAGAAGTGTCTGAAGAACCACACTCTAAAATGGGGCTGGGTCTTTGACTTCCAGCAGCAAACCAAGCCTGGGGATGATGTGGAGGGTGGCAGTGCTGTCCCTGAGCTCACCAGGGGAGCACCCGAGGGTCACAGGGACTCTGCAGGTGCCAGCAGGGCCCTGGGAGTGTCTGACAGCTCTGGCAGTTCATGCCCACATGGGCTGGGAATTTCTGACTGGGGCAGGGAAGCAGGATGAGAGAGGGATGTGGTGGAGGACAGTGACTCAGGCTGCCACATTTGGGGTGCAGGCAGAAGCACAGACATGAGTCACCCAGCACAGCAGGCAGGAAGGGCCAGCTTTCTATCCAGAAGATTAATTTGAGAGTGGCTGATTTCCAAGAGGAAATCAGATGGAGGGATGCAGGAGGCAGTGTTTCTAGAAGAGAGATATTTAAGAACATGTGAGATGAGAGGGAAGATTAGCAGGAAGACCCAATATCAATGAAGAGAGAGTTATTTTAGAGAGGGAAGGGAAATGAGGAGGATGCACAGCCCAGTGAGACTTCTTAAGGTTTGGGAAGATAAAATTCAGTTTGCTGTGTTTGCAATTTCTTCTTCCCTGATGAAACTGCTGAAATCCTTCACATGATGGAGCTGAGGCACCTCTTTTACAAACATCCAAGAGACAAGAAACATAGGAGGATGATTTTCTGGGATATTGACTTCATGTGGGGATACAAAACATACAGCTACCATGAGACCAAAGAAGAGAGGCAGGCAAGGAAATGCAAAGACAAAGCTGAGAAGTAACCACACTTAATCATCTTTTTGTCTCTGTTAAAATGGTCTGCTTGTGTTAACTGGACTCTCCTTTCATGAATGCCACACTGGGCTGGTTTACTCTAATGCTATTCCAAGAACCTTCTTCCCCTTGCAGGAGGCACAAAATGTGAGGCTGAGGCTCAGCCTAACTCTGGTCCTCTCTGAAGACAACACTCCCAACATCACCAAGCTGCAGGAGGGAAAAGGTGATTATGTTACCACACCTACAGCCACGGAGGGGAGCAAACAGGAGGAAATCTGCCACAACCTCGAGAACATCATTTACACTCTCTGCAGCCACTTTGCCTCATCTACAAAACAGCACTTAAGAATTTTCCCTGCTTCCTAAAGATATTCTGAAGATAGTGACTTG
Source organism: Anthoscopus minutus (assembly GCA_013399455.1). NCBI lineage: Eukaryota > Metazoa > Chordata > Aves > Passeriformes > Paridae > Anthoscopus > Anthoscopus minutus. Next base: position 901,785 of record VWYI01013654.1, read on the forward strand.
AAGAGGAGTGTGTTTTCACTCTGTTGAACATTATAATTTGCTATAAACTGTAGTTTCGGGAGTTTTAAAATCTTGCTCACAATGCAATGACTGAAAATCTGATTAAATATGCGGTGAAGAGTGCAGTGACTTCTCTTCAGAACATGTTTTCATTGGAACATCAGGACTATTATTGCTGTCTGAGTAATATACAGGCTTGACATATATGGTATAATTAAGGATTTACATCTTAATAATGGATTGAGAGCACACACTTTCTGAACTCTCTTGTCACTAATGTTACACTGAAAAAAATCCCTTGGTGATTTGTTTATATTTGTTCATACAGATTTTAAAAGATACTGAAGCACTAGACAAAGTAATTTCATTGCCTGACATGAAGAGTTTGCCTCCATTTCTTAAATGGTCCAACTGTAATGATTTGTTCCTAAGGACTGAGGATTACAAAAATTCTCACTACAGACAAATTAATATTTTCTCTAACCAGGTATTTTCAGGCTTTTATTTATTATCTGAAACAGTCTGTGGCGGGAGTCCCAGGTACTGCAAAGTGAGTATTCCAGTCATTACTGACTCGCAGCCTCCAGCAGCTGTGAGCTGGTGACAAGGTCTGTGGTGTTTCCCCTCAGGCCCCTGCAGCTGAATCCAAGCAACAGAACAGAGAGAAAGGGTTAAGATATTCCAGGATGTTAAAAACCATTTCTGGATCCCATCCCTGGATGGAATGCAGTCCAGCTGGTGGAAATTCAACAAGAATTGACTGATGACCTCTGCCCAACCAGCCATGTGTCGTAGCTCTCTGACACCAGCAAATCACTTCGCAAGACATTTCCATCTGTCTCATTCAGCTCCTGCCCTTGCAGCTCCGTGTCTGCAGCAGACACAGCATTCCAGCTCTCCAAGCTGAGGTATGAGGACGTGCCACTTCCCTTTTGCCAGGATGATGTTGTTGCCTCTTCTCTCTGACCTCTGTCCCACAGCACAGGGCTGTCCGAGCCCTCTGCCTGACCACACCACACAGAAATTGTCTCTCATCCCCTGCTTCCTTCAGAGATTCCCTGGAAAGGGGAAAAGCCCTTTCAAAGCAGCTCCTCCTGTTTCTGCCCCTCTCCCAGCAGCCTCCTACGAGCAGCTTGGTGTCACCCCTTGTTCACACACTCACACAAGGCCCGAGACATTTTCATACCCAAAGCAGAATCATTCAAGAGATTAATCTGTTGTGACACAGATTTTGTTCAGTAATAGCTATAAAAACGTGGCAGGAAGTGGGAGAAAGAGAAAGAATAGCCTGACTTGTGGTCATTTTTCTCCTGTGGAACTTCTTAATTCCACCATAAGATACATTTTACATTGAGGGATGATTTCGTTTCCACTTCACACTTTGGGTCTCTAAACACGTAGCTAACACTGGGAGCCAGTGTTTCTTTCTTCTCTCTTGCTCTCACCTCTCCCCGCTCCCTCCCACAGTGTCTGAAGGACATAATATGGTTATAATGGGGGGCAAATCATGGCATATGATATGAAGCATCAGAACTCTTCCATGAAACATTTTACCTGTTTTTTTTTACTACATGGCAGCAATTTGAAAGCTAAATACAACTGCAATGCACAGATATAAAGCTATTTCTCTTTTTAAAGATCCTTATCCTGCTCTGCATTTGTCAGCACCCTGGCTGGGTACAGGTCCTGGAGCACCAGAGGAACCAAACCTCCCGGCAGGGATCCAGGTGGGAGATCAAGCATTGGGAAATAAATGTGTCCAGTTCTCCTGGATCTCCAGAAACTGAGGCTGAGTTTAATGTTCACTGCCATGGGTATGTAAAGATGAAGATTGATAGCAAGAGAAGCTCAGAGTCAGGGCTGCTGTGCCCATTTGCATGGTGACATGTGGAGGGGAAGCAGGGATCTGGGTCTGAGAGTGACACTCCACAAAGCACAGCCTTCCTACATTGTCCTCTACTATTGTAGTTGCCCCAGACACAAACTAGAAGCAAAAAGCCATAAGGGGACCTTTCCAGCAGATACTCTAGGCAGTAGGATAGAAAAAAATTCCACGTCGCAGTCCCAATATTGCTGAAAGATTTCCACACAGCTGGGCTGCAGCTGCCTTACCTCTTGTCTTTAAAATTAGTCATCAGCTGGTCTGCAAATGTTTCAGCTCCCAAGAGAATTGAAGATGGGTCTGTTTGTCTCCAAAAATGCACCAGGCTGACAATTAGGCAACCAGCAATACCAAAATGTATCTGTCTCCTCTGTGAACAGGAGAGGCTGCTCCTCCTCAGAGGGTCCCCCACCACCAGGGCACAGCCCTCGGCCACCCCCAAGTGCATTGAGCCGTGAGCAGGGTGCCAGCCTGAGGGCCACAACTTTCCTTGGAGTGCAGTTCTCCAGTGGGCTGACTGCCATGAGCACAGACAGAGCTCCCCAGCTGGAGCTGTGCTGAGCATGACCTGTCAAACCACACTGCCAAGCTGGCAGGAAGAGGTTTGTTTGCTAAGAGTGATGCTGCACTGGGATCTTCTGTGGGGTGGGGTGGGATGGGATGGGATGGGATGGGATGGGATGGGATGGGATGGGTACAATCCTCTGGAACAAAAGCAGGGATATCTTATAGCTTAAACCCAAGAGCACCTAAAGGGGAACTAAAACCAGGCTGGAGAGGGACTCTTTACAAGGGCATGCAGTGATAAGGTAAAAGGGAATTGGCTTAAGATTTAGATTAGATATTAGGAAGAAATTCTTCCCTGTGAGGGTGGTGAGGCCCTGGCACAGGTTGCCCAGAGAAACTGTGGCTGCCCCATCCCTGGAAATGTCCAAAAATGGCTTGGGTGGAGCTTGGAGCAACCTGGGATAGCAGAAGGTGTCCCTGCCCATGGCAGGGAGCTGGAAGCAGATGATCTTTGAGGCCCCTTCCAAGACAAACATTTCTGGGGTTCTGTGGAACCTGGCAGAATGTGAACTTGCTGCAGAAGCATCTGCTATCTTCCACTTCACTCCAAGTGGACTCAATGACCCCAGAGGCCTTTCACAGCCAAAATGATTCTATGGGTGTTTTTGTGGTCATGCAAACAGGAATAGAAATTCATGTGACAAGGAATACTAAATTTAAGTGAATATACTACAACAAGACCTTTAGTTCTGTCTGTGGATGAACTCAAACTAGAAGATCTAAAGCTGCTTGTTACAGAGCAGGATAATCTCAGCAGGCCTAACAGAGGAAAAATTAATTTCTGCCACTACACTGAGAGTGGCTCAAAATAAACATGGCAAGGAGATCCTAAAATAAAAAAGTGCCATAATTTCTAGCTTCAGGATTGGGAGGAGGGGAAGATTAAATACTTTCATTAAATTAACTCTCATCTGAATGAGGCTTTTGTTTCATTTCTAAAAGAAACTCGTTTCTTTGTTGTCATTTTCTTCTTGAGTGGTAAATATAATGCAGAATTCCAGAAGCTTCATTTCTAAACAAGCAAATGTAATCAATTTCACAGAGCATTGAGACAAATCAATATGGAAGGAGTCAGAAAACCAAACAAAAGCAATGAGAGAAAAATATTACCCTATTTACATGTCCATAATACATGGGAGAAAAAGATACTTAAAATTACAGAGCTAATTTCTAAAGCAGCAAACATCACTAGTCAGTGACAAAAACCAGTAAACTATTTCAGCTGAAAAATACCATGAGCCTGTGATGATTATAACAACCCATGTGATGGTCATTATTGTCTGCAGTATAAAAACATGAGCAATTTTGCCTTCTTTTTGTTCTTTTTTAATTTGTCATTAGCAGAGAAAGAGACCAGAAAAGTCCTTATTGCCCAATTAACCCTTGTAATATTAAATGACATTTCAGCTTCATTTGCAGCTTCAAAGTTGGATTTTATAGCCTAGTGGCTCTTCAGAAGGATACCAAGACTTTGCTGAAACAGGCAATATCTGCCTTGACTGGCAGCTGCAGGATGCATAAAATCAGCATTAAACTGGCTTCAGCCTGCAGAGCCATGGCTCAGAGTGTGGCTGTGTCATCAGAGAGAAAAGATACTACATCATAAGTGGAAAAAAACAAAACATGAAATCTCATTTAAAAAAAAATTCTCCAAAGAAAAAAAAAACTTTTTTTCCTTAAGATTCCTCCTGTGTCCATCTAGGAATTCTCATCTTTGCCCAGAAAGCACAACTCAGGAGCCAGCTAAGAACCCACACATTTTCAGTGCTTTTTAGCAGGGTGGGAGCAGGCTTGGGTATCTTTGAAAGCGGTATTTTTCTTGCTCTCTGTTATTAAATCCTAAATTACTTCACTTTTTCATCCAATTCATAATGAATTCATTTTCTCAACTGTTAGTCAGGACACAATACAGAGGGAAAATAGAAAAAAAACCTAAACCAGAACTGGGATAAAACTCTGTTCTTTTAACATTGTGTGCAATGAACGTAAGTAAAGCTGTACATGTCCACTATTGCAAAAGGAGAAAAATTATAGTAGCTAACTAAATTGTGACTGCTTTTGGGGTTGGAATATCCCTTCTGAGTCACTGGGAAACAGAAAAATCAAATCATGCTCGGAAAAAAAAAAGCCATAAAGTTCTATTTCAGCACAGAATATAAAGGCTGAAATTAAACCAAGTATTAATCAGCTCACCCATTATTCTTATTTGAGTACTAGAGAACCAGAAGGAAACATCCTGCAAAAAAAAGTTAATATTCATCTGGAGATATATTAAATGAAAATAACCAGAAAGTCAACAAACATCAGCTCATAAAAAGTTGCATGCACATTTTTATTCTGCCATCAGCTCTGCTTTACCTTTGGGCCATTTCATATCTGCTTGAGTTATAACTGGCGTAATAAATGGAGTTTTAGGCAGCACATTTCCATGCAAATTTAAATTGTCAAATTACTATTCTTATTCCAACTCCATCATAGATGAAAAAATAAATTGAAGGACGTGTTTAAAAAAAAATCCTTATGATAAAAACAATGACTGTTTCAATAGACTTGCCCTTTGAAATATTACTTTCACTCTCATGGAACAGAAGTGTGTAAAATTTTATAGGAGTAGATCCAAAAAGCTTTTAGAGAAATTCCACTAAAGATACTGTAAAAGTAAAAGTAACCTTGTTTAGAGGAGTTTTGTTCCGTTATTAAAAAAAAAATAAGAAAGTAAAATCAACAGAGTCCAAATGATTGATTTTTATTAACTCCTTTTCAAAGGTGATCATTACCATCCAGCTTTCCCTCTATGCTAAAATCATACAATTATTTGCAAAACACCATATTTTCCTTTAGAAAATACCAACATTCAAACCCAGCTGAAGCTCCAGTGAGACTTTGGAAAACTCCAAACCCAGCTGAAGCTCCAGTGAGACTTTGGAAAACTCCAAATCCAGCTGAAGCTCCAGTGAGACTTGTGTTTAACTGCACCTGTTACAGGAGACCCACGATGTAGGTGCCTGAAGTGGTACCTGAGCCCTGGGAAGCTGTGCAGGAGAGGCACAATGCAGGAGCTGAATATACATTTTTTTTTTCCTGTGTTTGCACCATTCTCTCCCTTTTTTAAAAAGGAGGAAAATTTCAATGCGTTCTTTTTGCAGCCCATGATGGTATGAAAAAGCCTTTGCAGCATGTGCAGCCAGTTGGCTGGAGGAGCTGGCTGAGAAAACCCAGCCTGGTAATTTTGCCTATAGTAAATGCTGACAGAAATTGCTCTGATACTGTTCCACTGCAGCTGCCTCATTGTTCTGTTTTAACATAATCAGCACAGTAAGGAGGAAGAAAGGAGTGTTAATTTTATATCAAATACACTTTAATTGAGTCTTTCATACTTCAGCACTGTATGATAAATGCATATAATGGCCTGTGAGTTAGTTCTGGTTGTGATATCGTGGGGTGTCAAAACTTGTCTCGGGCACATTCTGGTACTTTCAGCTTTGTGTCACCATCTTGCAGCCTAAGCAAGGCTCCTGAGACACCCCTAAACTCCTCTGCAGGAGCCTCTGAGGAATCAAAAGGGACAAAAGCGGCTCCTGGGTAAAGGTGAGGCTTCTCAAAATAACTGTGAGGGTCAAGGTGGTTCAAGGTCCCTCTGACTGCCACATGAGGAGCATGGTCCAGAGGGGAGGCAGCTTCCAGCCCGGGGTGCATCAGAAGCACTCAGTGCACAGACATGAGCCGTGGCACCACTCACAGGGACCTTTCACAGACACTGCTGGGGCAGCCTGAAATCCAGCCTGAGGAAAACACGGCAGATCTCACCACCCAAGCCTCACAGGTCTGCTTCCCAGTTATAAGAGTGCAGCTCCTGGTACAGTAATGAACATTCTTAATCTTTGTCTCCACTTATTACAGATGGGATGCATTAACACAGGGGGATTTTGAGATGCTAAACATGGTTTACAGATAGAAAACATGTAACTCCCAAAAAAAAAATACTTTATTCAATATTTGTACATGCTAAACATGGCTTACAGATAGAAAACATGTAACTCCTTAAGAAAAAATACTTTATTCAATGTTTGTACAAAGCAGTGCAGCCACTTCTCCCTCATTCCCAGACCTCCCTCATATTAAAAAAAATATATATTGTCCATATCAGTTTTAAGTAGGAGAATGCTCAAATGACATTTAATCCTTAGATTTTATGAGTGAAAACAAATATTCTCCCTTGTTAAATTCTAATTAATAATAATTCATTCTAATAACAGTTAATTCTAATTTTCTCACAAAACTTGTACCAAAATCACAGACATGGCAGTAACTTGGATGAAGGTCACAGTACCTATTCCCCATGTCTCAAGGTGGAGCATATTAGACTTAAAATCATGCCTTGACTCGTCTTAAAATATTCCAAGGCTGGGGACTACAGATGATCCCCTACAGGCTTAATTAACCTTCCAGTTATAAACATTTTTTCAGAACTTCTCAATGTCTTTTATTCCATGGTAATTCATCCCAGCCCAATCAAATATACAAAAGAGTTTATCCTCCTCCATGCTTTTTTTTGGTGTTGTCTTTGTGCATTCTCTTTCTCCAGAAGCTGGGCAACCTCAGTTCTTCTCATCTTTCTGGTTACTCGATCACCAATCACTTAACACTAGTTAATTCGCATTCTTTGTAAAACAGAGAAACTCAAGACAGATTTTCTCAAAATTCCAGATCAAACCAGAATAAAAATCCTGTGATAATGTTACATTTTATGCTTTTTTTTTTCCTTACTTGTAGATTCAAGATTTATCAATGGAGATATCAGCAGTGCAACAGCAAAAAAACCCTGCCACTGACATTTATTATTAGACCTGGACAAAAGGAATAATTTATCTCAATAGTTTCATCTTTGTCTGTTTAATTAATTAAACTAATTTTTTGTAAATAGATCTTGGTTGTTAGCATATTCCCAAGCACATTGTGGCAAGTATTAATTATTTCAAATTCAATTTGCTTTGCTTGATTGACGAACAATGTCACAGAACTCTGTGTCTTTGTGTTTGAAAGAGGGCAAAGAAGTCTCAAAGAAGCTTCTCAAAGAGATGCAAGTTTGATTTGTCCAAATATCCTGCAATCATCAAAACTTTGTTCTTTCCAGAATTATGCCGACAAACAATCTTTGCTAGAATAATTACAGAAAATGGGCAGTGGAAAATGAAACAAAACAAAAAAAATTCTCTTCCTTTCATTCACTATGCAAAGACTGATTCCCTTCCTACCATCATCTCTCAAACCAATTCAGGATCTCACAGCACACAAACAGGTACATTTTGATGGGAAAATTATGAAGCCAAGGAGTACAGCAGAACAAAGGGAACAGCTGTTGCCAGTCAAGGCTGGAGAAGAGAATCAGAAGTAACATGGAATTTGTAATTTTAGCAAATCTATTCTGAGAATTCAGAATGATGACTCATTCCCCACCTCCCTAACTTCCGATACGCCTTGAGAGAAAGTTCATTTGGCTTAACTCTGGCCCTCCATTGTCTTTTAGCCAAAAGAATCCCACAAGTGCTGTGTTTCCAAAGATGAGACCCTGGACTAAAGGTCTAAATACCTGTATTAAGCTGTTATTTTCATCTTTCAGTCCTTTTATTAATTAGTCAGTTTTGCCTATATGGTAAGAAACTTGTTTCTTTGTCCTTACAGTTTTAACTTTCCAGGCTCTGGGAAAGACTTATTAGGAATACTCAAGCAGGAAAACTGGTAGGACCCAAGAGTGGTTCAGCTGAGCAGCCCAGTGCACCCAAGTGATGCTAAGGAAGTGCAGCCTCCACCAGGGGTGCTGGAGAACCCCAGCCCCACCTGGAGAACAGCCCAGGAAAGCAGAGAAGGATTAGATTTCAGCCCTGAGAAGAAGTGGTTCAGCTCCTGTTATGCATTTCTATTGTTTGCCTTACCTACCCTCTGCTTAGATTGATGAGTCCCTTGTTTTTGCTTCCCTACCCACACAATTTCCCAGATGTTCTTGGAGGTGTCTTTTTCCTGCAAGGCCCATTGTCTGTAGGGTCTCTCCCTTCTCTATAGCTGCTCTTTTCAACCTCCTTTCTCCTCCTTTCTCCCTAATCTTTCTTTATCCTTTTGCCTTCTCTACTAGCACTTCTCTGCCCTGTAACCTACCACTTTCTGCTCAAAAGGGAAACTATAAATCAATAGCCTGCACTGTGGAATTGCTGCCTTTTCCACGTTGTTTAAATTCTGCCCTCAAAAGAATCAATTCAAAACTCCACCATCTCAGCCAGAAAGGAGAAAAAGTGCAAGAACTTTCTTCATATACAGTGGCCCACACAGAGCTCCCCTGCCTGTACACACCCAGACACACACACCTGAAAATACAGCTGGTGTGTCAAAAATCACACTGTCATCTCTTTTGAGATTTGGTCTCCTTTCAGTGTCAAGGGAGCAAGCAGAAAGAAAAACTAGCATTTTGCTGTTACCATTTCACATTTTATGCTCCTCAGAGCAGGGAATTTTCCCAACAGAATGTTGTGTCAGATGACAGAAATTATAATTTGTCACACAGCAATGTTGATTTAAATTACCCAACAAAACAACTAGAAAGTCAGGCTCTGAACCTGTCACTCAGATCCTCATTGATAGACACGTTTGACCACAGCAATGCCAGGTAGAAGTTTTATTTTGGTCAGGGAATGGATATTCCTGTACTGACCCACAGTCCTGCTCCTGCTGGAGGATGCAGCAGCAGCTCAGCAGTGGAGCCCACGGTCCCAGCACTGATCAGCAGCTGGACAGGAGCCCCATTGCCCCCTTGTCCTTGCAGCCCATGTCCATTACCCAAAATACAGTGCAGGCAGTGCTGATTCAACCACCAGTCATAAAGCAGCGAGAAGTTTGGCTAAAAAAGTCAGTATCTGTGACGGCAGCCAGGAGTGAACAGATTTATGTTCATAATTAGGCATTAGGCTACCTGTGAAGACATCTCACCTATTTTTAGTGAAAGAAGGAGCCCACAATACCAGGGGTCCAGCTGAGACTCTTCAGAAAAGTGCCAATCTGAGGTGGGACTAATCTGACTCCTTGTCCTTGCAACAGGGCAAATGTGAGTCAGCATGTTAGCAAAGGACAAGCTTGCTCCACTGGAGAAAAAATTTTCCTTTTCAGGAGAAATTGGGGCTCCTAGGTTAGAATTTCTCATGGCAGAAGCCTCTGTGATCCTGAAGCCTGGGTACATCTGCCACAAAAATTTGGTAAACTTTGTAAGAAAGGCATCCAGTCGCTCTTTGGTGCTCGGGCTAAATTCTACTTGGTCCCTTGATGGCAAATGAGAAGCATAAATCAATGGCAGCTGATCAGTAATTATACAAAATTACAGTATGCTTTTGTGGTGTTGTTGAAAGAGTCATTTTGCTACTCAGCCTGACTAATTTCTGGCTCACATTGAATCATTGTGCCATGTTTGCAACTCATTAAAGCCACACTCGCATCTCTCACCACTTTGCCTTGGTTTCTGTGACGACAAGGGGGAGAAAAGATGCTTTCTCCAGGCTTCTGCTGTAGCCCGTGACTTGCCTCGAGGTGACAGGGCTTTGTCAGGAAAAGCCAGCCCTGCAGGCTGGGCTGACAGCCCACAGCTCGACCTGCAAGAGAAGCAAGGTCCCTTACTCAGCCGCTCAAATCGCCGGGGTCACCTTCGGGGAGGGACACAGAGGCTTTAAAGCCTCCTTAGGCTGTTCAGTCCCTGTCCTGCTTCTTGCAGTCCAGACCCAAGGAGTCTGGAGCACAAACATACACATACACACACAAACCTGCCCTCCATAAAATGTTCCTACAGCGAAAACCCATTGCAATACTTTTTGGTTGTTGGTTGGAGGTTTTTTTGGTCAAAGAGTCTGTGCTGAGATAAGCATTACTTACAACATACCTATACTTATTTCCACTTTGGAAAAAAACTGACTTTAACGTGAATTTTTTCCATTTGTTTCTATTCTGTTTCAACATCCTGGGAAATTTTACTGGAGAAAGAGAAACAATAATGGAAAATAAGCAACTCTGCAAAGTGGTCTTATCACAACACACAAACCAATGAGAGGATTCCTTCCTGTGTAAACCTGATGTTCCCAGTGGCCTCTTTTATGCCAGTCCTGTGCATAGCTCCAAATTATTTTCAGCAAAAGTGGTTATTACAGCCATCTTTAGTCAGCATTTTGTGACCACAGCCTTGCTCCATTAAGGCAAATGCCACCCAGCAGGAGAGAAATGCGTCTGAACACTGTCAGATGATTTCACGGACTGATTCTGCTGTACTAAAGGCAGCCAAAAAGCCAGCTGGAATTACTTTGCTTTCTAGACATAGAAATATCCAATATCCTTATTCTGATATAATCCAATATCTGCCCAACACCTTCCAAATGTCCAGCACTATTCAACAGCTGCGATCACTTAGTCAAACATTAATTTGGGCCAACATTAGCACGGGAAACGAGACAACTACACTTCTCTAGGGAGCTCAGAGAGGGAAGACAAAGAGGGAGCAACTTGGTATTCCTGGAATCCAGAACAAAATCTTTGCCACAGAAAATCAAGTGAAATATTTCAGTAGGGGTCATTGTTTTGTCTCCTTTGTTTCAGAAGAGTCAAACATCCCTTTCTCAGGACAATGCTTTAAATTTGAGTTCCCATTTGGACTTACAATCCCTTTTCATTTTCTCAAGTACCAAATGCCTAACTTTGGGTGAGATCATTGTCATCTTTGCTAAGCAGGATCATCAGGCCCCCAAACAGATTTAGGATCTTAACTTCAGTTAATCTGCCTGACAAGTTGGAAATCAATCTGCCATCTGGTACCCAAATATATCTACAGAATAAAAAAACCCTTGGTTATGAGCAAAGAGAGAAACCATAGGTCTGTAACCCTTCCCTTCCCTCCTACTGCCATGGATACATGCAGAATATTTGGGGAGTTTTATACTTTCATGCTGTTTTGGTGGACTAGAAAGAGTAGGAGTCATATGTCACTTAAAGAGGCAGAACAAAATGAAATAATTTTCAAGAAATCAAGCAGAACAAAATGAAATAATTTTTTTAATTACTTTTATGAGAATGTTTAACAATCATAATCCTTTTTTCTGTGTTTTTTACCAATTTATTTAAGAAAATGCATTTTAGGCTGTCTTGCATCCAAGTTATATTTTTATTTGGACAATTCGTAGTATGTTGGCAATTATTAGCAAACTCTAGATTTAGGCAATTAAGCATCTTACTTGAATGATCCATCTATGATCCCTGCCGGGCTTAATGGAAAAAGAGTCATATTCCTTCAGATGCCAGTTCACTGAATGAACCTAACCTTTGTAGCTTTAATTCTCTAAGACAACTCTTCTCTGCTAACTCTTTTTGAGGGCCAGGTTCCCACACCATGCCAAAATGCCAACCTCTGACACCAGAAGGATTAGATAAGTTTTTGCACATTCATTGGGAAATAACCATGAAACACCAGAGACATGCAGCAAAAATACTCCTGTAGCACACATTACTCTGGTTTCCAGAGCACATATATAAATATAAACCAGCATTTCTGAAGTAACATTGTGGGTGCTGTCCCCAAGATATTCTTCCCATTAAGAAGGACATGTGATCACAAATGGAATAAGTGTGCTCCATGGCAACCATAATGAACAACATCACTTCAAATGCTGCCAAAATGGCAACATCACAAATTTCATAGTGCAATAGGTTGTGTGTTAATTAAAGAGCAAGGGCCAGTTTCAAAGGGGAACTACCAAGGTTTTAAAAATATGCCAGGGGTAATGTATTTCATGCATTGCTAATTATGCAGGCATTTTCTAAAACAAGCCAGAATTAATTATATATCAGATCCACCCCCAGTATAAGGGAATAATTAAGTTTCTTACAAAGTTATGGCTCAGTAAGAGGCACTGTACGGGCTGCACACTCTGTGCTGCGTCACACACTGGTGGAAATGAGCTGCCATGCTGCACTTGGCTCAAAGTAAAAGCTGCTGCCAATTAACACTGCTAATACATGTTAATTTAAGATTTCCCTTTTCCAACTAATTGATATCTGATTAAACGCAGAATAAGTTTTTTTAAGTGTTCATTAAGTAGCTAAAATTTCCTCACAAGTTTCATGTTTTTTATGAGGCCACAATTGTGGAATACATAGCTCATGTAATTTCCAAATCATTACAGAGTAATTGGACTTATCAGTTACATGCTAATTAAATGCTCTTTCTACAATCAGTTGACATCAGATAGATGCACGGTACCCATCTCATTATGGTAAAATGGAATTGCCGAGGCACTAAAATTGGAGCGTGGCACAGAGAGCAGGAAAGTGTGTTCTGTTCTGTGGTGGGAGCATCACCTGCAGCTCTCAGAGCAGACCCAAAACTCCAGAAGATCAAACACTCATTGGACAGGCTTCAAAATCGTTCCCAAAGCCTGGGTTAACACAGGTGTTACACCTGCCCTGTGCTCTGCCATGATCACACTGCCACCAAAAATGAGCTCGGCTGGGTGTCCTGGGGTGACTTTATGATGCTGTATCCCCAATCGTGTGTTCTGTTTATGTTACACATTAAGTTCTGCACCTTTCAGGCTGGTTCTGAGAGCGAAGGGGGAAGAAGAAGCCGCAGTTTGTTTGCACAAACAGCTCTCACTGCCCACAGCTCTCTGCGGCCTGTGCTGTCTGCAGCACGGACACACAGCGGGACACAGCTCTCCTTTGCTGTTAGTTAGTTTTTAGCTAGCTGGGGCAGGGAAGTTCCCTGCACTGTGGTTTTCTTTTTTCCCTTGGGTCTGTTCAAACCTGCTCTGGACTAAAACCCAGAGCACCCCAGGAGCTCAGGCCTGTGGCCCCCGGGGCCTGGGCCTGGGCACTCTCCGGTGCCAGAGACTGAGAGGAGACTGAGCGGGCCGGGCTGCACCTCACAGCAAGGACTTTCCTGGATTAGTCACCTCTTTGAACAGGAGAGCTTTCATTGTTTAATAGTATTCCATTTGTATGCTTCTGGATATCTTGCTTGTTAAATAAACATTTTTTTCCACTTTCCTTCAAGGAAATCTTTTTTTTTCCCGAACCAGTTTGGGAAGGGACCCCATTCGGAGGTTTCCCCACAGATTTGTCCTAAACCAGGACACCTGTTCAATTTATAGACCTTACAAATCAGCATATCTAACAAAGATGCCNGGCCAGACAAGGAAGAATCTGAGGAATGTGAATTCAGTATGATAATAGAGTCACTCCTATAGGCTATATGTAAAACCCTTGGGATTTTGTGTCATGTGTTGGTTGGTTAGTGTAAACTAGAATATTCATTATAGAAAGAGATATAATGTATTGTAACAAGAGCTTCCCTCTCTGAATTTCCTGCCTCTTACCCCTCTGTCGATTCCTCCCTTCCTTACCCCCTTAACTGCCTCTGCACCTACTTCTCTATCCCCCATGCTCTCATGCTCAGCCCCCTCTTTCCACTCTCTCTCTCACAGAGCATGTTTAAGGCTGTAGCTGGCAGTATAAACAGAGCTCCTCTATCATCTACCTTAATAATAAACTGATTATCCCATGAGCAGCCTGGCATATTAGAGCCAGCATTAAGAATTCCTACAGGTTTGTACCTACTTCAGTGCATCCCCAACCCACCAAAGCTGAGTGTTCCAAGAACATCAGCTGCACTCACTGACAGATTGTGCCTAAGTCAGAACAGGGAGCAATCTCTTTGTAGGGACCTGCTACACTGGCTGCTGCTCTGGATGCTGCTCCTGCCGTGCAATAGTTAAGAACTTGTGATTTCCATGGGAAAGAAATGATCCATGAAGAAAAGAAACGAGGGAAGAAGCTTTGATATATCCAGAATTCAGATGCGCTTTCCTCACCTGCTGAAATGAGCTCATCACCAATGCTCATGACAGAAAGATCTGGTGAAATTACATGCTAAGAAGGAAATCAGACTTATATCCACTATGAGATTCACTGGCTTTTGATGGAATAGATTGGTTGAGGGAGTTTGGAGAACATAATGTGATGACAACTGTAATTCTTCCTAGTAATTAATAAGAAGATAAAATACATGATCAAACATCAGATGCTTTAATATTTTTAACTTTTTCTATCTATCAGAGTGTCTTTTCTCTAGGACTGTGCTTAGTATCTCTTCTCTCTCTCCTGGATTTGGTTTTGGTGGCAGGAACAAGAAAAATTCAAATTAATTGTCTTTCAGGGAAAGGGGAGGGAAAAGAAAAATAAATGTAAGCAAGTTTCTGTGCTCCCAAGGAGCTGGGCCTTTACTCCTCTCTTTTGAAACCTGCTGAGCTGGATGGGAGGTTTTCCTGAATGTAAATTGTGGGGTTTAATCTTCCAGCTGATCAAACGGGCTGGAGTCCCAGCCACACAGCTGTGAGGAATGCTGCAGTTCCTCAGCCCACGGATCCACCACAGCCCAGCCTGGGAGTGCACCCAAAGCTCGTCCCCTGTTCCTCCCCGCAGGAGACTGCACTAAAATAAGCAGCTAGAACCCAAGGAAACATATTTCAAACCCACAGGGACCAAGCCAGCTCCCAGAGTGCTTCTCTTTAGTTGTTTTTTTATTTGTTTTTGTTTAGTTTTGAAAGAGCACAGATTTCTACAAATAAGGAATGTGTAGATACTGATTTCTCCAGCTGATATTCCTGTAGTGCTCATTTACAAGCATTTTCCAAGTTGAAAGCCAAGCATGAGTGTTTTATTTTTTTAATGAAAGCCTGAGAATTAGTAGGAAGACCTAGAAGAGATGTCATTGTCAATTACTAATGTGAGGTTCTAAAAGTGCAATTAAGCAGGCATGAGTATGTGCACTAATTGCAAACAAATCACCTGACCAGTTAATCTGTCTGCTCAAAAGAAGGCAAATTTCTATGACCCATGTGAAAAAATCCTTTAAAAAATAGTCTCTTCCATTTTAAAAAAGAGAGAAAAATAATTCTGAACCATGCCTGCAATTACCATCTACTTCCAACACAAGGAAGATAATAATTTGCCTGTAAGCTAAAAAGCCAAGAGCTTTATGTTTCTTATTAATGGTGTAAGAGTATCTGTTGAGCATTTCAATGCTGTATGAGTGACTACCCTACTTTACTCTGGGTTTAAAACAATTCTCCAGACTCCTTGCCTCCAGAGCAGCATATCTAAATTTTCTGAAGTCAGAAATTGTCCAGGGTGGTGGCATCTCTTGGAAAGAAACAAGTGGAGACCCACCTGGGCTTTGGTGCTGCTTTGCATCTCAGTGACCTTTGGGTGTTGACTTGGACAGTCCCTGTTCCCAGCCTGGGAGTTGACTAAAACTCCTCATCTTCAAGTGCTGGAGAAAATCAGATGGAAATCTGCTGCCACCCCTTCCCATTTCCTCTCAGCACCGGCTGCAGGGCTGTGGACATTAAGGGAGTCCCTCAGTTGTAATTGCATGAGGTTTCTTAGAGTTAACATTCATCTCCCTGACATGCACATCCCCACACCTGGAACAATTTTCCATTTGTTTATATGCTCAAGTGGAAAGAAGGATCAGAGCTGGCATGCACCTTGATGCACAACCACCACTGATTTGGGTGGCAAATCCACAAAGAGCTACAAAACCTTATAGAATCATGTATCATTATTATTATTATACATGAGGTTTGTTGGGATTTTTTTAATTTCAAAATTATTTCCTTTATGGCACATTGATTTTGTTTCTGTATTGAATTCCATTTAATTGTCCCTTGTTTTAATCTTGCAGGAGCATTTAAATCACTGAGGAGCTCCCAGAATGTCATCTGTTTACAGGTAGTGTATGCAATAAGATGTATTGCTGCTATTATTGCCGTTATTAGGGGTGCATGTTTTGGTGGGAGTGTCATTTGATGTGTCTTATGGGAATAAGAAAGCAAAATGAAACCAAGTCTTTTCCCTATCTGGCTCTTTGCCATTTCACTGGGGTTTTTTTGTATAACTTTCCATTCTTTTCAATAATTGATTGCTTTTATTTCGAGGACGGGAAGAAGACATCCCAAGTAACAGCATTAGCTTGGGGGGTTTGATCAGAAGGAATGTGACTCACTCCAAACCAGCTGGGAACTGGCTAAGTGGGAAGTGGCAAATATTTTAATTTTGAGCTGTCTAAATCAGTATTTTCTTGGCCTTCTCTTTATCTGCAGCAGACTTACTCCTCAGGCAACCTTTTGCACTTTAGAATTTTGCAATTAAACACAACTGCAATTTTTTTTATCATATGAACACGGGGGAATTTAGCAGCTTCCTGTAAAGAGAAGGTTGACTGGCATTTTTCCTAACAAAATTTCATTTTCAGTTGTCAAACAATTGGGACATGAATTCTCTTTTGCAGTTCAGCTTTATGATAAATTCTAATCTCAGGTTGTTTACCATGTCCAGAAGTTAAAAACAGGTCAAATTTGCTGTTGCAGTCAAGGTAAAAAAAAACATAGAACCATTTAATTGAATATTTTTTTTCTCTTCTTCCCTCCTGAGGGCCATTCTGTTGCTTTCTGTGAATAACAGGATACAATACAAATATATCTCTTAAATCCACCACTGCTTTAAACAATTGCATGCTGTTTCCTGTGTTACTTAATAAATTGTCCTGTCTAATATAAACTGCCCTGCATTCACCTAATTCCATTTTCACTTGCTACCACGTGACTCAGAAATCTGGTTTTGCTAGAATTTTCTTCCATGAATAAGTTTATAAGTTTCTAGCATGAATTTGGGGTGAATGTATGTAATTTTCAGGTTTTTAAGGCAGTTGATACGGACACACAGCATTGGATTCTTATTCCAGTCCACAAGAGCCACTTCTCTCTGTTCCTCCTGTGTGCCTCCTATTTCAATTACAAATTATTTCCTTTATCCTTCACTACACAGCGCTTAAAACTGGCAAAAATCATCACAGGATTTAAATTAGAGCTCGTTGCCAATGTTTCACCTCCAAATGAAGGCAGCTTTTAATAAATTATCTTGAACCTAGGAGAGGTTCCATCATGATTCACTCTGGAACATCTTGAGTGCTGGGGTATGCCAGCAGAAATAATTTCAACAAGGCACTCTGTTAAGATGCAGCATACGTGATGAAAGGAGCTGCAGTTTTGAACAAATGGTTCAACATGTTGGTGTCAAAAGAAAACATTTTCCCCCCTCGACTGGCTTGGCAGCTGTTGGACTTCATTATGAGGAGCAAAATATAAAAGTGTGCAGACAGGTGCATGGCAGATTAAGGGCTCCAAAACAAGGCAGAGCAACAGCTTCGCTTTGCTGGTAACAGAACAGAGACAGAAAAAGAACATCCATGGAGAGATGTGATTTGGGGAAAGCATTAGTTTAAAAAAAAAAGCAAAAAAGCAAAAAAAAAACCCAACCCCTAAAAACCCCAGTACTAATATTAAATGCTAACACTAAATTAAAATACTAGTAATTCACACAATATGAAAACTGCCTTCAAAAATAAGGGAATTCCCAAAATACATAAAGTGATTTGTGCCTGTTTTCTACCACAAGCCTGTGAGAACATTTAAAAAGAAATTGTGTCTTGAGCTGGCAAAGCAAGAGCTCCACTTCTCAGCTTAAAATGAAAATTAAGAATTAGGCTATTAGTTATTTAATGCTTAAGGACTGATTTCCTGATGTTAATATGTATTCAGAGGCTTAATTCCCACTGAAATCAAACTGCCAAAGTTCATCTCAGAGTATCTTCTTAACCTACACCTTTGGAAGTGCAAACAAACCCCACTTTTGGAAATGTAGGGACAGACACTTACAGCACTCATGGGTTGCCTAGACCATCCACAAACTTGTTCTTATAAGTGTGGCTTATCAGAAGGCCTAAAGAGATAAGCAAGAGAGGGCTTGGAATGATTCAGGATGTGTAATAATGATTGAGGCAAGCATTGCCTTGGTGCCTGCTCCCCAGCATCTGGAGGAGGTGCCAAGGGGGGTCTGGAGGACCCTGGCAATTCTCCATGGGAGGGAGTGGTTGCACATGGGGCAATTATGAGGCAGGATGGGAGAGCTTTCCTCCAAATCATCCATGCCAGAACAAGCCAAAACCACTCACTGAGACCTCCACAGCCTGGAAATTGTCATTAGAAAAAAAAAAAATCCCTCTCCCCTTGCAGATCTGCATCCTGAGGGCACACCTGGGTATTTCAGGAACAGCAGGAATCAGGGTGCTGTGTTGTTGGGCAGCTGACAAACACACTTGGAACCATCTCCACCAGGCTCCTCATCAACATGTGCCACTAACTGGACTGGACACATAATTTGGCAGAAAAGTTCTTCTTTCAACCCATTCAGGTGAGCAGCAACCCACAGCATTTCTCTAAGGTTAGTGGGGTACTATAAACCCAACAATCAGCACTTTCTCAGCTGAAATTGTTCCCCCACATGTCAAGAAAAGTGAAATCATTGGTGATGCAGGGCACAAGGGCAAAGAGCAAACCAGGGAGGCTTCTGCTGCCCAGGGTAGCATGAATTATTAGATACTGATGATGTTAAGTGCTGTGTTTATTTTTTATTTTCCATATTCCCACTGAGAAGAGATGCTTGCCTGTGAAGAATTGTCTTTCTTTAAATAAAGCACCTTTCAAACAAGCTCATTACAAAACCATCTGAGCACTCCTGACAGCCAAGTTGTTGTGTGAGACAATGGCAAATTATTCATCATGAATAAATTAGCAGATGAACACAATCTCCCTTTTTTTTGAGATATTACTGGAGCCCTTGAGGCTGGGGGTGGAACAAGGGCCTCAGCAGAGATCTGTATAAAAACTATGAGCAGTGAAAGGTAACAAATCCCCAGCCCCACTAAAGCTATCAATTAAATTTACAAGACAAAGAACCACGTTGGGAAGGAGACTATATGATGAGGAATACTTTTGGTTAAATTGGTGACTAAATCAAAACTAAATTCAGGTCTCCTGGAAACTCCTAGACTAATAGTTCAGGTTAGGAGCAAATTAAGGGATAGTAAAAAAGGGAGGTGAGTGAAGAATATATGGATGATTTTGCTAATGTTTGAGAACCACTGGTGAAGAAAAAATCAGGTCATAGCTAGATTATACTGACTATCTGATTTTTATCCTCCAGATTTTCTGCAAATTCCAGCAGGGTGTTGCTCAGAGGAAGGAATAAGATTTTTCTGTTGCCTTCTTTTTAATGAAATGGTCTAAATAAGAGAATGAAGAAAAGGTAAAAGGGTGCAATCAGTGGATAACAAAGGAATAACTGCTGACAGCATAAGGAAAATTATGGTTGATACACCTTATGGCATTTATTAGTGAAAAAAAAAAGCCCACAAAACAAAACAGGAAAGATGTGAACAGCAGCAAATAAAACCAGGGTTGCACACAGGCCCCGAAGCTGGCTTCCAAGCAATTCTCTCCATGTCCTATTCACAGCATTTGGTTTGCTGGCTCTGAGTTCTTCTGTTTCTATTTGTTTTCCTTAAACGAGCAATTAGTCAAATCTGAGTTAATGACGCTTGCTTAGTCATCCAAAGTCTGTAAAACTTTGCCAGAAGTCAGCATCTTTGCAACCCTCGAAAGTGAGGGAGTCTGGCATGACAGGCTTTGCTGACTGGCCTCTTCCATCATCTGAAATCCCATTTATCAGCTCATTTCAGGCATCTTTTGAAAAGCAGGAGAGATGAAGAGGGAAGACTTTGTCCTGTCAGGGTAGTTCATATCAGTTCCTTTAGACTAAAGATTGAGAGACTTAATCATCTCAAGTAGAGATGACAGTGAAATATCAGACTCTCGAACCAGTAATGATCAAGGGGGATAGATTTAGAGTATGTCTGAGACGTGCTCTTTGCTCTCTGTATGGCAATTTGGAATCAGGGTTAAGTCCACAGGGATTTATCACACATCTGGGACAAAAACTGAAAGTGCTGCTCTGATCAAGAGGAGTTGGATGGTCGTCAACACTTTCAGGGTAAAAAAAACCCTTTTCCTCTTCAAGGCTCCAATTGCAGACCAAGGGAGAGAGGCTGGGGAGGGTACATTCTGTAGGGAAAAGGCAAATGTTGTGTCCTGCACACAGCAGCTCTTGGCAGTTTTCAGCATGGAAACAGATCTCCCAGGGAGGGAAGGAAACCCACACCTATTGGACTTCACAGACATGCAGCAATTAGTGTGCCAGAAAAGCTTCATTTCCTTGATAGAGTTATAAAAGCAGTGCAGAAGAATCTTTTGACACACACTCTCAGCTTAAGCAGAACCTTCAGTATGCCTTGATATCCAAGGCAAAGTTAGCATTAAACATTTTAATTCATATTTTAATTCATATTATAAAAAATAACAATAAACATCCAAGCTAGTTTTCTTGGAGGAAAATGGAGAATTAATTCCTCCAACTTCTATGAGTCTGTCTTCTCTCAGATGCTGGTGTCACGAACATTTGGCATTTCTTTTGGCACATGTGACTGAACAATCAGTTCCCAGAATGAAAGGCATGGACTTCTACATGGGAATTAGGAACTAATGTCTCAGAGTGAAGGCTATGGCAGAGTCCCATTTTTAATGCATTATTCACAGAGATGTACAACCAAGACATTTATTACAGGATTCCATGCTTGCATCCTCTCTCCTGGGGAGACAGTCTGACCTAAAGTTGGTGCAATGTGCCACCTCCTCCTTTCCACTCCGCTCTCCAGTCTCTCCACGTCTTCATCTGTTTTGACGCCATATAATAAAATACCTTTTGCAGTTTCTCTTCTTGCATAAATCCTTTTAAAAATGAAATGCATTTTAGGAAATCAATTAGCTGAAATAAATTAATATCGTGACCTCACATCTACCTTCTGCATTTACTCCTACCTTCTCCACCTTTCTCCTAACTTCTTGTGGAACCAGAGTCTCACTCCTGCTGTGCAATCACTGATCTGAATCAGTTTTAGAAATCCTGTATCGAGGCCAGGATTATGTAGGATGTAGTCAAGGATTCAAATCCTTTTCAATTCTGTGAAAAGGAGAACCTTCCTACATTGCAAACCTAAAGAGATTAGAGGTCCACCCTCAGTGTCCAGCAGTTCAAATACTCCCAGGTGAGAAGTTAACCTGGTTTAGGGCCAGATTCCAAACCAGTACCAAGTACTAAATGAACAAGAAAATCACCTTACGTTCTAGTTCTGGGATTTTTTCTCTTGGACCCTCAAGGAAGGGCTAAGTACTTTGTGTTCGGTGTCCTAAGGGCCAGTAAATTTGGACAAAAATAAAGTTCTATTTTCCTTCCGGCTTATTCTTCATGACATAGAGTGCTAAAGCAGCTCCCTTCTGGGATTCTCTCTCTCTGACTGGGATATCTGTGCACCATCTAAAGAAGCAAAGTTTTGGTGTAAAAACATGCCTCTTACCTCTTTTGTTAACCAGAGGCATGGTGATTACAGCTTAATCATAGGTTGTTAAATATATTAACTAATACCTGTAATGAACAGAAAATCAATGTACATTGATACAATGCATTTTCAAGAAAAACAGGAGTCAGTGTCAGCCCTATGATGATTCACCATAGAGTTTTCTTCTTCATCTTTTTTTTTCTTATTTTTTTTCTTTTTTTTCTTCTTTTTTGTTTCAGGGAAAAGAAAACAAGCACAAGCTTCCAGCTTTATACAAATTCTAGGAACTACTCTTCCTATAGTATGAAATTTATTGTGTATCATCTGTATGGGCCATGCCATGCACAGATGGGTCAGGGCAGACTGAATTTAAGCTGATTTCACACACAAGGAGATATTTGCTGAAGAGAGCTATAGTTCCTCATCCAGTGGCTTTACACAGCAAGTGCCTCTTTCCAGCACATTTCCAGCAAGTCTTTACAGCATGAGCCATTTCTAGAAGCTCAGGGCATTTCTTACAGAAGCTGTTCTCTAAAAACTGCAAGGGCCAAGGCATGAAGAGGTATTACAGCCATTTTAAGGGACTTTGGGAAAACACAAATCAAGCCTTTCTCCAGTCCCCAGATACATATAACCATAAAACTGAGAAAACATTGTAAAACGTTACCCCGCCAACCATGAACACAGTTTAGAAAGTTGGTTTTCCCCTCAAGTCAGCTCCTTCAGATTCACTAGTTCTGATTTTTCTTTATTTGCTTGTTACCCTGCAGCAGCTAGAAACTTCATCATTAACACATTTTCTGGGGCAGCAGTAGCAGAAATAATTAACTGGGCAAAGCTGCAGTCCAGTGGAGAGGAGAGCAGTGGCTCATCCTGCTCAGCCCCCTCAGAGGCTGCAATCACAGCAGCAGAACTAAACTGCCTCTCCAGCAAATCTTAGAGAAGGGGTTTTTTTTAGCTTCCTTTGAGGTAACCAATGCAAGCATTTTCAGGGAAATTGAAAGGTTAACCTTAAACAGTTTGCTACAAACCTTGCTTCCCTCCTTTTCCATCAAGTCAGGAATCCTGAAATGCAAGCACAGAAAGTGCTTTAGTGAAGCTTTCAAAAGTGAGAAGGGGGTCTTGTGGTGAGAAACAGTTTATGAAGCTGTTTGAAGTCTCACTGGAAAGCAGTGCTGCCTTTGCAGGGCAGAAAAGGCTTTTGGAGTGACTGCATTAGCAAGAGCCTATTGTGGAAAACAGCAGAGTTTTCCATGGACAGTGGGGAAACAAAACACAGCCACTGGAGATTGCAGGACAGGATATGAAGGATGTTCTCAGGAGAGAGAATGCACAAGCACAGCACTGGAATGATGGAATATCTGCCACCTTTCAGCTTCCATACAGCTAAACATGCAAGAATCCACACTGTGCACATCCTCACCGCACCTGGGAATTGCTGTTGACGCTTGGCAAATGAGAAAACCAAACCTGCAAACGCTGAGGGTTAGATTTTGTCAACAGGGTAAAATCACAGCAGGGAACTGGAGGCATTCCCCTGAACTCTGAGCTCATTCTTGCTCCTGCACCAGTCAGTCATTTTGTGAGCTCGGATTTATTCTCATTAGAAAAACAAAACACAGTGAAAGAAGGCACAAACCAAGCATTCATCTCATATTGATCCAAATTCTTTCACTTAACTCATAATTTTAGTCCTTCAGAGAAAAAGCATTTCAGTCCAGTCTCCAGCTAAATTGCTCCAAGAGACATATTCTAAACATATATTCTAAAAGTTGTCATATGACTCCGCCTCTTCTATTTGGAGAAAATGGAAAAAGCAAAAAAGCTAATGGAAGAGGAGCTGAATATTTCAGAAAATTGTATTCTGCTTCTGCAAACCCAAGGGAATTCAACGATTCAGCTAAAAATGGGTAGCATTTGTTTTTGGTGTTCTTCATTTGCAAGTCTCTGGAATATTTTGAGCTTTAATCATAACACTAAAAGGAGACACGTTCTGCATTGTGATTCACTGGATCACAGAGGCATCATCTACATTTGGACAACAGCTTTTTATGGTGAAAATCTATAATCAGGATCAGTATCTAAAATATGTGTGTGTGCTCTTAGGTGAGTGGGGAACAACACCATAAGTCCAGGCTGGGATATCCCTTAAGGGCCACATGTTTTATTTCCTATATTATGTCAGGAAAGTAGAATAGAAAGGTGTTAAGAACATCTGGGACTGTATAAATAGAATTACAGGCTAGGGGGAGGCAAAGCCCCAGCACCATTAATGGAATTTTTAAAAGCAGCCCATGTAGTAAATGTCTTCAGTATGCTAAAGACTATCAAGATCAACAACTTTCTATGCTGGAATTTTCCTCCTATTTTTTTTTTAATTACTCAAATGCCTGAGTAGTTTCCTCATTGTATTTTTAATTTCATGGATAACTGAAGCATATACAAATAGATAGTAAATACAGATAGATTTAGTATGTAAAAACAAAGAGATGGGGAAAACAAGAATTTGGTTATCAAATCCTAAAAGTGGGTAAAGCAAAAGAAAACAATTCCTATGGGAACCTCCAAGCCCTGGTGGAGTTCTTGAAAAAAATAAAAATAAAAGGTACAGACAAAGAATAGTCTCATTCTTTGGATTATGTTAACTGAAAAGTAATTCCCTGTTTGAACATTTACTTGAAATAGCACATTAATTTCTCTAATGAAATAATGGAAAGAAACTGAAACAGTATTACAGTTAATGACATTTTCTCCTGACTGCACAGGTACATTTCCTTATTTTCTGCGAGTTTTTTCATTCCTATGAAGAGCACCAGTTTTCTGCTAAGTAAATCAAAACTGCCAGTTCCCATGAGTGACTGGGAAGGGTTAGGGTGGGGATGTGATAGGGAGAAGAAGAATATTTTGATGGTACTTTATACTCAGTACTCAATACTCAATTCAAAGTTTACTGGAAGAGGATTTCCAGTGCTCCTCACTTACAGGAACTCCTCTAAGAGAGAAGAATTTATGGTGAGCAAGCTGATTTTATTGGAGTGTTTTCCAGTGCATTACACTGTAATGGAAGCCTTGTTCATTTACAGACAAATGCATGTCCTGGGCTCTGCTTCAAAGAGGGTTGTGCTTCCAATAATTAAATTGTGTACAGAAGGCAGTCACCTACATCCCATTATGTTAATAATATGCAAAACAGAATCCTATTGATTTCTTGCACATTCTCAGCCTTCTACTAGAGTAACACACATCCCATCAAGAGTATGAAAGAGATTTTTCCATTAACTGGAAATCTATGGAATGGTACATGATATTTGAAGCTACAGTAAGTCCATGTATCACAAGGACCAAGGAGAAAACAAGAATGGGGCAGTTTTCTGCCGACCTTGCACTTCCAGCCATAGAGTTTACTCAGTAATCTACTTGGGAATTCACCCTGGAATATTTCTTTTTACTCAGTCTATGCGATTCCCACAAAATTTTAAGCAATTCTAACATATCCATATATACATCTTTATTCTTTTTTCTGGCATGGAAATTTTAATGAGCTCTGGAGCTGTTTCTTCTACCTCCTCTCTTCCTGTCTGTGTTAGGCTGTCACTGCCACTGGAATGAGGTGCCGCTACACGAGCGGCCATGTACGAAAGTTTGGGATGCTCTGGGACTGGGAGAAATGAGCACAGTGCCTGCAGCAGTTCCCCAGGTCTCCAGGCCTGCAGCCCCTGTTGTCACCTGTCCCTTGGGCATGGAGCCCACTCTGTCACCCGCCAAGGCCAAGAGCAGTGCAGGAAAGCCCAACTGCTCTGCCTCCCCTGCAGAGCATGAGCAGGATGGAGCTTGTTTGCACAGCAAAGTCCACTCCAGTCAAGGGAAATATTTCAATTATTTGAAGAGGGCTGTAGATTGGAGTTGTAATTGAGGCTTGGTTTCTCAGTGTTATTGCAACGTGAGTGCTGATCCATTGCAGCAATCAGCACAGTGCCCTCACTCACTGCAATTATTTAAAACTATTGAAAAGCAACACCCCATGGAAGCAATTTCTCTTCTCTTTTAGGACATCATTTATTTGTAAATCACCCAGGGTGGGTCTTTGTGTTGCAAACATCACAAATTAATTCTGCTTCTCATAAATCAGTCATCTGATACCTCTTCAAATTGGAAAATAAAGCTATAATGTTATAAGAACTGCTCTAATTGACCCCTTCCTTTCATAGAACTGACAAACAAATGTGAGCAGCAAATACTAATGAAGTACATTTTCTAAAACACATGTTTTTCTTCTAGGAAAAGCACAAGATATTTGTTCAGCTGCACACAAATTCCAGGAGAGGTTACACAAGCTTTACAAGAGATTACCTTTCCAGCCAGCGCTGCAATGCTACAAATTTGCCAAATCTGATTTCAGGCATTTCAAATGGAAAAACCTTGAGAGACTGTCCAGGCTGTGCAGTAATTCAGATATGATGCCATGAACAGATCAACTTTCTAATGGAGGAGATGGGGGCATTTGCTAAACACACACACACAAATCTGACTGAACCAGTGTATTAAAGCCACGTGATCCTTCACAGGAACATTTAAGAATGAAGACAACTCATCTGCCATAAAATAACCTGTCAGATGAGTCAGGTGAGAGAGGTCATCAGGGCCAAGTAAAAGCAATTTTTTCCCCAATCTCAGGTTAAAACACAGGAAGCAGAGCTTTCTTTTTAGTTTTGGGTTGAATATTTTGTTTTCTGCTTTTTTAAGGGCAGCTATAAAGAGTCTAGACACACACAGCCTCTCTGGAATACCTGATGATAGAGCAAGGACTGTATGTATAATCCTGTGTTTGACTCTGTCTTTGAAAAAAAAGTTGTTTTTTCTTCCTTGTGGGCTGATTAGAGTGATACTATCATACTTCAAATCCAATCTGTGCCATCAGCGTCAGCAGAAAGATTTGTTTACCTTATCAAAATCTATTTAGGCCACCCAGAAGTGACTCAACGACAATGCACAAATATATTCAGAGGGAGAAGACATCAAGTAGTAAATGACTATTCAGTATATCATAAAAGCACAATAACAACCACTGGATGAAAGATAAAGCCTGGCTCATCCAGATTAAAGCATGGTACTAATTATTTAATGACTGCAAGGGAAACTGCTAGCATAGGCTGGCTCAGGACTTTGTCACCTTTGTGGAGATCAACAAGAACTGATTGGACCAATATCCTGCAGCAATTTTTCAGGAGGAGATGTTGCTGCCTTGGGGCAGGAACATGGCTTGTGCCACCTTCCTCACTTCCCTCCCAGCCTTCCTTTCTGTCACAGCACAGAAAGCTGTAGGACTCCCAGAAATGGTAATGGCCAGCAGAATGCAGAAGCTCAACACAGCATGTCTGCCTCCAGATCCACCAAATCTGGAGCACTGGAATAAGATCAGTGCCCTTTGAACTCTGTAGCCAGCAGGGTTTGATAACCAAGAGGAAAAAGATTAGGAACTGGGAAGAATGTTTCCCAGATGTTGCATGATGCTTTTAGACAGGGGCAGCTGCAAGTCAAGGCTGGAGAATGGGTGCCCTTTGATTGCCTCTGGGCCCAGGGTAGCAGCAATAGAAAGATGAATTTCAGGATTTGAGCTTGATCTTACAGCTCCTGTTCATCTCTGCAAACAAAGATCAGAGGGTTGAATGGAAAGAGTCACATGCTCAAAGCATGTGGTGAAAGTGCTGAACAGTTTGTATGCAGAACTTGCTTCTGGCCAAAGAGAGCAGAGTGCGAGGATTCTGCTGCTCATGACCTCTGTGAAGGCTACCTGGCTTCAATGTGCAGTGACAATTCAGATATAAAGATGAGTTTCAGTAGTTCCAACTCTACCTCTGCAACTGCTCATGACCAGATAATCCCACAGGTGTCTGCACTCCTTGACTCTCCCCGTTGACCTTCATTTGACGTGCCCAATCACTTACAGATCCTTTCACAGCAATCACTATAAATCCATCCCAGTGAGGAAAACGAGGAATAAATCATGTAGCTTCATCTCTTCCCATTCAAATATTCATTTGCATTATTTATAGATAATGAGATATCAGAGACTTCTTTCCTCTTCTCACTGTGCATACTGTCCTGCCAGAATTAATGCTGCTCTAGCTCTTCATTGATTGCATTGCATCTAAAGATCAACATTTCTCCTTTTCGTCTCCATTCTCCAGGGTGATGACCTGAATACAGAAAATGAAAGAATCACTTGTCATAACATTAGAATGGGATTCATTTCACCTGTACTTAAAATACTGAGAAATCATTTGCAATGCTGGGAGTGAAATCACTGGTCCTATGAGACACTGGGCAAAAGCAGAGTTTGAAATGTTCTTCTGTCTGCTTCAGTGTCTTGTGGGTAGACACTCTGCTGTGCAAAGCAAGGCTGGGCTAAATCAAAGTTAAAAAATAATAATTAAAAAAAATAGGAAAAAGGAAAAACCCCTATGGTTTGTAACCCCAAAGAACAGCATTGCAAACAGCCTTCAAATTTCTAGGGAGTGTCAAAAGTTGAGCCAGAGTACAGCACAACTGAGCTCACCCTAATCACTAGCTCTATCTTTGTACTCTTGAGGGGGGTAACAGACTCTGAAATCGTCAAAATATTTTTCCCCTGTGGAACAAATGGAATTGAAAGTCAATCCCTGAGCAGAAAACAAAAAAAAACCCCATGAACCCCTAAAAGTGACGTGTAAGGTTATTGAGCCAGTCTCTTACTTCAGGGAAAACAGACAGAGAGAGAATAGGCCTGGTCAAGTATTGCACACCTGGAAATCCCTCTTAACATCATGAATGTGTGCAGCCTATTCAGATCCAGTCATGTGGCAGTGGGCAGTTAGTCTAATATCCTCTAATCCCAGTTTTAATTCTCCCTGCCCACTCTTTACCCCTCAGGTTCATAACAGCAGCAGCTTTACCTCTTTCAAAATGTGGCCCTCTCCCATCCCATGCTCCCAGTTTCAAAGCCTTACCTGGCTTCCAGTAACAATGTTCCACTAGTAACAGTGAGAGGTGGGTGGAACTCCTTTCTGGTATCATTTCTCATGCATAAGAAGTTAAATTGTGCTTTCAAGAGCTGTCTGTATTGGTAGAGTTACATGAGCACCAGCCCAGAGGAAGCTGAAATGGGATGCTCAGGTGCAGAACTAAATTAATTTTAAAAAGGCTGAGCAAGTAATTCAGGGAAGAGTTTTATGAATTTACCCAGGCTCTACAAAGGCTGCGAAGATTTGCAGTGGAATTCAGTTTGAAAATAATGAACTGAAATTCCATCCCTACCCAAAGTGTTCTCCAAAAGCCCCTTATCCAATGCTTCCTCCAGGCTTCTAACTTGTCTCCTGATTGCTGCAGAAAACATTCTTTATAAAAACCACATAAATGAACAAAATCCATGACTTGCAGAGATTAGGAATTACTTTTTTAAAGCCTTGCAGCCCTCCACATTCAGTGCAAAGTATATGAAAAAATAACAGTGCTAGCAATGACTCTGCTACTGCTCATGGAAAACATCTTTCCTGATCACTGACATGGCAGATCTGCAGCTGACATCTGCTCAGCAGTTTGAGATTGCTTTGCTGACACATAAAATTGAGTTTCACTGGGAAATCAAGATGATATCATTGGCTATTATAATAAGTTGTTAAAGCCCATGGTAATTTTTTTCTGTCTTTTTCAATCAAATTGTTATCTTTTTGCTCTCCTCTCTCCCTCCCAGTCACTAGCTCTGATTTTATCTTCTCAACAAAACACTCAGAGAAAAAGTATTTCCGCTGTGTTTTTAAGCTGCTGTTGCTTTCATTAAAACTAATTAACATCTTGCAGTAAATCAGTTCCCTGGGTCTCCTTAGATTTCAAATGAAGCTGACCTATGCACAACAGGGTCTTCACTTTATATTGAATGTGCTCATTAGTACCTCCTAATAAATGAGATTACTGGGTGGTGCTGCTCATCCCACCTCACAAAAAAGTGCTGGCAGAAGGGGAGGGTGGAATTGGGACAACTATTTGATTTAAGCATGCCCCATACCTGTGCTCTTTTTCACGATTCAGCAACAATTAAAAAGCTGAGAAAAGACTCAGGAAAAATAATTGAGAGGTTCATAGCTCCAGGAGGCTCGTGCTGAAAAACTGGGCTGAATTAGAGAGGCCCCATGAGCAGCAAGGAGTCTTCCTGTACCCCGTGCCCCAAGGACACACAGACCTTGAGGATGCTGGGTTTTACCCTCAAAGCTGTGGTGTCATGGGTCAACATCTCTGATGGAGCAGAGAAGCAGCTGAGAGGAGACTTGTTCTTAATCACACTTACTCCAGGCTCTGTGCAGCCCATCATCATCACAGAGAAACTCCAAGGGGAATGAGCCAAGCTGCCTGTCAGCCAACAAATCCAGACTTCAAACATTTCAGACATCCCCAAAAAGAGAGAAGATGATGAGGCAAGATTTCTCATCCTTAACTGTTCTTCAGCACAGTCACTACAGTCAGATTTCAGTTAATAAAACATTTCCAAAGGTGATAATCTTTTGCTTCTGCTGATAACCCTGAGGTTCTTTGGCAAAATAATGCAACATTATTAATATCAGAAACATTCAAAGCATTTCCAGCTGAGGCAGGGGTGTGCCCTCAAGCTTCAGCAGAAAGGTTTTTGGGTGGGCTCTGGCAGTGGAAAGGGAAAGGTCAGAGCTGGGTCAACAGCTTGATGAAGGAAACCCAATGACAGTCTCATCTCTTACCTGTCCTGTAAGAGGTTTGTATAGGTCCAGAGAAAGCATTTGCAAGGCTAACACTTAGCATCTGTCCACAAGACAGACAGGGAACATTTCTGAATACCTTTAAAAAATAAAGAATAAAACAAATAAACAAGCAAACAAGCAAACAAAAGCCCAAACCCAAACAACCAAGGGAAAAAAACCAAACCAAACCAAACCAAACAAACCTAATGCAACAAAACCCCAAAAGCTTCTTTCATTCCTTGCTGTTTTACTACTCCCTCTATTTGCGCCTAAAAGCTGTTCCCAGCTGAATTTCTTGTTTCTACAGGCTATCCAGCTCAAAGAAGATGCCTTACAAAAAATTTCATCCATAAACCCTCATTTGATGAAAAAGAATATCTATCTTTCCTGTCTAAATGCCAGAAGCCTCACTTTTTCCTCCTGAGAGCTCCACATACAATCCCAATTAAATTAAACCAGAAAGATTCTCACTCATTCCTTTTTAAAGTAGCAGATTTCCCATAATCCCCTCCCTAGGAATTAAAATTTTCTTTCCCTTGGAAAAAGGCTCAGTCAAGTCACATCTGAAAAAAGACCATTAACAGATCTGCCATGCAGGATTAGAAAATAAGTAAAAGTAAACTCCTGCTAAAAGTGTTTCCTTTCATTCCCCAGTGAGGAAAACAAGGCCTACAACCAGATGGATACCCAGCTGCAAAACTACATTTCCCAACAGGCCACAGGCCCCAGATCAAATTTCTGCACTAAATCTCCCTCTGTAAAAGGTTTTGGGGCCAACTAAAGCTTTTTAAAGATGATCTGGGAGGGTGGTGATGCCATTTTTGTTGGTTGTTATTATTCCTTAGTAAGTAAAAGATCACAGTTTCTAAGAGTTGATGCTTTTTAGAGTTGATAATTTAGTTTTTTGAGTTGGCAATTTAGCCTTTTTTTCTCATAGTTTCTAATTCTCCTTTTCAAGAAGTAATATTAAAAATAATTATTATACTATTAAATAAATTATTATAATATTAAAGCTTTAGTTTAGCATGACCAAAATTCTCAATTGCTCAGTAGAAGAGGGTTTGAAATGTAGCAAAATTCACATTTAGGCCTTGGTACAAAGGAGTCAAGCAGGAAAACACACATTCCAAGGAGAAAAATCTCTAAGCTGTTTACAAACAAGTGTGTGTGCCTCTCTTGCCTCAGGGTGCTGATCAAATTATGGTCTGGGTTAGCTGAGGATTCAGAGGCTGAATTTGTCAGAGTCTACATGTAAATATAGTTAGCATTTGAAAAACCCTTGCAGATTCATTAAGTTCTCTAATAAAAGGAGAAAGAAAAGCGAAACTAAATAGAAAAACTCTTAATTAACATTATGGTATTGTCTTTTGCATCAGGTATGCAAAGGAGCTTGTTTATTTTTCAGTGCCAGCAGTGTTTAGATTATGTCCACTATATATACAATTTTTTTAACCCAGGAGAGTGAAAGTGGAGATTTTTTTCTTAATAATGCCTATGTGTTTGAATTTGGTGCATAAAAGGGGGAAAAAAGGGCATTTAAAGACCTTGAGCCTAGGTTTATGCTTTCAAAGGTACTTTGGTGCTCACAGAATCAAATATTAAAACGCTGAGATTTAGGTCCTAAATATTAAGGCAGATGATATCTTGAAATCACAGTGCTTAGCTTGCTGGCTTAAAGTGCAAAAGTCTTTTTCTGTACCAGAGAGAGATTTATTCTTACAATTGATTAGAAAAAATGTAAGCGCACAATTAGTTTTCACCAAAGGCTTCAGAGCAGCAATCTACCTCCTATGTTCCTTATTGTTTAACAAGGCACCTGCTGGGAGATTTTATGTGTGGAGGTTAGGTATATTTAGAAGTATATTCTGATTAAAATACATGTTATTTTGATGTGACCTACTCAATTATAAATGCAGAACTCTGATATAAAAACACAGCTCCTCCTAGAGAACTAATATCTAGGCTTTAATTTAACTATTAAGCACTTCCAAATATACACACTTAATTAAAGCATTAAGGAAACCTCTTGTAGAGTGAAAACAAGGATCCTCTGCATTTTTCACCCCAAATGCCCCTTTCTGTCTTTGAAACTTAGTTCTCCACGTAACAAAACAAGTTTTTGGTGCTGCTGAGTTTATGGATCTGAAGGGGACTAATTGCCAGGATGTTTCAATATTGCTCTGCAACACTGGAGGATGCTGTTGCCTCTAACCTCGTTAGAGGTTGCTCCTCTGCTTTTGAAGAAGTGGGGGCTCAGAAAGGGTCTCCAAGAAGTGGCAGCCACCGAGCAGAGCAGCAGGCTGGGCTGGGGAGAGGTGTTCATGCAGAGCCAGAGCAGTGCACGGGCATATGGTGTCAGAAATGAGTGCTAATTGCCCTGGCGTCGGCAGGCCA
The DNA here is from genome assembly GCA_013399455.1 of Anthoscopus minutus. Lineage (NCBI taxonomy): Eukaryota > Metazoa > Chordata > Aves > Passeriformes > Paridae > Anthoscopus > Anthoscopus minutus. Next base: position 934,741 of record VWYI01013654.1, read on the forward strand.
ATAAAGCTGATTGGTTTTTAATTCCTTGGCGCTGGGATTCCAGCTGCAGGCAGCACAAACGCAGCCACATTTCACAGGTACTGCTGGGGCTGCTCAGCTGTGCTGGTGGCTCAGTCCCACACGGAGATTTCTGCTGGAGCTGCCCAGGGCGCTCCGTTCTCCATCGTTACCTCGATGCCTTTTTGGGCTACCTAAAAACAGAGACCAGACCAAATTAAGGGAATAAAAAGCAGTTATATCTGTTGGAGAGCCTTCAGGTACACTTCAGGCAGACAAAGCTGCCCCAGAGGCTATACCCTAAAATGGACAACAGGTCATGGGTATTGATATTTTTTAAGTTTGGTTCATTTGCATGTTGGGGGTTAATCTTCCAATTACAACTCCAGGGAATGAAGTCATCTACCCCAAGTTTTCTCCCCCAACTTACTTTTGTTCACAATTCTCAGGGCATGAGACAGTAAGGTGTCCTGATTCCCAGGCCTGGAGAGGAATTGTTCTGTCTGACTAAAATGGGAAAGCAGCGGCTAATACTCTATATGGAGTTCAGAGTTATACACTAAAAATTGCAGGATTGATGCCTGGAAGAGCTGGAGCAGAGGCCAGATGGAGTTAGAGGAATAAAGGATATTTATTGAGAGGTCACCCCCAGACAGCAGCAGTGTTACATATCAGGCTCTGTCTGGATGGCTCCAAGGATGGAGGCAAAGAGGGGAGGGGGCAGTCCCAAGATCTCACATTTTATATGTTTGGGTCCATTTGCACACAGGAGCCTCATTTGCCAGCCCTCTTCCTTCCCCGTTGTTTTACTTGGAGCCTGAAGTTTGGAAAAGGTGTCCTTGGGTCCCAATCAGAGTAGGATTGTTGTGTCTTCATCACCCTGTGAAAGGATCTCAGTACCCTGAACAAAAGCCACACACCAATGCAGAATAGAAAACCCAAAAGCCCAAGGCATCAGGATTACAAATATATAAAAGATATAAAAGCTAAAATCCTAAGGCACCAAGGTCCTGGCCATGCTGGCACATCGCTGATTTCTCTGGGAGTTGGGCTCTTGTGGAGAGCAGCCAACAAATTTGGCCTCGTTTCTTCTTCTCTGCCTCTTTCAGGCTTTGCTCATCCCTTCAGCTTATGTTGTTTCCAACCTAGTTTTTGTTGCAGCAGTTGGTGGGTAAAGGCAATATTATAATGGGCCAGAAAGGCAAGCTCAGGGAAGCACTAGCCATTGCTCACTGTTCCAGTTATTTTAAGAATAGGGAAATATTCTGAAGGTGGAGCCTGCAGTACACAGCCAATAGTAAGAGAGAATGAAGAACTGCAGTGTTGCCTTTCAGTGAGATAAATTAATAATACAAGTAAGTTGTCCTTTCCATCTGACTGCCTCCATATTTGCTATAACATTGCAGGGGGGAGAAGCTAAATCCTGCCTGCCCAGCACCTTGCCCTGGGTTAGCATAATTCAAATCAGTTTAGGTAAAGTTGATGGTGAAATAGAGCTGTGTATCTACAATTAACACCTACTTGGAAGGGTTTGCTTAACTCTGAGTTGTTACAAAATCTACTTACTCTGAGTAGGATTAACTGTGGCAAAAGAGTTGTAGAATCATATTAAGGCATTTGGAAATCTTTCCAGAAAACGAAAAGTGACCTGTTCAGCTGCACATTGAAACCTTGATGGGTGTTGCAAAAAATTAAACACCATTTATTAATTGGGGGTTTTCTTTCTTTCCCCTTTCCTTTCTTCAATCTGCTGACTGGGCAGCTGATGTCATTTGCATTTCTCAGTTGGAGAAATAGGAATTACGGTTATTTGTATTGTTTGAACAGAATTTAAAACCCAGGAGAGGGTAGTTGGATGTACAATGAGCAGAAAGGGCCAGGAGCTGGCACAACCAGGTACATCCACCAGCTGAGCAGGTCTGGGTCTGCCAGTTCTGAGTGTTTTACTCACTTGTCTAAACCAGGAACATGGATGTTGCTTTTTCTTGAGCTGCATTTCTACTCAGTGAACTTGTATCTCATAAATTTGTCAGGTGTTTAAAACTGATGTATCTCATAAATTTATCAGGTGTTTAAAACTGATGACCTTGCTGGCTTAAGTGGAATTCTGCTGAAAGCTTCCTGAAGGGTACATGGGCTGCTGTAGTGTGACTTGAGGCCCAAGGGACAGTGGATATGATCCTACTGATTCATTGCTGGAATGCCTTCAGAATGAGAGCAGGGAAAGAGTCACCAGAACAGGTACAAACACATTCCCTAACACTACAGGAGAGGTGTTTAGGGTGCTTGGCATTTGGAAGGCACTGACAGCCTTAAACAAGTCAGATGAGGAATGTGGGATCTTGGGGGTCTCTTTTTTTCTAGATGACCACTTAAATTTTCCAATAACTTCCTCCCTCCCCATCTTGTCTCACTTGTAGTTGATCTGGGTCTCTAACCACGCCAGGCTGCTCATGGGATAGGCTGTTTATTGTTAAGAGGGACAGAACTCCATTTAAGGCTACCAGCTTCAGCCTAAAACGTCCTCAGAGACAGAGAGAGAGAGAGCTGAGCATGAGAGCATGGGGATAGAGATGATAGGAGAAGGCCAGAGAGGGCCAGCAAAAGAGAAGAAAGAATTAAGAGATCAAGAGAGGGAAGAAATAAGAGAGTTAAGAGAGCGGGGAATTAAGAGAGTTAAGAGAAAGCGAGGTCCTTCTTACAATACATTATATCTCTTTCTATAATGAGTATTCTAGTTTACACTAACCAACCAACATATAACATGAAATCCAAGGGATTTTTACATACCCCTATAGGAGTGACTCTATTATCCTATCTGAATTCATATTCCTCAGATTCTTCCTTGTCTGGCCAGGCTTTTGCCAATCAATATTGGTGACATATCTCAAAACTGACTTTCATCTCTATTTTGACCTTTGGATTCTCTATCAGCAAAAGGGTTTTGTTTAGTCCAGAGGATTCTCTTTCAGCTGGCTAGATTATTGTTCTTGGGTTATAGAGTAACTGACTCAGTATCCTGAGTCTCAAAGCTAACTTTAATTTCTACTCTGATTACGGGTTTCATATTTTCAGAATCATTTGCTGAACATTCATGCTTATAGGGTTTCTCAATCTTAGCTTCTCCAACACTCACTGCCCAGAGATGGTGCCTCACTTTGTAGGTTTGGAGAACCAGTAAGTGGTATTTTCCCTAGACACATTGTTTTTCACGGGAAGTTGAAGATTTACTGTGTTAACCAGGAAGCAAGTTCTTTTGAGGCAAGCCCCAAAGAAATGTTAGGCTGTGGTAGCTGCATGCATGATTTTGGGTAACTGAAGTGAAAAGTCAAACGAGCAGATGTTCTGACCTGCTGCAATCTGCATGCACTGCAAACTGAATTGCCTGAGCATCACAGGAATATCTAAAACCTGTGTAGGATGGCACTGAGGTGAGGCTACAGCAGCTGTAAAAGCTCTGTTTTGGCATTTGACCATCTTCTAAACATCAACAGCAAAATAACTCATCCATCTCCAGGCTCAGGAATGGCTGTACGAGTTAGCCTCAACTTAAACTTGGAGGTTGAAATTGGCTTTTTAGCCAAATGCACTCAGACTGAGGTCACACGAGGTGCTGGCAGGTTTTGCAGGCAGGCTGAATCTTTTATTTTTATAAAACTCACTGGAATCCGTTTGCAACAACAGATGCCATGGAGTGCATCTGCCTGATCATTCACCACTGATAATAGAGCTGGAGATAGCTCAGTGAGCCTCTTCATCATGAATTTCTATTTTCTTTTATAGTCTTAAATATTCTCACTGCCTTTATCTTAGAAAACATATTGCACTTTAGTTTCTATTTCACTGGTTTTTGAACACTACTATTTTTAAGGGGCTATTACTTTTCCCCTTTGCTAAGTTCAGCATCTTCCTCCTGAACAAGAAAAAGTATAACTGAATAAACTAAACCCATTTTTTTACTTTGTCATTCATATGACTTTGGAAAGCAGTAAGCTGCAGATACTTTTGGGTTTTCTGTGTGTGAACGTGCAATGAAAATCAACCACTTTCATGTATTTGATTCTATGATTTTTCAAAAAAATTTTTAATGATTATTTTTTTTCCCATTGCTTACCCAGAAAAAGACACTTAAACGGGGGGGACCAGTAAATGTTGGCAAGCAGATAGCTGTGCCATGACTTTCCCTATTTTTCAAATTTTTATGTTTGGCATTACTTGGAAAGGGCAATCTTCTCTTACAGAGTGTATTAAATTGAGATATAACTTTTTGTTTCCCTCTGGAGAAATCCTATTCTAACCCTATTAATTTTGAGTACATCCTTGTGCACACTAGATATTATTCCTGTATCTTTATTTCATCACTAAGATTGGTCCATTTGATGAACTTATCTTCAGAGAAGCTGAGAAAGAAGATCACATGGGCTTGATTCGGTTTGACAAGCAGTAGCAGATTTGCATTTGCTTTGCTGCTTTCCCCCCTCAGCAGTAGAGCCACTCCTGTGCAAACCTCCCCCTGCTTTCTTTCACAGTCTGAGACAAACAGATGCTTGGCGAGATGTTTAGCATCTGAAATGATTAGTCTGCTCAGATTCTTGCATTTATTTACTTTATGCTACTTGAGGGTTTGGGAGTTGGTTTGTTTTTGCTTTTTTCCAGTTGTGTTATGAAGAGAAAAACTTCAGTGTCTCATTGTGAGTTTCTCATCTTCCTAGTGCAGCTCCTGCCCAACAATAGGGCAGTGAACAATGCCCATCAGAGCTGCAGGAAGCAATTCAGGATTTGAATTGGGTAATGAAGAGTGAATGTGCTCTCATCGCCACAACTACATGGATGATGCTCTAGGATTTTATGACAAATCGTCTCCAACAGTCCAGCTGCAAGAGAAATGTCTTGTGCAAGAGCAGAAATAGAAAGCCTTCATTCATCAGCAGTGTCTCTTTGATGGCTTATTTATTTATTTTCAGATTTTGTCAGATAAATGGATATATTCCACATGCCAAGGTCAGGGGTACACGTTTTCCTTGGAGTAGCTACACTAGAACCATCGTGATTGTGTAGGTGAGCATTGGTCTCTGCCACACCAAGTACCAAGAACATGGTCTTTGTTAGATATGCATCATATTTTGGTATTTGCAGAGTGAACAGGGTTTCTGGTTCAAAGACACTTGAGTTGCAGAGACAGATTTCCCATCTTCCTTTGGCTTGCCATGCTGCAGTAGGTCTGTAATTTATTAAAGTTATTATTAGTGTTTAGTGCTGGGGAACTTCCACATTGGTTACGCCTATGGGTGAAATCAATGCTGAACACTGAGTCTCATTATTCTAATTCTGCAGCTAAACTGATGGATGCAGCTAAAAGTGTGATGGATAAGTTGGAAAGTAAACCAAGGAGTAAGATCTCTTTGGTCTGTGAAAGGACTGGATAAAGGACAAATAGAAATGAGAACATGCAGGCTGGAATATAGCAGCTACAATAGTGTAGTAGTGATTGGTGTTTATGTGAATACCTGGCATATATAATTAACTCATTAAGAAACATTTGATAGATAAAGGACAGAATAATCAACAGGAAAATGCATGATCTGACATCTGAGAAACTGATTATGTGTCTGTGAAACGACTGATGACTTGTTTGGACCTGCCTGCTGGACCTCTGGTGATGTCTTGAACTAATTCACTAATGAACAGCTGAGCTCATTACTCACTGAAATAATTCACCTGACTGGTAAATTTGGACTTTTGGCTGTTGTTGGGAACAGACCCAGGGAAACAAGGGCTGATGGATGAATGCTGGGGAGTGCTTTGCATTAATATTGGCTAATGGGTAAAGAACTAATTATGGGAACAGGAAGAGCAATGAATGGTTCTTGTGAAAGTTTGAGGTGAACCCTCCTGAGGAAGGAGCAGCTGCAAAGCAAATTGGATAAAATCTTGGGTTGTTCTGCCCTGTGGTTCTATGGTAGAGGAAGAGAGTCATGTTTGAGGCACATCTGGGAAATTTGTGTTTACTTGTCAGCCACAGAGTTATAAAAGTTGAGGAATGCAGATGCAGTTAAGTTACTTAAAGAATTAATGAAGCCGCTAGAATATAACCCATTGTATTTTTCTGGGTGTTGGGGAGAGAAAAAGAATCTATATGAGCTTCCATTACAGTTTCTGGTAGAAAGGTGTTTCTTTCAGCTTGGGTGGAGAGAAAAACCACTCTTTGGTTTTTGATAACAAAACAATTACCTCCCTTTCTGCTGCAAATCCTGGTTTGAGGGAACTATATTTCCTAGATGAAAGCAACAATGCTGGTTTGAAAAGTACATTATAAGCCACAATAGCCTCCCCACTGCATTCTGGTTTATGTCTCTGCTATTGTGTTTTAGTGTTTCTCTGAAATGAGCAAGCTGCGCCTTTTCCCTGTTGCAGTTTTCCAACGAGTGTATTGTGTCAGGTCACTAAATACAGCATATTTACAACTATTACTAACAAATCAGATTAAATGGGCCATGATTCTTTGGTTCTTCATTTAATCAAGCGCTTCACATATTTTTTTCAAAAATCAGGAATAGATCTCAATTATGTAACTATTGTTCCCTAGAATTCCATGAAAAAGCTTTTTTCAAACCTTGTTAGGAAAAAAAAAAATAACAATACTATTCTGAGGTTTTGTATAAGCTGCTTCTTGTTGTTCCTTGCTGTCACTCTGTACAGTTCATACATTTTTAGTAGCAGAATAAGAATATAAATCTCTAAATATGTGCTTTATTAGTATTGACAAATAAATAAATGAATTGCCCTAAAAGTTGAAAGTGCCCCTTGGGATTCACTGAGCCATTCACTGCCTAAGCTTGGCAGGCAATGATTTACCAGACCATCTATAACTTTTATTTGCAAAACAAGGACAATTAAAAATAGTATGAGGTGTTTTTGTCATGAATTATTCTGACCAGGATTGTAACTAGAATTTTATTCCAATGCCTAAATGAAATATCTCCCTGTATATCCAGTGAGTTTCATTATAGCTTCAGTTTTATTACCTCACTTTGAGAGATTTAATCCTTTTCTTGGAAATGCATTTCTCTTCAGAAAGAACAAATAAAAATGAAATACAGCAATTTTTTTGGGGGGGAGGCATGGGGTAAGGGGAGAAGAATAACAGGAGTGAAGGAATCAACATGTATATTTAAGATGCCTAAACTTTTATGGTATTATTTTATTGAGGTGCTCTTAGCATTGTAACAGCTTTTCGAAAACTCGGGAAGGGCAAAGTTTGGAGGCTTTTGTAGCCTTGGTGCCGTGGTAGCCCTTGCCCACCTCAGCAGCATCAGCAGCAGCTGTGCTGGCTCCTTGGAGGGCCTGGGGGTACAGAAGAGGAATTTTCTGCTGTCAAAAGAAAAGGAACAGACTGAATTCCTTCTTTCCAACCCAGATCCCAGCGCCTCACCTCTGTGCTTTGGAGCCTCTTTAGATGAAGGCCAAGAGCTCCTGGGATGAGAGAGAAGACAGAGAATTGCAGAAGTTCCTTCCAGTGGCCCTGCAGAGCCCGGGGACCCCTCTTTCGTCCCCAGGGCTCTGTGAAGGGCTGAGCCCAGGGCTGGAGCAGGGAGCAGAGCCCTGGCACACTGAGGCCCCAGGGCAGGGGCTCTGCTGCAGCTCCAGGGGCTTCCAGATGGAAAAGGGTGACCCAAAAAGAAATCTTGCTGCAGGTGAGTGTTAATAGGGCCAGCATTTCTTTCACATGAAAGTCACCGTTCAAATAATTTCATAATTTTTGAGTTTTGGTTAACCTGACAAATTTTTTTCTTTGCTATTTCTTGCCCCAGTTTTCATCAGTGTCTTGGCACTATAAATCCAACCTATTTTGTGTGTGAAGGGTAAAGATTAGTGCTGCTGAATAGGTTTATCTTTTTAACAGTGCTGTCACAGGCTGAAGCATGTTACCCACAGTCTAAAACAAAATTGCATCATAGATATTTTCTGTCTGAAAATGAATTTGCTATTTTGAAATATAGATGGAAATAAAACTATTGTGTTCATAGATAAAGATATATATTTTTTAACCTGTTTTATTGCATTTGTGCAAACAAGTGCAGCATGAGTCTTAAAATGTAGCTCAGTAAGAAGATAAAGGAAAGAGAAAAGAAAAAAAGAAAAATTAAAAACAAAGGTAAGGATTGAGATGGAAACACAAAACAGGAGAGTGATAAATTCCTGCAATTAAACCCAGTGGTAGAATTTAGATGCAAAAGGCACAAGGTCAGAATTTAAAAATTGTTGGTGCTCAGCTGCTGTGTTTTGTTTTTCAAAGTCAAACAACTGACTTGGAAAATGATGGTCAAGGTAAATTTATCTTTCTGCACACTAATGATGGAATTCATGATAGATCCCTCCGAGAATAAAAAAATAAGAGGATTCTGAATATGAAGTATTAGAAAAACTTTTCTTCTTGTAGTACCTATGGAAAGTTATAGGAATGGAATAGATTATAACTTCTTGTATATGTGGCAAGTATTTGATTGAGATTGAGGCTGGAGTATCAAGGAAGAAAAAGTTTCACCTATTAATTGCTTTTGTTTAAAAATTACAACACCTAGAGGGGAATATAAAGTCTCAGTCTACAGAGGAATTTCCAAGAGAGATACCCTGTAGTTAAACTCACAGGAAATGAAAAGTCAATGGAGATTGCAGATGAAGAACATGAATGGAAAAAGATGGTTGTCCTGGTTTAGGACAAATTTGGGAAGAAACCTCCAAATGGGGTCCCTCCAGGAAAAAAAACCAACTGGTTCAGGAAAAGATTTCCTTGAAGGAAAGTGGAAAAAACCTGTTTATTTAAGAAGCAAGATATCCAGAAGCATACAAATGGAATACTATTAAACAATGAAGGCTCTCCTGTTCAAAGAGGTGACAAATCCAGGAAAGTCCTTGCTGTGAGGTGCAGCCCGGCCCGCTCAGTCTCCTCTCAGTCTCTGGCACCGGAGAGTGCCCAGGCCCAGGCCCCGGGGGCCACAGGCCTGAGCTCCTGGGGTGCTCTGGGTTTTAGTCCAGAGCAGGTTTGAACAGACCCAAGGGAAAAAAGAAAACCACAGTGCAGGGAACTTCCCTGCCCCAGCTAGCTAAAAACTAACTAACAGCAAAGGAGAGCTGTGTCCCGCTGTGTGTCCGTGCTGCAGACAGCACAGGCCGCAGAGAGCTGTGGGCAGTGAGAGCTGTTTGTGCAAACAAACTGCGGCTTCTTCTTCCACCTTCTTCTTCTTCCCCCTTCGCTCTCAGAACCAGCCTGAAAGGTGCAGAACTTAATGTGTAACATAAACAGAACACACGACTGGGGATACAGAATCATAAAGTCACCCTAGGACAATGGTGCAAGTCCAAGTGGAGGAAATTAATGCTAAAGGAAGCAGAACCACCTCACATCATCCCTGTGTGTTCTGTAAATGTAGTGCCTGCAGAAATATCTTCAAGCACCACAGAGAAAATTTCTCTTAGCAATGCTGAGCCTGGGCTGTGCCCCAGCTCAGAGCTGCCTGCAGACAGTGGGGACAGGCACGAGCCAGTGCCACAGACTGCCTGTGCCTTCCCCAGCACGTCATGGGGTCTGTGCATAAAACACAAGGGAAGATTTATCCCACAAACCTTTGCCGACCAGCTCTGTGTCTGACTTCCTGCTGTAGATCCTGTGAAAAACAAGGTTCACCTTTTTGGTATAATTTAAAAAGTTTCATAAAAAGACAATTAGGAGACAGAGATAATAAAGCAAAGAGTTAAAAAGGCCAGGTGCTTTGGCACTCTGCCAAGAGCACACCTGCTGTTTTGGAACCACCCTTTATAGACCATTTCCAAAATGCTTCTACTCACTAGTTTACATTTTCCAGGAGCTGTTTAGCATGGCCTTGGGTCTGCCTTTTTAGAGCATGCATGCTTCTTGGCTTGTGGTTTAAATCCTCTTCTTATCACCTTTTAATTTGGGCCTTGGTCCATTCTCTCCACAGACACTGAGAGTTGAAGCTTGGCATGTCAGCAACTGGGACCCCATCACCTGTTCACTGGATGTTATCTCACCCAAGCAGACAGTTCAAGCACAACTATCAGCTATTCCACTACTATGCCTAAGTTTAGTTAAAATTAAAAAAAAAAATTAAAAAATCAATAGCAAAACTACTTTAGCAATGCATATATAACACTCATTCCAATATTTTGCAAAAAGCCAAGATTATAATATATTTATAACAATCCTACTTCTCAGGATCTTCTCCTTCCTTTTTTTAATTGTTTGTTGGTTGTTTCTGCACTATGCAGAATCTGACCTTCAGAACACCCTGAGCTTCCTTGTGATGCTTGTAACTCACGTAAATACTCCTGAAATGTTTTCTCTCAGCCTCTTCTGGAAGAAGCAGTGCTGAGACAGCTCAGGGAGAAGATGCTGCTCACCAAAACTCAGGCTGACACAAACTGAAAGTACCAAGAGGTGTGAAAAAGCTGGAGAGCAGCACAGAGATGGTGATACAAACTGGATATGTGGAAGAGGCTTCCCAGGAGCCAGAACTGCAGAAAACATTGTCAGTGAATAAGAAATCCGAAGTTTTCTGGTGATAAGGGAAAACCCTTCACCCTAATTTAAGGATGAGTAGCTTTGCACATCTGTTGCTTCCTGCTCATATGCAGACACTGCTCTGTGCCTGATCTTACTCATTTTGACAGCAGAAACCATGGGTTTCCAACCTTAGACTCCCTTCTTCTTACAGAATGGGAGGTCAACGAGGCAATAAAACTGCTAGTTAAAACATTGTTTAACACACTGTCACAAGTACAAAAGCAGCATTTTTCCCTTTAGGATTGAGTGCTAAGCTGATTGATGTTAGTGACAGTCATAGATCTCCTGTTACAAGGTGAGGCAAACGTCCTGCAAAGCCAACCCTGTTCCCTAGTGAAAAGAGCAAGGTTTCAGAAGGTTTCACGGAGCGATCCAACTCCAGGCTACTGCGTAGGAGGTGCTTTGGGAAAACCTTCCCTGTGAGCCAACAGGGAATGTAGCTGATGCTAGAAATCCCCCTTTGAATCAATGGATATAGAAACTGAAACCTGTTGTCATGAGCTTGACCTTGGAACATTACCCAAAGAAAAAGGCCTTAAAGTTTTCCCCAGTCCAAGGCATGTTATGGACCTCTTATTTCAGAAGAATTGCTTGCACATTTCTAAATGGTGTCACCCAACTCAGAGAGTGTTTAGGAATATTGTCTCCTCACTATACACAAAGCTATTTTGCCACTCACTCTTTCACCCAACTGCCTGGTCTCAGTTACAGCTGTCTGGGCACAGGTGGCTTCCTCACATACTGATCTAAGCCTTTCTTTGATTATCTAACACACTTTAACTCCCTTTTCCCCCCAGATATGTCTCAGATTGACAGTGAGCCCTGGCAGCGGGGCTGTGCTTGTGTAGGGGGGTCTGTAGGAGCTTTGAAGTCAAACATGCTGGCCCTGCATGTCCCAGCTGCAGCTGGGGCCACCACAGGTAGGGCCAGCAGCTGGTACAGGCAGAGAAAACCTCACATATGGCCTGGGTTGCGGGTACAAGCTTCATTTCTCATCCATTTTTGCACCTTGGCAGGATCTCCAGATTGATGCCAAACCCCCGGCCAGTTGAAGATCGCCCACATGTACTGTTTTGAAGGGGTAAATACAATTTGTCAAAAATACAAGCACGGGAGATTTCAGAGAGCTCCAGGAGCTCAGGTTTGTGTAGACAAAGCTTGGGAGATCAGCCAGTGATGCCATCTGCTCTGGGGTGGTGAAGGGCCAGCTGCTGTGCCCATGCTCTGCTGAGAAGCTCCTTCTCGCAGCAGCCAGCCCTGCCCTCTGCCCCCTCAGCCTGGCACCCAAAAACCATTGCTGGCAAAGTCCTGCCTGCCAGCTCTGCTGCTCTGAACACACACAGCATGCAAAGTTCTCCTCTGGTGTTGTGCTTAAGGTCTGCTGAAAGCTCTGACTTGTCAAAACTAGCAGAAACGCAAAATATTTCTGTTATTGTACATAGGAAGTCAAATTCTGATAGAGAGCCATCTCCTACTTAAGGAATTTTATTCAACTTTTTTAAAGCACACTTGGAGATAAAAAGTGTAATAAAACCTCAGTCCTAGTATAATATCTAACACTGCCGCTACATGGATTTATTGATTTGTTTATTTATTTATTACAAAAAACCAAGAGGAAGACCTGAATCTGCTTAAAACACAGAGCAGAGTCAGCTGTCAATTATGTAAATAATATATGCATGTAATCTCCTTCTGTCTCCCTTTTTATTTTCAGAAGTAATATCTTTTTCTTTCTTTTTTTGCAATCCATTCTGCCAATCTGCTCAGGCACAGGTCTCTATTTACAAGGCAGGTCCAGCTAACAACAATCCCACTTTCAGATCCATAACTCTTTTCCCAGAAGTGCTTAGATATTGCTTCAGGAAGCGGGCAATGAAATAAAAATAACAGCAGAAAAGTAACCTGAGTGACTCAGAAAAAAAAAAAACAAAACTCCACTGAATGCTCAATAATACTAATACTAATACTAATACTAATACTAATACTAATACTAATACCAATACCAATACCAATACCAATACCAGCACCAATACCAATACTAATACTAATACTGATACTGATACTGATACTGATACTAATACTAATACTAATACTAATACTAATACTAATACTAATAAACAAACAGAACCAAAACAAAAAATAAAAGGTATTTATTCCCCTGTCTCTCTCTCTGCTCCAAACATGAGAATGCATTTTTCAGCTCTGTCATGCAAGTATTTCCTCTATGGAGAAGTCCAAAAGATTTCAAATGGAGAATTAAGTCGTTTTCCATAAACTTCTAGAATCTACTACAAAATTATATCCTTTTAGTAGGAATGTTTGCGGGGTTTTTTTCTTAAGTGTCTTAAGAAGCTGGAGCTGAAGCTGCCGCTGCTGTTCAGGGTGGAGTTTGAGATTTGTCCGGCTCTGTCCCGTTTCTTCCAGCAGGGCTGGGAGGCCGGGGAAGGTGCTGGGAGCCGTCCAGGAGCTCCAGTCCCGCATCCCGGGATTGATCTGCGGATTCCTCAGCGCCACCTGCTGCCACTGAGAAAGTTACAGCCGGGAAAAAACTGAATTAATTTATTAGGTTTTGTTTGGTTGGTTGTTTTTTTTTAAAAAAAAAATATTTCTTTTATTTTCAATCATTTCTTCAAAGGAAGTGATTCTTGGGGAACACAGGAGCAAACCTACCGGGCAGCAAAGCAGCAGGGTCTGACTTCACAGCCCTGGACTTGGGTCTGTCAGCGCTGCAGTGACACCTGGACACTGATGTAGCTCCCAGGCACACAAGCAGAGGGTTTCAGGCAGAGCCCAGGCAGCCAAGGGCTGTCAGAGGTATTAAATACCCACTTGCCACACCACAGTCCCTGCTGGCAGCAGCTTGTAGGAAGCACGTGGAAATGGAAAGGCTTCTTTATCCACTACATTAGAAAATGGGAGAATTAGGAAGAAGGCAGTGCTGACAGATTTTGGGAAGCCACAAAGCAAATAGTTGGGTAACACAGGTATTATTTATATCTGAGATTCCCAGCGGGATAGGTATCCCAAATGTCCCTGCCTATCACCATTGTATCCTGGGAACATACAGTCAGCAACAGAACAACTTATCATGCCTTTTCCCTTGTAATAATCTCAGTAATTTACTGGGGCTGGATATTAAAATGTCTTTCCCTACCTCAAGGCATTTGCATACATCCATCAGCCAGCTTGTATACGTGGGATGGGAGATGATTTAATGCTGCCAAGGAGGTTTAAGATGTGGATAAATGTTTTTGTAAGGATTGTTAATACTGTCATGCCAAGATTTAGGAGGCCAAAGAATTGTCCTAGGCATAATGACTGGCTGAAGCAATCTTGGAAACATCCTTGTCTAGGGAAGTTGTATTTAAGAAAGATTTTAGAAAACAATATTTAGTCACATTATGTAGCAGAATAGAATTTCACTCTAATAATTTTAATCCAAATACAAAATCAAGTTTCTTGACTGAATTTTCCCAATGCATCAGCAGTTTGAGCCTCCAAGTATTACAAAGCTGAATATTTGTACATCTGATCTGCCTGGACACTGGCCCAAATTAGCTTTGTGCATGCCCTGGAGCAGCTGTTCTGCATACAGCATGGCAAGAGGGAATACCAGGAGTAGGAGTTGGAGGGTACATACCTGGGGCTAGGACAGACATAAATTCAATTAGCAGTAAGCATGGACAGTCTGTGGAAGCAGAAAGCAAGTAGATTAATATTAATTACTGGCAATGATTTACATTTTATGAAGAAATTACTTTTGCTGACATGGAGTTTCTCAACTACCATTTGAATACTCCTGGCTCCCTTTGGTGGAAAAAGAGAAGTGCAAAATCTTGGTAGATTAAAAAATGTCATTAACTTACCACTGTACTTCCTCATCAATAGTATTTTTTACTGATATAAGCCCTGATGATTCAGGAAATCAACTGAAAGACAAAATCACACCCCCAGAATTGTGTGCCTTGCAGTCCCTGTGTGCAGTTCCTGATGTCCCACATCTGCTTGATTCTCCTTTCCAGCCCACTTTGCAGCCAGGCACAAGCACCCAAATCCAGCTGAACCCAAACATCTGAATAAGACCTCAGATGTTTTCCTGGGCTAAAGTGGTGTCAGTGCCTCAAAGCTTTGAGAGAGGCAGCATCTTTATTACTCCTTGTGCAGATGCACTTGTTCCAGTGGTGTTTAATGCTCTGGAAATGCAAACAAGCTCTGGTGATCTGAGAGATGTATGGCTGCTGTTAATGTGCTTTACCCAAGTCAGAGTTCTAGTTGTTTGTCTGGATCCACAGCAGGTCCATGTTAATTAATTCAGTATTACAAGACAGAACAAGAACAAGAGCAATATCTCCAACTCTCTGCTGCACCCCACAAGAATTTCCTGGCTTTACTAAACTGATTCTCATGCTAGTAACTAACAGAAAGGATGTAAAGGAATCTGAGCCTCCTTATCAATGAATGTAGCATTATTAGCAGGCACTTTTTCAATTAAATATTTACTTTTCCTACCTCTGCATTCTGGTATTTTGAATTAGAACAAGAGCCTTAAGCCACCCGTGCAGGTTCATTTGCAGCCTGAGAAGTGCAGTGACTCTCCTGCAGAACCTCTGTGTGTTAGAGCTCAGCTGGGGCCACGGGGATCCATGCTCTTTGCTTTTTCCTGTTAATCATTTGCCTTCTCCAGGACACTGCCCAGACATGTCAGGGTTTAATTTCTTTGCAAGGAGGAAGAGATTGTTTCACTCACAGAAGTGTGGAAACCAAAGTCTTGCTGTGGAGGCTGGAGTTTCTGTTGGGATTAAAGGATCTTGGCCAACTCATCCCTAAGGATATACTCTATTGCCTCTTGCTACTGTGTGATTTTTGTCAGGAAGAATTCATGTTTCCAGTTGGCTTTGGCTTAGTGGATGTCTGTTGAACTAAAAGTATTTCTAACATGTCACTTTATCCACAGTCCAGTGTGTCTCAATTTCCATTTCAAACACAGCTCAGATCTGACTAATCTTTTGCTTCTTCAACATTTTCAAGGAACTGTAAATTCCACTTTTTAATTAATGGGTCAAAGAGGCTGAGTTGCCTTCATGCAAAACAGAACCTTACAGTGATTAATTAAAATTGCTCTCACTGTTCCAGCTTGGTAGATAGACTTGAGCATGGCATATTCTGCTACAGAGTGCAAAACAAATTGTGCTAAACTTAGAGAAGCAAAGGGAAATGTGATTATTACAAATGGGGGAACAATTAATACAGTATGCAGAGACTGATTTTTAAAGGACACTTTCAAGAGTTATAATGAACTTAAATTTGATCAGCCTTAATGTTCATTCCCTTATGCTGTGCTGGCAGATGTCTCTGTGTTCAGAGAGCTTTTCACCACACACCATTTTACCCTTTAAAAAAGAGGAGGAACAAAAACACTATTTACATTAACTCTGCAGAGCAACAGTGCATCATGCAGTCTCCTCTGGATCTTATAGAAGCAGCCAAGTAAAGAGAAGTAATTTCCAGAATAATATGTTTTGAGTTTGCAGAAGGCAGAAAACAATATTAATTTGAGACACTATTAGACATATATGGGGAATTATTTTGATTTGTTGGAGAGACAAAAGTCTTTCATTGGTTGCTTACTTTAGACCTCATTTATGAAACTCTAAGCTGTGGCATGACTGGAAAGAATATTTAAAACCTGAATTTGGGGAAGAACTGATCTGGGATGCTGATCTCTACTTGCATGTTTGCTTGGTCAGGTAATATGTGCTTTGTTCTTTTTAATGCAAACTTCTGCTTTTGTGGATTGATAGCTTTGTATTTACAATCACACTTTGGCTCATCTGTGTTTAAAGGACTTCAGGTTTTGCCTTGGTTCTCTCTCGGTGTCAAAGCCATCATATACCAATGCCTGAAGAATCATAAATCTAATGCATCATCTCTTTTCCTATCCACATAAATTATCTGGTTTCTATCAAGATGTTCAGTTTACAGCTGGAGACCTAAGGCCAAAACCTCAACAGATGCTTGGGGGGAGAAGTGAAGCTGGAATATTGTCCCAGTGATGTGGATCTGGAAGGACCTGAGGAACTCCCTGCCTGGGAGAATCACATCACTGTGCTCCCAGTGGCTCAGCAGTCCTGCCAGGGAGTGGACAGGAAGCACAAGATGCTGAAGTGGTGGTGCCTTCTGATGTTGTCCTTCATTTCTGTGTGCCTCGTGCAGCTTCTCATTTGTGAGTGTAGCCAGCAAGGTGCATTACATGTTTTCTCCTGATTAGTAGATGGGAAGTTCAGATGTTTTCACAGATCTGGTTCTGTGTTGGTGTGGTGAGAGAATGCCAACACAGCAGCCAGGAATGAGGGCTACCAGCAAAATGGAATATTTTAAGTTATTCTCAATTGAACAAACCTCTTATTTATTGTGTGATTTAATCTCTTGTGCCTTTCTTTCAGTAAAATACATTCATTTCATTCTTCAAAAACCTTCTCTAGCTCCCAATGAGAGGATTCCTCGAGAGAAACAGCAGGTGAAGTTCCAACAGTTGATAATAGAAGTAATGTCCTTTGTGCAGTTTAGAAACCTCAGCTTAACCTGTTTTCCTTCCTCCGTGCGCACTCGCGCGTCCCGGCGCTCGCGGATCCGCCCCTCGGTTGAAAGTTTAAATGCTGAGCAGCAGGAGTTGGCTTTAATCACCACATGAAGGCCACTGACAAACAGCCTTCCCAGTATGGATCCTGTGCATGCTTTTACCTTTCCACACTGCATTTAAATTTGGAATCAACCCCACAACCCCCCCACGAATGAGATCCAGAGCGCGATAGCGCTGCCATCTGCTAAAAGATCAATAGTGCAACCCAAGGTACCAGTGACAGCAAAAGGAGGCACTGCGTTTGTGAATGGAATCCTCCTGCTGTGCCCAAGCTGTATTTATTCCCCTTTGCTGCAGGATGCAGGGGTGCTGAGGGCAGCGGTGGGTGCTGTCCTGGGTGGGTGCTGCCCTGAGCACCACGAACACAAAGCCTGGGGGTGGCAACCTGCAGCAGCCAGCAGCGATTTCCATGACAACCAGCAAGCCGATTACTCAATTACAGCCTTCCCTTTCGAAAGTGACATCAAGCCAAGGGGACAACACATCCTCAGCTTCCCATGGTGCTTCAAAGCACTCAGCTATGTTTAACTTCTTAATATACCTTGTGATTATGTTTGCCAACATAGTTCTGCATCTCTTTTTAAAAAATTGTTATTACCTTCATCATTATTTTGTTCCAATTGTTCTTTGAAACGCTGAGAAAGTGAAAAGCTACTTAAAACACACAGTTTTTCTTGTTGCAGGAAGCATGCAGATCCAACCAACACCCAGTGAAAAAGCCTTACTGGCTTGGGAGGACTGTGACAGATGCACTTTTAAGGTGTGGAGTGCTGGAGCCATGATCTATTTTGCAAAATGTACCAAACCTGTTACAAGAAACCTCAACAGAGCTACCCATGCTGCAGTCTCTGAAACTGAGTTTTCTCTTCATGCTGTGCAGGCTTTTCATACCTAATGTGCTCCTGCAGGTACCAGCATGCTGTTCTCAGAGCTGATACATTTTTCATCCTTCTGCATGAGCAGAGATTACAGGATATTTTTCTGCAACTTAAGAAAGGGAGAAAGCTGGGCATACACTTGTGATACGCTTGTTTAGGTCAATTCAGATTTATAACATCAGCTGTGCACAGACTGAGGAATTCCTTTGTTTTTTATAGGGATACATCTGCTGTTACAGCTCCTTGAGGGGCTGGTCAAGGTCTTCCTCATGGGGGACAAGAGAAATGTCCAGTGACAAACCTCCTGTACCAAGGAAAATGGAAAAGCCAGGCTAAGCCAGGGAGGAAAATAGAAGCATGGAAATAGAAAGTTGCTTTGATGCTGACCTTGCTTGGATTCACAGGATCATAGAATAGTTTACTTTGAAAAGGACAGCCACAGGTCATCTCATCAAGCCCTTGCTCAAAGCAGGGCCAAGTTCAAGGTTAGATCTGCTTTCAAAGTTAATAGATTTCTTCCAGCCAGGAAAAGGACAGCTCAGGTCCCTTTATAGCCAACTCTGGAGTGTTTCCACAGGCAGAAATAGCCCAGGCTCTCTGGGTTGCTTTTCCACAGTTTAAAACCCTCACTGCTCTCAGTCTGCTGTGTCTCACACGTTCCCTGCACAGTGATGCTCTGTAGGTCTGCATGGTCTGTCATTCCCCTGCATGGGAACATCTCTGCGTGGCTTCTCAGGACAGTTCCAGAATGAAGCTTCTTCCCTCACTGCCTTCACATTTTCTGTCTTCCAGACTGTGTATGCAGCTTGAAGCAGCTCCTGGATTCTGGAGAAAGCTGTCCCAAAACAGCAATGTTATCTGAAGTGCTCACTCGTGGTTCAGGCCAAGAGAAAGATAGGGGATTTTAAACCCTTCACTTGGGTCCTGCTTGTTCTGTCCTGAGGTAATCCCTGGGTTTGTTAGAAAAGTTTTTGCAAGTGGTTTTCACTTCTCTTTGAAGGTGCCAAGGGGTTCTGGTTGTGAGGAGACTGTGACTCTGCAAAGACAGATTAGTAGGATGACTGAGACCTGTCCAAAAATTTCTTTACAGTATTTTTCCTCTCTGAGTTTGGATCATCTCCCCAGACAAGAAAACAGCCACTTCAACCCTCATGACCTAAAACTGAGGATTCACTTATTATGTCCTAAAGAGGAACCTCCTCACAGCTGTGTTTTCAATATTAATGCTCTAGGAAAAGGAAGGGTTGAAGATGTATTTGCTGAACAGTGGCATCCCAAAATGTTGGTTTCTTACATTGTTCACTTTCTCAGTATAGTTGATTAATCTTACAAAGGTTTCAGTTTTCTAAACTGCATCACTTTCCTTAATAAAAGAAGACAAAAACTTTCTTTCAAGCCCTTTATTGGCACATCTAGGAACACATTCCCAAGCTCTAGCAGTTCCTAAATAACAAATTGTGAGGAGCTAACAGAGTTTACCAAGAGAAAGATCTTTGTTGTGCCCTTTCCCCTAAGCACTCACCACTGACCACTATTTATCAGGCATAGGTTAAAATTAGCCTGTTTACCCCATTTATCTGATTTTGGGACAGAGATGAGCAGCAGGTTTTCTCCAGGGGAAAACTGTGAGCTCCTCTTGTCTATCAGAGTGGAAGAAGCTTCCCCATCCCTTCCCAAAGAGCAGAGCTTTATCCAAAGTCCAACCCATTTGATGGATCCCACAGAAGACATATGGGTATATGAGCCTTTCTGATTTTCCCACATACTCTTAAATTTATTTGTGTGGAGTAAAAACAGCAACAACATGGCAAGGGGAACAGAAAACCACAGCAAATGAACTGTTTCTATGCATTTGCTCATGCCTTGTCCCTCTTCAACATTTTTAAGCTAAACCATAGCCCCTCTCAGGGAAATGATTGACTAAAAAGAGCCTGATTATTTCAACATTATTTGCTTTGCAAACTGCCTGTGTTATTTTATTTCAAAGCTATGAAAACATAATCTGATTTTCCAACCCATGGGGAAAAGGAGCTGAAGATGAGATTTTCCAGTCACATCATTTCAGCATGTGATGGAGATGTCAAACTGTGCCGATGAGGGAGATGCATCTGTGGGAGAAGGTGCAGGGTGTGACTGGCACAGGTGTTTGTCAGCAAGGCAGGGGCAAGCTCAGAACACCAAACTGCTGTTTGCTGCTCCTCACTTAATGAGTCAGCCTCCCAGCCAGGCACACTGCAGAAATGAGAGGCAGAAGGGATCAGCTGGAATATTACCTGAGCCATGTTACAGAGTGACAGTAGAAGCAAATGGGAATTTCCAAAAGGTGACAGATCTACATGGGGTGAAGTACCTCCACTGACTTTGGGGCCTTATAAGATGGGGAGGTGCATGAGCTGGGTGTCTAAACGATGGGATAAATGCAGGCAAATATAATCTTGGTATTTAACACAGCTGTGATGAGCTGCACCTTGTCCCCCAGCCTTCTTTACTTTACAAAGTCCCTGAGAACCAGAGTGGGAAACCGAATCTCACTGATAAAGGACAAGTGCTTTAAAGGGCAGGTATGTAACTAAGGAATAGGCTCTGCAGTGTCTCAGGTGGGCTGTGCATTGCAGGCCGCCATCCTGTCTCCTCTCAGAGCCTCAGACACACAAAAGGATGTTTTTTCAGAGCACTGACAGGAAGCTAAAGAGAATATAGGCTGGGATAGCTAAACTCCCATGTGATACATGTTTTCATCATTATATCTTGGGAGAACACTTCCTTTCAATTACCTGGAGGTATGAAGTTGTTTCCTCTCTGTCACTCCTGCCTTTATCCCTTCCTTTCTCCACCCTCAGTGGTAGCTTCTTGCTGTGTAAAGGCCTTGAATTAAACAGAGGCATCCCTTCCCTTTCTCCCACCAATATTTATTTTGCAAATGGTAATGATGAATGGTAGGGGACCCATTTTCTGTGTAACAGCGTTGTGCATTTGCAATTTTTCCCAGCATGTTGTTATTTTCTCTCATGGTCATAAAGCCATGCTTCTGAAAGATTTCTGCTGGGGATGATCAACCAGGGTTCTGGGTGAGATGAGCAGAAGCTTCCATTTTAATTTGTTCTCTCTAAGTTTTATTTCATTTATGTATTTGTATGTTTTTGAGAACGTAGAGTTTAGACCGTTTAATAGACTGGAAAAATAATTGAGAGAAAGATCCAAATATCTTTTCCCCCCTCGTGGGGCACACAAGCCATTTCGTTGGAAATACAGAAAGCTGAGAAGTTTTCACTCTTTGTTGTGCTATGGTTTTGTGGTAACCATCGTAAAGGCAGAACTCAGAGAGAAGAAGTGACACCTGCTCTCACCTGTGACAGCCCTGGAGTGCAGTGGGACCTGTGCCAGGTAGACCAGGCAGGAATGCAGGAGACTGAGCAGCTCTGCAGAGCAAGGCCAGTGCAGCTTGAAGAGAGCGTTTGAATCTCCCAGACAGGAGGTGTGGCTGCATGGAGGGGTCAGAGAAGAGAAACTGCAGCACTGGAGGGACCACAAAGCTGGCTCAGCAGCTGTCACACAGCACAGCACTGAGCTTCACGAGACCTCCAAGTAACTGAGAGAGACCTCAGTCTTTCACTTGATTTTAACTTTCCATCCTCCTTCAAACCCCACTTCACATTTCTTGATCCATGAGCCTGGACATGATTTTCTGAGCCTGACAGAGTTTTCAGCCTGGCAGTGGCTGATCTGCTCCCAAGGGAAAGTCTTTTGGGAAACTTTCTCTTTCAAGGACTGTTTTTTGTAAATAAGTTTTGGTTCTCAAAACAATGTCACACACATGTTCTGAGTGGGTTTTTCTCTTGTTCCACCAATGGCACCAGAGAGGTGGCTCCTTTGGCCAAGCATGTTGACATGTATGAGAACACCTTATAAAAAGGGTAAAAAACCCTGAAATAAAGGCTCCCTTGCCTCACCTGAGAAAAAACCTCGCTATTGTTTGTGAGTCCACACTTCTATTTTGTGTCCTCTAGCAACACATGAGCTCGAACACATCCACAAATCATTAAAATCCTTTCCTTGGTCCACTACAAATACTCTGCATTTCAGTCATTCTCTATGCCTCAGGATGTCCATTATGGGTTGGTATCTGGAGTCAGGCTGGACTTTCCTGATTTATTAAGTGAAGCTGTCCTTGTGTCAGCTGCACTCAGGTGCTAAATTTCATCCCAGTCTGGGGTGGGTAGTGAAAGAACAAATTCTTTGGCATTTTTATTGAAATATGTTCAGTGCACTTTCAGATACTCACTGAAATTGAGATTTTTCTCTGCTATGTAATTTATGATCAAGGGAACAGAGCCAATGACTAAATTTCCCATCATTTTCCCTAATTTAAGCAATATGAAAACAAAGTATAATCAAATCCCTGAAAATGGGAAGCCAGAAAATGCAGTCCTGTTTGGAGGTGTTGAGTTCCATTTTACAGCTATTGCCCTGACTATTAATTTGTTCTGTTTAGGGAGACTTTACTTGCTCTTGTAGAAAGTTAAAACATTATTAGCAGCAAATGCCCTCCACAAACCTGGCACCAGGATCCTGTCAGAGACAGATACTGGCAGGTACCAAGGCTCTGACCTGCGTGATGCTCTGTGGTTCAGTTCCCTGAACTGTGCAAATCAGCTGTCACTCAGAACCTCTTCATTAGGGCCTCAGTAATTTCTGAAGCAAATGAAGAATCAACATCAGCCACTCCTAATTAGCAGATTTTTCTCCTGGGATATTGCACAAAAAGGGTAGAGGAGAGAAAGGAGGGGTCATCCTCACCTGTTCAGTAGGAGCCTCAAAACAAAATCTAATTCACTTAGGAGACCTGCATGTGAATGAGCCCCCATTGTGCTGGGAATGCACACACACAGGATCTGTTGCAAGGGGAGCAATTAAAACATCAAAAAGACATCGATAGGCAATTACTTAAAGACATTCAGACCCCCAGAACTGGATGGATCTACAGCCAGCAAAAGAAGGTCCTGCCTCCAGCAAGTGTGAGGATGGTGTTGTGATCAGTCTTGTCTTTCCAGTGGTTTTATTCTATTTTTTGTTAAGTTTTGAGAATACAAATAAAGATGGAGCAGAGGTGAGAGCTCTGCTTCTCTATCCAATACAGTGTTTTATATAGAAAGCTGAACAAGAACATTTAATCAAACTGCTCCATCTGTGTCAACACTTCTGATGGCTTGAGATGGCACCACTAATGCCTGGACATCCATCACACCTCTGTAATGGCAAAGTACCCCTAGGAATAATTCAGGGACCTTCTCCCAGGATATTGCTCAGTGTAAAGTCAGTATTTTAACAGCTTCTCCAATGGGAATATTGCTTATGACAGTTTCATACAGGTGTACTATTACTGCTATTTTTCTTCAAACCCCTCTGATGGTGCTGTGTCCTCATGCTGCCCTTTTATGCATTGCAATTCTTGGTCTCTACTTCCACACTGTAGAATAGAGAGGGAGGAGAAGGTGAAATCCTTGGCCCTGGGGAGAATATCTTTACAAGCAACACTGAGAGACTGAGATGAGATATTTTGGATGATGTCTTTGCTACCTCGTACATATTTCCCACAGTGCTAGGCTGGCTACCATGGAGAGATCTGGATCCCAGTCAGTCTAATATCTGCTCAGAGTGTCAGCAGAGTGCCTTTGGCAGGACATTTGGGTTTAGCTCAACAGTTATTCAAGTACCTGGGCATGTCATGGATTTTTTTAGCTGTAGAGGTAGATTGAGTTTGTGAAGATGTAAGTACAGAGGTTGCTAAATCACTTTAACTGATGTCAGTGTCTGGGAAGGGCGCTCAGCATCTGCTGTAAAACCTGCTCTTCAACAGCCTACCAATGTTTTGGGAACAAGGGGCTTATTTTAGTTCCTTTTGCCATGTTTATGTAGCCTTTGCAACAACTTACACAAGCAGAAGAGTCCTTATCCAGTGCTGAAATATGTTCTCCACATTTGACAAAGTGTTCAGTGTTTTCTCACTGTTTCTAGATTGTTCATCTCAAATGAAGGCTGATTTTCCAGCGATTCACTTCCAGCTCTTGAGAGTATATTATCTGCCCATAGAGGTACTTCAGAGAGAAATGAGGAGAAAAGGATTTTTAATCAAATAAATATATAATAAATATACCAGAACATCTGTGTCCTCTGCCTTTCACCAGGAATATAATCATAAGATTAACAATAAGATACAGAATTTGAGATTTACCTTTACAAAACTATGAGGAATTGGGTTGTTCCAGACAATCTCATGATGAACTGACATGAGGTTCCTTCCTTGTTCTTTCTGCTACTGATTTTTCCACAGATTTTTTTGGTGGGTTCTATTAGAAATGCCAGTTCTTTTCAGTTTGAGGAGAAGGAGAAGAAAAAAGATTATTATAAATAAAGGGGGAGGGAAAATAAGAAAATATTTAATCTTCCTTAATGATAACTTCATTATATCTTCTCATTACAGTAATTGCAGGTTTAACTAATGATTTTCCCATTGTGCAAGCTCTGGAGAGGCTGGGAATTTAATAAACAGTTAGAATAATACCACACAATGAAGGCAAAAGGTGAAATTGCTACTTGGATGCATCTCTTTCAGCTGAACTGTGCAGGATCAAGGGGTCACTCAGCAGAGATAATTGTTAATGTGGCTCCAAGGGGCAGCCAGGCAGTCAGGCAGACAAACATCCCCGTGTTCTGTTGGGCTGCCATTTGATTACAACTCCAGTCCTTGATTACAGTTCAGAAATGATTAATTGATTAACACTTAGACACTCACCAAAATGGACAATGAGGAGGGGACACCAAAGTGAGGCCATTGCATTCACCTGCAGGTGACCTTTGAACCAGGAGAATTTTGTGGTTCTCTTGTGGTGCCATTTAGGGTAATTTCATTAAAGTCAGTACAGCAGGATGAGCTCAGGGCCCAGGTGTTGCAAAGGGAATCAAATAACAGGAGTTCACTGCTGGCTCTGCAAAAGATTTGCTCTCGCTGGAAGGCACTTAATCTCCCTCCTTTCATTCATCATCTGTAAAGTGATGGCAAAATGTTGTTTTCTACAAATCCACGTGGGCAGAGCTTCTTGCAGCACAGAATCCATGCACAAGACAGATCTTAGGCTGAGAAGAACCTTCTGAAACTTTCAAATTCAGCAGTCAGTAATAATGCAGCTGTTGTTAAGATGTGGGGACCTAAAGATCTATTGTAACAGTATTGATTTACAGTTTTAAGACTAGGGAGTGCAATCAAGTCTGAAACTGCCTCAAAACAATGGACACCAATTTAATTTCAGCAGCAACTGGCTGGAAAGAAGGATGTCATAACCAAACAATTTGTTTAAACTGAATACCTTTCATACCTCTCTTTTTCTTTTTTCTTTTTTCTTTTTTCTTTTTCTTTTTCTTTTTCTTTTTCTTTTCCGGTGGTTTTGTGAGGATTCCTGGAAGCAGAAAGCAAGCTAAGATGGATCATCATTGAGAACAAGTATTTAATTACATTTCCCTTGCTTGTCTATATAAATATCATTACATAGTATTTATTTACTTATTTTTGTATTATCTTTTAGTAACCAACATTTGAAGTTTTAGACACCTCTTTGTTCTTTTTAATTTATCAAAAATGTGAACTTCCATTACAGTATCTCTCATAGGTGTGGTTAGAGAATTTTCTGTCCCAAACACACCTAGCCCCAAACAGTTCTGTCTGATCACAATCAAAACCTTGTAACAAATAGCACAAATAATTTATCCCTTTTTCTGAACTTGCTCAAGGAATCACTGTTATTTTACATAAATTACAGTTTAATATTAAAATGCAATGCACTGAGATTTAAACATTGCTCTCCCAGCTGGAAAAGTACATTTAATTTGCAGTGGGTAAAGGTCTGCTTACAATTAAACACCGAAACGTTCATTAGGATGTTCTGGCTAGCATATAATTCTGCCCAGTCATGTTGAAAGAGCATCACTGTTATCAAAAGGCAGATGCAGTCATCCCTTCTGTGTGGGGAGTGTTAAAAAGAGACTCTTGATTAAATGGTGACTCACAGAAACGCTTGGGGAGAAATCCTGAGGGTGACACAATCCCCACGGAGAGTTTGGGTGCACAACAATAGGGTAGGCACAAAACACCCTCCTCCCCAGGGAGAGCTGCGTTCAAGGTGAAGCTTTTGGTTGTGGCCTGGATCCCTGCTGCAAGGGAGCATCTTGGCAGGTTTGATGGATGACACACAGTGAGGAAAATCTTTTAAGTTCATCTTATGCTTTTACCTCTTCTTTTATCTCTGAGCCTCAGAGCTTGCGTTGTCTACAGAAAGGTGACTTCAGGACAAGTGACAAGTAATTAGGTGTTTGGGTGCTAAAACCTGATTTATTACCGGCCTTTCTGTGTACTGCAGAGCAATGTGTGGGTTTGCCAGAACGTCCCAGGGAGCTGGTTGCTAAATCTGAGCAATACAGAGGGGAAGTACATCTGTGAGTGATGACACACAATTCTACCATCACCAGCACCCTTCAGTCCAAGGCTGGGGAAAAGGTAATCTAAATCCTTCAGATGCAGGTGTGGACATGAGGAGAGCCTGGAGGGGGAGATCTCACAGTAAAACTTTTCCTGTTTAAAACAAAGGTCCTTTGCTCCAGGTCTGATGACCAGGGAACTCTTTCCTTCTAACACTTTACATTTAGTCTAGGGGTTGTGCTGCTGCTTCTTGCCTGCATCCACTGCCTCCAGCTTCTACTGCTCTGACTCTAACTCAAATTCCCTTTTCAGATGTGACTCATAAGCACTTTGCAGTGATTCTGTTGCACAGACTCTTAAAAAGATTAAAATCTCTGGAAAATCACCACCTAAAGTTGAATGAAGCTTATAGCCACAACCCTAGCTAGGGGATTACCCAGTAGTGTCTTCAGCTAGAAAGGTTCTTTGACTATGGGTGTTTTTGATACAGTTTGTGTTAAAGAGCTCTGAAAATCTAAGCAGAAATTCAGGTACATGTGCTAGAAACTGGCACTGTGAACTTTTCTTTCAAGGATACTGATGTTCTTACTTAAGAGAACTGTGTAGAAAATTAAAGCAAAAGTAATTTTCAACAGAGGGTAAGAAACAATGAGGAATAAATCCAATTTGGTGACAATTGGTTGTTCAGTAGCTGAATGAGATCACAGCAGGTCTGTGCTTTATGGCCCTCTGGAAAGTTACTGAGCCCAGTACCAGCCACTCTGAACCTGGAGGGGATCTCATCTCATCTCAGTGTAAGAAGGTTCTGTGGGCTGGATCCTTCTCCTTTTGAGCACAGGAACTGGCTCTTGTGCCATGCTGGCTGCAGAAGACATTTATGGCATTGTTCATGTGGTTTTGGGAGGATGCAAGGAGTGAAGCCCATAGTAATGGAAAAGTAAAGGGTGCCCCCAGCACTGCATGCAGAAGACAAGAAAATCTATTATTGCAAGGGTGTGGTGCAGAGATGCCACATTTCAATGTTCAGCCTTGCTTTGGAAGCAACATGGATCATGCATTCTTGTTTTTCAGGGCTCCAGATGGGTTTGTTTTTGTGGTGTTGCTCTGGTCAGTACATCCTCACCAGCCCTCCCACACCTGGCCCAGGAGAATTTATAATGGCAGGAAAAAAAGGCTTGAAATTGCAATATGTTCTTCCAGCTTTGAGTAGTGAGAGCCTTTGAATGGGTTTGGGAAAACTCATCTCATTGCCAACCCCAGGAGGATCCATTCAGCCCCATTTATTTTTTTCCCTCCTAGTGAACCCTGCAGACAAGCACTCAGCAATTAGTGTGTTTTTGTGCCCTAATTACACCATATTATTGTTATCTTTATGAAAAATCGACCTGCTGCAAGTCTAGAATCAGTATTCCTCCTACACTTCTCCTTAAGTTACTTTCCCTGCAGGAACACTCTCTCTTTCCCTCACTCTCCTTGTCTCTCTGCTTTGCTGGTAGCTTTGTTTTAGACAGGAATATTTTTCTTGCCGTCACTACTTGATGAAACCCTCTGCTTTTTGTGTCCTGTACTTAAAAGGAGAAATCTCCAGCAAAAATAGAGAGCAGCAGAGTGTGAGGGGACAGGTGCAAACATTCCTGACAAAGCTATGGAATAAAAAGCAGGCAGGGGAAGAGGAGATTTACTGATTTGCAAAAGATGCTCTTTGGAGAAGATTGTGCCTGTGAACTACTTTGCCATGAGTGTGTTTGTAAAAGGTATCAGCATGGGAGAGCCAGGGGTAAAGGGAGCTGTGTATGTTGGAATCTCTGGGGAAAAGGGGCAATTGCTTAATTCTGGAATTACGAGATTAGTTGGGCCCTAAATTTCCAAGAACATAAAGATTTTAGTAGGAACAGAAATGCCTTCCCTGAGGCTGCTCCTGTTCATAGATCCCATGGAAAACTCTCACAACTGGCAGTAGAGAGCTGCTGTCTCCACATGCCACAAGCCCATCACCTCCAGGAGGTTTCAGGCACGGTGCCCATGTCCCCCAGCACACGCCATGGGCCTAGCCAGGAGTCTCTGATGTGCCTCTTCTGGGTCCAAGCTATTGCACAAACGTGAAAAATCTTCTAATTCTGGCTGGAGGGAATTTCTAGGTGGAAAGGAAGATGTCCAAGGAGCCCAGAGGCTCTGGCATGGCTGTGCAGGATGGGCTAAGTCAGAGCAGTCTGGGTTCTCTGCCTGACGTTTTGGCCCAGCAGCAGACCTACTGTGCTCATTGGCTCACCTCTAAGCTTGGCAGCTCTCTGGATGTTAATAATTCTAGATTCTCAGTTGGATACAACTGGTCATTACATAAGATTGTTTTCTCCCAGCCTCCAGATGCTGTTGTCACCTTTCAGTATCTGAGGGGTGCTGCCTCTGTGTGAACCCCTGAGACCCCTGTGCTGCACATGAATGAGTGACCCTTCCTGCTCAGCAGTCCCTGCAAGCCTCAAACACAACTGAATCACCCAGAACAACTGCTCCTGCCTTTATCTTGAACTGTGCTTTGGTCTTGCAGAATGGTTTGTGAATTCAGTGTCCTGTCCACTATTTTCAATCTATTTTAGCTGATGGTCAAGGAAAGGAACCATCTTTTTCTGGACTGAGGTGTAGTGCTAAAGGCTTTGATTCTCCACAGAGCTCCAAAGAGCTGCTGGAGTAGAAAGGACAGACCAATAACAACTCCTCCCTGCAAGAGAAGTTGAGCCATGAGACAAAGATGCATTCTTAAAATTTTACTTCTGTGGAGATTTGCTTCTGCAGCCTGGCTGTCAGTAGTAGCTGGGCTGCAAAGCTAACCTGTAAAGCTGATTTAGGTACATCTGAATGGGTTGGTCATCAGTTCTTGCATCTGCAAAATACTACAGAACTTCTGCTGGTTTTGGAGGAATTCAGCCAAGAGGTTAGGAACTTTTGCCATTTTATCAGCCAAAATTCTGGTGTAACAATAGCTCTGTGCCTTTGCAAAACATGTTAGGAAGGTTACTAACATCACTTTTGTATTTCCCCCGTGCAATTAGTTTCTTCAATGAAAGTAAAAACCTGAGAAAAAAACCCCAATCTTTCCTAAAGGGATATCTGGGTACTTTTGAATACTATTCCAGAGGGAAGCTGAGTAGCAAACGTTGTATTTTCTTTTCCAGATTTCAAATGCCCATCAAGCCCTTGAAAAGTGCATTATTTAGCTTGTTATTAATAATCTGGCTGTTAGCTTGGGTTGCTAAATGAATCTGCAGAAAAATAATGTGTGTACTCCAGTTCCTCAATGTTTAGACTCAGCCAAGCGTTTAAGAACTGTCAAACAAAATACACTGTGTTCAAGGGAATATACATTCATTGAAAGATCAAATTAGGTACTGCAGCAAAGCCCCCCTTGCAGTGGAGAGGCATTCCATGCTAACAAATAACTACAGCACTATTATAACGAGACCTGGAGGCATGTGATTTCAACTCACTGCACATCTTTGCTCTCTGGGTGCCTGTAATTTTTTTTTCCCGGGCTGATGAAAGAGCAAATAGTGGTTGACATGGACAGAGTTGTTCCCTTAAACAGTTTTAAAAGGTTTTGCAGTATTTCAAAGAATGTCTTCAGAGTGGCTTCCCTGACCCATACCTGTGGATTCCTTTCCATCTGCTTCTTCTGAAGCACTGAGAAGATGGTATGTCTCAGGGCCTCCAAACTTTTGTGCCCCAAAAGTGCTCTCTCCCTGTGCTTCCTGACACGCTCCCCAGTTTTTATGGGTTTTTTATGTCTTTATTTGTGTTTTCCCAGCAGGCAGCAAAGCCTAGATCACCTGTGTTGTCTGATTTTTTTAAGATAAAATCTCTGTCTCACCTCCTTTGAGACTTGGACAAAATTCCTGCTTTTTTTCTCCTTGTAAAATGGGAAATAACTTCTCTTTACCCTTTAAAATACGGTGCCTTTAAAAGAATATTACCTCCTTTCTTGCCTGTATTTCAGATCATAAATCAAAGTTCCCAGGAAAGCCAAAGGGAAAAAAAAATTATGGCCAGCCACAACTGTGCTTTCCATGACGTGAATCTAACAGGGCACTGTTCACATTTGCCTAATATCCAAGGCTTGGCTTTCCAGCTCTGGCTGAGTCCAGCATAGTTACTCCTCTTAAAATGTGGTGCCTAGAGAAAGAAATAAACTTAAATGCTGCTGTAAAGGATGAGACTGCTTGTAAAAAATGTGGTATATTCAGCCACTGAGCACCAGCTAAACAAATATTCATGTTGAAGCAAAAGCATCCTGACATGGGGTTGTGTACTCTTGCCATCCTAAATACTCTACAAATGTCTCTGTGGGAAGTATCAAAGATGCTTTATAGTAGCAGACAGGTCATGAAGATGGTTCTTTACCCAGTTGGATATGGTGACTTATGTGTAAATGGAGGAGGTTGAATAACAAGCACTAAATAATTTATTCAAGGAATCTCTCGAGTTTTTTCCTGCAGCCTTATCTGATGAATGTCTGTGCACGCAGGGATCGTTGTGCCTGGCTGCTGTCATGCAGTGGGAATCCAATGATGACATTTCAGAGCACGATTGCTATTGATTCCAGGTCATTTGGGTCACTGGAAAACTTCCACTTCCCCAGTGAAACTGAGGCCAGAGAGATGCATTTCAGGATAGCATATGCACCCATATGCAGAACACAGAGAGAGCTGTGACCGTCCCAGGGCTGAAACTGGAGTTACCAAGTATCAGTTTAGAGTCAGAAGTGATGATGGGGATTAAACTCCTGCTCTGGGCTGTATCCCAACTGTAAAAGATACCAAGTTTCCTTCGGGAAACAGCACTTAGGAATTCTGTGTGTGCATCTGTTTTATGGGCAAAACCTTTGTCCTGTAGCACCGTACAGGTGAGAGAAGTTCTCAGCAGACAGGGGCTGTGTTTCATGCACAGAATCCAGAATACATCTGGGCAGCACAGTCCTACCCTGGCAGGAGGCAGGGTGCTGGCAGCACCTGTATGTGCTTTAGTGTTTGTCTGCATTAAGCTCTGACAAAGGAGCAGCCAGTGTAAATCAGAGATGAACAAAATTAGGCTCTGTCAAGAATTCCCATCCCATCTATGTCAACAGCCAACCATATTATTTTAGGGACTCATCTTTCTCTCTGGGATGAGCAGGGTAATATTTCATCAATCAAGGCTTGGTTATCAAGTGAAATGTTTGTTTCTAACCACACGGTGCTGAGGCTGCCAGGCTGTGACTGAAATGGCACACAAATAATGCCAGAGCAGCTGAGCTGCTGCAATCCCTGACAGTGGAGCATGGAGAGAGGCTGGTCCCTGAGGAAGATTGACCCCCCCGAAGCATGTTTAGTCTGAGCTCTGTGTGGATTTGGAAAGGGTGACCTTGTTTACCTTTCCACTGCAGTGGACTGAGCTCCTCTGATGGAAGCCAGCTTCATCTGCAGCGCTGCCAAAGCTTTTCTGTACCATTAGAACAGAAGAGACGAGCCAGCCACAGTCTGTAGCCACCTAATTGAAAGTTTCTGAGCCTGTCAGGGCTGTGTTATCCCGGCTCTCTGGTGAAAACAGCATATTCCAAGTTTCCCCCCAATTATAGCTACTCGCAGCACAAGCAGCAGCTCCTGCAGCCGGGCTCGGTCCTCCCACACACCCGCTCCTCGCTGGGTTGGTGCCTCAGGATGGAGTTGCCTGGCAACAAGACTCTGCATCTTTGGGAGACAAAAGCTATTATTTCTGTCACACAGATGTGCTAATGTGATTATTGGCTGGAGGGGGGCACAAACACAAGACAGGTCAGATTCCTGATACTTGAAGATTTCCCGGCAAGAGGATTTTAAGGGAGAAAGGCAGAGAACCTGAGAGAAAGGCATCAGGGTGGAGGGTGGAGGCAGGGAGATGCCAGGGGTACCGTGTGAGATAAGGTAAACCTGCTCACAGTTTCTCCCATGAAACGGTTTGATTAAAAAAAAATCAACAAAAAGACCAGTTTGGTGTGTTTTAACTGATGAACTTTTATTGAGTCCCTCCTGGGTTCCTGCAGGTCTGGTGGCTGCTCAGAGCTGACCCCGATGCTTGGGCATACTGAGCCTGAGGCTTTGAAAAGGCTGGTGGTACAACTGGGTGAAGAGAAGCTTCCAGGACCTTGCAGATGCCCAGTGAGTTCCAACCTCCCTGGCTAAACATTGCTGAAAGAGAAATCTTCATTCTACCAGCTTCATGTTAATTTGGATCAAAACCAAATGGCAAAAAGAAAGAAAAACTTC